>JAAGEH010002532.1:1946265-1968495 GCA_011751065.1 Lasiurus cinereus
ACAGAGAGAGAGACAATTAGAGAGACAGAGAGAGACAGAGAGAGAGAGAGAGCAGGAAGCAAAATCCCGCATCGATGGGACTCGCTGCTCCTCCTCCTCCTCCTGAAGGAGCTGGAGCGACCGACCCCAGGGCTGCGGGCTGGACCGAGAGAGACAGAGAGAGAGAGAGAGAGAGAGACAGAGAGAGAGAGAGAGACAGAGAGAGAGAGAGTGTGTGTGTGTGTGTGTGTGCAAGAAGCAAAATCCCACATTGATGGGACTCGCTCCTCCTCCTCCTCCTCCTCCTCCTCCTGAAGGAGCTGGAGCCACCAACCCCGGGGCTGCGGGCTGGACCGAGAGAGAGAGAGAGAGACAGAGAGAGACAGACAGAGACAGAGAGAGACAGACAGAGACAGAGAGAGAGCAGGAAACAAAATCCCTTATCCATGGGGCTCGCTGCTCCTCCTCCTCCTCCTCCTGAAGGAGCTGGAGCGGACGCGGCGGGCGGGGGGACCCGGGGGCGCGTCCCCCTCAGAAGCGGCGGAAGGAGGGTCCCCTCGCCCTCCCCTGGGGCAGCGGGCAGCGGGCAGCGGCGGAAGGAGGTCCCCCACCTCCCCGCTCTCCCCGGGGGCGGCCGGGCGGGGGGCGGCGGGGACGTGGCCGGGCCCGGCGCGCACTCACCGCGTCCTGCTGTCCATGCTCACATGTCGCGGGCGCCGCTCCGGGGAGCCCGGGTCCCCGCCGCCCGCCGCCCGCCGCCCGCCGCGGCCTCTGTGACCGCAGCGCCGCCGCCGCCTCCTCCCGCCGCCGCCCGCCCGCCCGCCGCCGCGGACGACGACGACGACCCGGAAGTGGGCGGGGCCTGAGGGGGCGGAGCCTGGGAGGAGGCGGGGTTTGGGGCGGGCCCAGAGAGGGGCCGGGGCCTGAGTGGGCGGAGCCTGGGAGGGGGCGGAGTCTGGGGCGTGGCCAGAGAGGGGGCGGGGCCAGAGAGGGGGCGGGGCCTGGGCGCACCTGCCACCTGACGGCCCCCCGGCTTGTCCCCTCCGCGGCCCCCGTCCGTCCCACCTCCTCCCCCCGACCTGCGCCCCCAAACCCTGCGCCCCGGATCCCCACCTCCCACCCCCTGCGCGCCTTTGTGGGGGGAGGAGTTAGAAGAGGGAGTCCCCCTCAATAGGACACATTTCCCTCCCGCTATAAAGTCACCCCCCTTTGGGCCTCGCAGGTGCTTTGGGGTTTTCATGAATGGGAAGGGGGACACCTGGAAGGCCCCCCACTTCTCCGGCCAGGGTCTGGGGGGCCCCAGTGTGGAATCCAGAGCGCCTTCCACCCGTCCTCCTCCTCCTCTTTCCGCAGCGCCCACCCACCTACCCACGTGCACCTGCCAAAGAGGCCACCCAGCCCGGGGGGAGGGGGGGTCCCCCCCCACGGGTCAGGGCGTGCACACGATGGGGTGCACACCACCGATGAGGTGCACACCACCACGTGGGGGGGGTTTGCAGACGCGCCTGCACGCGCAGCCCAGCAAAGGACCATGTTTTGTGATTTGGGTTCTGGTTTTGGTGGTTGTTTTGTGTGTGTGAATGCGTTCAGGCTGCCTCTGCTTGTTTTTCGTTGTTTTCATTGATGTCAGCGAGGAAGGGGAAGAGAGAGACAGACAGACAGACAGACATCCAAGAGGAGAGAGAACCACAGATCAGCTGCCTCCTGCACACCCTCCTACTGGGGATCAAGCCTGCACCCTGGGCCGGTGCCCTTGGCCAGAATGGAACCCGGGACCCTTCCGTCCGCCTGCCCACGTGCTATCCACTGAGCCACACCGGCCAGGGCGCGGTCTGGGCTTTGGACACCCAGCAGCGGGTGCAGGGGAGGCCCCCAGGGGCCACTAGACAAGGCCAACATGTCACAGCAGGGGCAGGAGGAGGGCCGGGGACAGCACGCAGGGGACTTGTCGGAAGGCCGGGTGATGGACGCTTTGACCCTTGACCTGCACTTTCTGGCCGGAGAGGCAGGCAGCTGGGCCGGGAGACCACACAGGCCCCCCTCTCTCTCTGTTCTCCCAGGCTCCCGGGGAGAAGACAGGAGGAAGAGTCTCACGGAGAACCTTCCACGGACTGTCCGGGGCCTGGACGCCGGCGGGGACACCTTTTGGAGGCTTCTCCCACTAGGGCAGCGGTTCTCAACCTTCCTCGGGCCGGGACCCTTTAAGACAGCTCCTCAAGGGGTGGTGACCCCCACCATGAAATGATTTCCGTGGCTACTTCATCGCTGTCATTTTGCTGCTGTTATGAACTGTCATGTACATATCTGATAGGCAGGATGTATTTTCGTTGTTACAGATGGAACATCATTAAAGCATAGGGATTAATCACAAAAACAATATGTAATTATATATTGTGAAATATTTATTTCTAATGACAAATAAATGGAAATGTTGTCTTGAATTGTGGTGTCGCATGGGCAACAGTCTTCCTAGGACAACAGTAAACTGCATGGCTACACGTTGCGACACCGAGGAGCGGTGTGTGGGTTCCTCAGACCATGGGAAATAGGTGTTTTCCAATGGTCTTAGGCGACCCCTGTGAAAGAGTTATTTTGGGGTCGAATGACCCACAGGTTGAGAACCGCTGCCCTAGGGGTACCACCCGGGGCCGCCTGGACACCAGTTGTCACTGGGATGGGGCAGTTGCTTCCAACTGGGTTCTCGCCAAAGGTCGGAGGCGGGGAGGAGACGGAGGGCGGTTTGCCAAGGGTGAGTCAGGACAGGTCCGAGGCCCAGGCCACACCTCAGGGACGCCAAGCAGAATGGAGGCTCAGAGCCTGCGCCGGGTTGAATGTTCTTGTCCGAAGTGGGGGTGGCTTGGGCAAGACAGCCGGGTGCAGGGGCACCGCCAGAGCCTTCCATCGCCCGCAGTGCCAATAGGACATCCTGAGGAGCCAGGAGGGCTGGGGGCGGGGGCAAGGGGGAGGGGGAAACAGGCCAGGACACGTTAGCCTCGCGGATTGTATTAGCCTGTCACCCCGAGACATTTCCGCTTCTCGGTGCCGATGTCGGCAGGACGGGAATCATGAACTTGGCCGTCACACGGACAGCGCCCTGTGCACGTTGAAAAGCACTGCAGGCTGAAACCGGTGTGGCTCAGTGGATAGAGTGTCGGCCTGCGGACTGAAAGGTCCCAGGTTTGACTCCGGTCCAGGGCAGGGACCTTGGTGGCGGGCACATCCCCAGCAGGAGGTGTGCAGGAGGCAGCTGATGATGTCTCTCTCCCATCCATGTTTCTAACTCTCTATCCCTCTCCCTTCCTCTCTGTAGAAAAAACAATAAAATATATTTAAAAAAATAAAATTTTTTTAAAAAGCGCTGCAGGTCTGGTCTGAGCTTCTCAGAAACCAGGCTGCGGATTTCAGTTTCAGAGAGGCCAACGGCACCGCGCACATGTCCCCCTCCCCCCCGCCCCCCCCAATAAAACCGGTTTCTACCCGCCAAGCATCACCGTCCTGCAGACAGATTCTGCGAACCGAAAACCACTTCTGCTCCGCGGGTTACTACACCGCTAGAACTTCTCCTTTCGTTCTCATGAGGCCCTCCCCCCCACGAGAAGCACCCTACCTGGGGTTGCCTGCGTGCACCTGTTAATCTACGGCCTTTCCCCACCCACGAGCTGGCGTCCCAGCGACAGCTAGGCCTCTGCCTGAGCCTTGTTCGCTTTTAAATGCATCTCAGTCCTCGGAGCCCTGCGCACCCATCCGGGTGCCAGTGGCTCGCTGGCACCCTCCTGCAGCTCTCTGCCCTCTGGCCCACCCTCCTGTAGCTCCCTCTGCCTCCTCCTCCTCCCCCCCACTATAGCTTGCTGCCCTGCCCCCTCCGATAGCTCTCCGCCGCCCACTTGTAGCTCGCTGCTCTACCCTCCCTGCTGATCCATGTTCCGGTCGGTCGGTGTTTACTCGGTTGATTGGTACACGCTTCCCGGTCTAATGACCATTTGCATATCACATCTTTATCGTATAGGACAGCGGTGGGCAAACCGAGGTGTGCGAGCCACAGGCGGCTCTCTGGCCCCTGGAGTGTGGCTCTTCTGCAAAAGACTACGGCCTAGGCGAGTCTGTTTTTGAAGAAGGGGCGTTAGAAGAAGTTTAAGTTTAAAAAATGTGGCTCTCAAAACATATTTCAGCCCCGACCGGTTTGGCTCAGTGGATAGAGCATCGGCCTGCGGACTGAGGGTCCTGGGTTCAATTGCAGTCAGGGGCATGTATCTTGGTGGCGGGCACGTCCCCAGGAGGGGGTGTGCAGGAGGCAGCTCATGGATGTTTCTCTCTCATCGATGTTTCTCTCTATCCCTCTCCCTTCCTCTCTGTAAAAAATCAATAAGATATGTTTTTAAAAAATAAATAAATAAATTTTTTAAACAAAAACAAAAACACATTTCGGTCCCTGTCCTGTTGATATTTGGCTCTGTGGACTAATGAATTTGCCAACCACTGAGATAGGCTATGAAAGGAAAACACTATATATGCACACACCAGACAAGTCTGTATATATTTACATATTGGTTTCAGAGAGGAAGGGAGAGGGAAATAGAGACTGAAGCATCAATGATACCAGAGAATCATGGGCAGGCTGCCTCCTGCACGCCCCACAACCCGGGCCTGTGCCCTGACCGGGAATCGAACCATGACCTCCTGGTTCCTAGGTCAGCACTCAACCACTGAGCCACACCAGCCGGGCCCAAACAAATCTCACTAAACCAGCGCTTCAGCTGATCATGCGCCATTGATCCCTTTATCGATTCCGATGTGACGGAGAAAAGAGGAACACCAACAGTTAGGGACAGAATTTGCATGCTTTGTTAAAAGTCACTGAACAGGAGGATTCTGTAGACACTTATCTCGGGGATGGATATGTTGATTTAAATCGGGGGTGGGGAACCTTTTTTCCTGCCAAGGTCCATTTGCATATTTATAACATCATCCCTGGGCCTTACAAAATTATCAACGTACACGTAGCCCGCCCCTGGCCTAGTGAGGCTCAGTCATGGAGCGTCGACCTATGAACGAGGAGGTCACAGTTCAATTCCAGGTCAGGGCACAGGCCCGGGTTTCGGGCTCAGTGCCCAGTAGGGGGCGCGCAGGAGGCAGCCGATCCATGTTTCCCCTCTCACATCAATGTTTCTCTCTTTCTCTCTCTCTCTGTCACTGTCTCTCTCACATTCAGTAAAACCTGTTTTATTTTTTTTAATATATTTTATTGATTTTTCACAGAGAGGAAGGGAAAGAAATAGAAAGCCAGAAAGCCCGAAACATCGATGAGAGAGAGACATCCATCAGCCGCCTCCTGCACTCCCCCCACTGGGGATGTGCCCGCCACCCAGGTCCATGCCCTTGACCAGAATCAAACCTGGGACCCTTCAGTCCCCAGGCCGACGCTCTATCCACTGAGCCACACACCAGCTTCGGCAGTCAAACCTGTTTTAAAAAGTGGTCTTCTGGTTTGAAGACGAAAGGGCTGAGGTCCCTCCCAACATCTTTCTTTCCTGAACATAGCCAAATCTTCCTAAAATTCAAGGTGGGGGACAGGGGGAGTCATATCTGTGTCTTGGGCTGCTAAACATTTAGTGAAAAAGGAGAGCATCGTTCTCAAAGACAATCCCGCCACCATGTCCTGTCCCCCTCTCACTACCACCCCCTTTTCCAGGTGATTTGCCCCCAAATTAAGGAATCCAAGCTCTGACCTCTGACCAGCATCTCCTGGTCCGCCCTTCTCCTGGCTCCCCAGCCTGCCGGACATCGGAACCCGTCAAACAGCCCCGGAGGTAAGCGAAGTGGTCAGAAGCGGAGTGCCACGGGCGGACGGTGTCGAGAAGAAGTCCAGTTCTCTTCCCAGGACGCTTCGAGGAGGCTCGCCTGGGCCCCAGGGAACAGGGTGGCGTCTGTGTGTGTGTGTGTGTGTGTGTGTGTGTGTTCCCTTTGTCCCTGCCTGGCACAGAACCTCCTCACCCCGCCCGCCCGCCAGGCACGCCCGTAAATTAAAGACATCTCCATGGTCGACCAGCTCGGCTCACACCCATCCATCCATCCATCCTCCCCGGAGGCTGAGTCAGCACGTCCCATCAGAACGCATTGGAGGGACGCCTGGCGGGTGGGGGGTCCAGGGGAGCCTGACAACCCAGGTCCGTGCCCATGACCGGAATCGCACCCGGGACTCTGCAGTCCACAGGCCGGCGCTCTATCTGCTGAGCCATCCCATCGAGAGTGGAAGGAAGGTGTCTAAGTCAAGGGGCCTGCTGTGGAGTGAGAAACAACCCATCCCAGCGAGCCAGCTGGCCAACCCAGTCTGTGAACGCAGGGAAAAAGAAAAAGGCTTTCACCCTGACCGGTGTGGCTCAGTGGATAGAGCGTCGGCCTGCGGACTGAAGGGTCCCGGGTTCGATTCCGGTCAAGGGCAGTCACCTTGGTGGCGGGCACATCTCCCGTGGGGGGTGTGCAGGAGGCAGCTGGTCGATGTCTCTCTCTCATTGATGTTTCTAGCTCTCTATCCCTCTCCCTTCCTCTCTGTAAAAAAAATCAATAAAATATATTTTAAAAGAAAAAAGAAAGGAAAAAGGAAAAGGCTTAGCGTCTGCGTCCCTCTGTCACCCCAGGCACGCAGGCCTCACGGGCAAACCGGAAAGACAGGCCTGGCCTGGCGGGCGTGTGGCCTTTTTACGGCTGCAATGTCGCCGGACGCTTTACAGTCGCGTTTTATGAGCTGCGTTTCCGCCGTCCCGTGACGTGTAGATTAGTGGGTAAAACAGGTGACCATACCTGGCAAAGCAGGAAGCTACTTCTCTCGGGATGTCTGATTCCAAGAATGCACTCCCCCCTGTGTCTGCCACGGGCACTAGGGGACGGGTCAGCCTGGGGAACCCTACTGAGACATCAAAAGCCATCCGATATAATAAAGAGGTCGTGTGCAAACTGACCATCGCTCCAACACCCAAGATGGCTGCCACAAGATGGCCAGCAGGGGAGGGCAGTTTGGAGCAAACAGGCCTGCAGGGAAAGGCAGTTGGGACAGGGGGACCAGGCTGGCAAGGGAGGGCAGTTGGGGCGATCGGGCCAGCAGGGGAGCAGTTAGGCATCCATCAGGCTGGCAAGGGAGTGGTTAGGGGGTGAACAGGCTGGCAGGCAGAAGTTAGGGGCAATTAGGCAGGCAGGCAGGCGAGCGGTTAGGAGCCAGCAGTCCTGGCTTGTGAGAGGGATGTCTGACTGCCCATCTAGGCCCAATCCCACCAGCATCGGGCCTAAACAGGCAGTCAGATATTCCTCGAAGGGTCCCACAGTGGAGAGGGTGCAGGCTGAGCTGAAGGACCCCCATACACACACACCATGCACGAATTTCTTGCACAGGGCCTCTAGTTTTCTTCATAAAGCCCATAAACATCTTTCTCTCCCTCTCTCTCTCTCTCTCTCTCTCTCTCTCTCTCTCTCTCTCTCTGTCTCTTTCTCTCTCCACAGAGCCCACTAGCCCAGGGGCTGAGCCAGTGTAGCCATTGCCCATGGCTCCCAGGGGCAGACAGACAGCACACAGGAAGGTGGATGGACAGGCAGCCTGAAGGAGCCTCAGATGCTCAGCCCCTGGTGCCTTGGGGTTTGCAGCCCGTTCCATGACCTCTGACCCCTGCCCAGCAGACCGGCGAACAGTCCCGAACTCTGCTGGGCCAGCACGCTGGAGCTGGGGGGCCCCCTACACTGACTCCCTGAGCCCCAGCCTCTCTCCTGCGGCCTCACGGTGGGTCTTGGGGGGGTTGGGGGTGAGGACATGGAAAGGGGGAACCCCGCGGTGGCGTGCCGACTCACAGGCCATCCCTGCCAGGCCCTCCCTTCCTCTTTCCGGGGTCCCGCCTCCCACACGCTCCATCTGACTCACCTAGAGCACCCCGCCAGCCAGACACCCCACTGCCCCCCCTTTTTCCTTCCCCCCTCCCCTTGGCTCTCGGCACTTCCTCTCCTCGGGGCCCTCCCGGGTGACGATATGACGGTGTCCCCAGGCTGGCCCCCCGCCCTCGGCGGCCCCCTCTTTCCAAAGGAAACGGTGCTCTCTGTGAGGTTCCTGTCACTGAAAGCGTGACCCCACTCTTTCCCTCCGACGGCCACCTCACCGGGAAGGAAGGGTCCCAATCCCAGCCAAGGGCTCAGGCCCGGGTGGTGGGCTCCATCCCCAGGGTGGGGTGTGCAGGAGGCGGCCGGTCCCTGATCCTCTCTCCTCATGGATGTTTCTCTCTCTCGCCCTCTCCCTTCCTCTCTGAGGTCCACAGAAATACATGTAAGTGTCTATCACATGTTGAACACACGCTGATCATGGGCATGCAGAGTCAGAAATGGAAAGAGAAAGAGAACAGAACAGAAAACTGGGGACCCTCAAGCCAGGAGCCGCATCACGTGAAGGAGAAGAGCAAAGAAGCCGAGAGGCCGAAACCAGTGTGGCTCAGTGGATAGAGCGTCGGCCTGCGGACTGAAAGGTCCCAGGTTCGATTCCGGTCAAGGGCATGTATCCTGGTTGCAGGCACATCCCCAGTAGGGAGCGTGCAGGAGGCCGCTGATTGATGTCTCTCATCGATGTTTCTAACTTTCTATCCCTCTCCCTTCCTCTCTGTGAAAAATCAATAAAATATATTTAAAAAAAAAAAAAGAAGCCGAGAGAAGGCAGCAGCCTCAAAGACAGAGCGAGCGAGAATTTCCTGGAAGGAAGGGACGTGGGTCAGAGGCTCAGAACCGAGAGGACCCACGCACCCCCGCCCCACCCCAAGTCACAGAACGGAAAGAGATGGGTGTCACGTTGTCATGGTGATCCGGAGCACCGGGGTTCCCGGGAAGATCCTGGAAGGGTTTGTGTGTGTGTGTGTGTGTGTGTGTTTTTAATATATTTTATTGATTTTTTACAGAGAGGAAGGAAGAGGGATAGAGAGCTAGAAACATCGATGAGAGAGAAACATCCATCAGGCGCCTCCTGCACGGCCCCTACTGGGGAGGTGCCCGCCACCAAGGTACATGCCCTTGACCGGAATGGAACCCGGGACCCTTCCGTCCGCAGGCCGACGCTCTATCCACTGAGCCACACCGGTTTGGGCCAGCCTGGACGTTTTCCGGGATCAACAAACCGAATCAAACCACGTAAAACAGGCCGGGTCCTCCAGCCGGCATCCCTGGAAGCTGGAAGACCATGGGGCGGGGGTGAAGTGAGGGACATTCTCTGAGGGGCAGGGCCGGGTGCGAGGGAGCCCAGGTCTAGCATTTCAGCTCCCACTGAAGTTGTGGAGGTGCATGAAGCTTCATCTACTTGTTGATGACCTCTTCCCCCACTTCTCCAACCCCTCCCCCCAAAAAATATAGCTGGTTTGATTTTAACAGGAAGTGAGTTATGTGGAGGCATCTTCATTGTCCTCCGCTGCCCTTAACCAAGAGGGGCCCTGAGGGGGGGGAGGGGGAGGGAGGAGGGATGGCAGGTGCTGACTCAGAAGGACCCAGGGGGGCAGTTTCTGACCAGGGGGCACTTAGATGGGGAATGTGGAGTCTTCAGAGCCAAGAGACACTGAGGTCTCCCCCAAATGCTCTCCGAAGACCCTTCGGGCCATTAGCTCCTGCCTGAGCCGGGAGACTCTTTGCAAACAGAGGTGAGAAACCACAGGGAGGAAACCACCCATCAGCTCGTCCACCCACCAGCGCTGGTGTCTTCCTTCCCTAGCAACGTGCCCTAGCAACAGGGGAGACTTTTACTTCTGCACTTGCAGCTGGAAATCGGCCCTGAGCTGGTCAGTGTGTCTCCCAACCTGCCCCGTGGTTGAATTAGGGCTTCATTCTCCTCTCTCTCTCTCTCTCTCTCTCTCTCTCTCTCTCTCTCTTTTTAAAATTATGTTTGCCGAGACCGGTTTGGCTCAGTGGATAGAGCGTCGGCCTGCGGACTGAAAGGGCCCGGGTTCGATTCCGGTCGGGGGTATGTACCTTGCTTGCGGGCACATCTCCACTGAGGGGCGTGCAGGAGGCGGCTGATTGATGTCTCTCTCTCATCGATGTTTCTGACTTTCTATCTCCCTTCCTTTCTGTAAAATATCAATAAAATATTTTTTTTTAAATTAAAATTATGTTTATTGATTCAGAGAGGAAGGGAGAGGGCTAGAGAGAGATAGAAGCATCAATGATTAAGAGAGAATCATGGATCGGCTGCCTCCTGCGTGCCCCCTAATGGGGACCAAGCCCACAACCCAGGCACGTGCCCTGGACCGGAATCGAACCTGGGACCTTTTCAGTCCGCAGGCCGACGCTCTACCCACTGAGCCAAACCGGTTTCAGTGTGGAATGTGTTTTGAATCTGGAGGCTACTGTCCATCCTGTGAAGTGACTGCTTTCAGGATTTGATGTGATGAACTTTGCATTGATCATTTTCATTAAAACACACACACACACACACACACACACACACACAAAACACCTCCCCCAAAGACTGCATTTTCGGGGAAATTTCTGACGAAGCCTTCGGCCACCGGACATGAACAGGAATGAAACCAAACGCTCTTTTTCAAATGTTTCTGTTGCAGCCTCCCTGTCCCCCCCTCTTCCTCCAGGGGCTGCCGTTTCCTTCCCTCTCCCACCCCCGCCTTCATTTTCACCGATTCCCCCTCCGCCCGCCTCTGTTCCCCGAAACGCAGGCCAGCCGGGCCAGACCGCTGGAGTTCTGGCTTCACGTCTGACTGATAACTTCCCTCCGGAGAGACTTCCTTTTTTTTTTTTTTTTTACTTGGTTTTGGTTTCTTTTTAAAAATATGTTTGTATTGGTTTCAGAGAGGAAGGGAGAGGGAGAGAGAGGAACATCCACGATGAGGAGAGAGAATCGGGGACCGGCTGCCTCCTGCAGGCTGCATGCTGGGGACCCAGCCTGCCACCCCGGCCTGGGCCTTGACAGGGAATCGAACCCTGACTTCCTGGTTCCTAGGTCGACGCTCAACCACTGCACCGTGCTGGCTGGACTGTTTTGGTTTCTTAATTTTACAGGTGACTGCCGTCACACAGATATCCTAAAGCTCTCAATTATTTTCTTAAATACAGTGGTACCTCGAGATACGAGTTTAATTCGTTCCGTCACCTTGAGGCATGGGAAACTATGAGACACTCGCGTCGCGGTAAACGGGTGGGTCGTGTGCAGCCGGCTGATCCACGCGATGACTCCTATCTCAAATGCTGCTTGTATTTCAAAGCAAAAATCGCTCGCTCGATGGCTCGTATCTCAAAAATCTCATATGTTAGGGCACTCGTATCTCGAGGTGCCACTGTATATTTTTTATTGATGTCAGAGAGAAAAGGAGAGGGGGAGAGACATAGAAACATCCACGAGGAGAGAGAATCACGGATCGGCTGCCTCCTGCACGCTGCATGCTGGGGATGGAGCCTGCAACCCGGGGCCTGTGCCCTGACCGGGAATCGAACCCTGACATCTTGGTTTCTAGGTCGACGCTCAACCACTGCACCGTGCTGGATGGGCTGTTTTGCTTTCTTAATTTTACAAGTGACTGCCATAATATAAGATATCCTAAATCTCTCAATTATTTTCTGACATATATTTTTAATGACTTCAGAGACAAAGGGAGATGGAGAGAGAGAGATAGAAACATCCACGAGGAGAGAGAATCTCGGATCGGCTGCCTCCTGCCCACCGCACGCTGGGGATGGAGCCTGCCACCCCAGCCTGTGCCCTGATGGGGAATCGAACCGTGACCTCCTGGTTCACGGATCGCCGCTCAACCACGGAGCCACGCCGGCCGGGCATCATTTCATTTCTCCTGTGGCTACATCCCGATACTTCAGCCCACCCCCTGAGCGGGGGTGGACAGTGGATCCATCCATGTCTTGTGCAGCCTGCGGAGAGCTTGCTGGGAACCCGGGAGCGTCCAGGGCCTCGGGGGACAGAGTCCGCACTGCGCTATAAATAGGCCCGCTTCCTGCAGGCCCCTGAGGGAGTGTGGTCGAGCCGGAGGGCTCTGGGCCCCCAGCTCCTGCTGGGAGCAGAGGTCCCTCCTGTCCATCAGGAGGCCCAGGGCGGGAGCAGGTGGCCGAGTCCAGACTCTGCGGCCACCCTGGGTGCCTGGGGCAGCGCTGGCTCTGCCATCCACAAGTGGGGGGTCCTGGGTCACGTGTCTGCTTCGTCTCCTGCGCTGTGGAGCCAGGGTAATGGTAATGGTGAGTGGTACCGGTTTCGTTCTATTTTATCTTAAATATGTTTTTATTGATTTCAGAGAGAGATGGGGAGAGAGGGAGAGAAGGAGGGAGAAACAACCAGGATAAGAGAGAATAATGCATCAGCTGCCTCCTGCACGCTGCATGCTGGGGATGGAGCCCGAAACCCAGACCTGTGCCCTGACCGGGAATCGAACCGTGACCTCCTGGTTCCTAGGCCGACGCTCAACCCCTGAGCCACACCAGCCGGGCAATGGTACCTCTTTCATAGGCAGGTTGTATTAAGTCAGTGTGTACACATGGAGTGTATAGCTGCCAGGTGTTTGCTACTATTATCAGAATACTGTTTTGTTGCTGTTGTTGTTACTATTAGAGTTTGGTACCGAGAGGCAACTGTGGTTATCAGGAGAGGAAATGTAATAGAGTGGGAAGAGGATACAGCCCGGCCGGCGTGGCTCAGAGGTTGAGCGTCGACCTAGGAACCAAGAGGTCGCAGGTTCTACTCCTGGTCAGGGCACAGGCCCGGGTGTATTTCAAGAACTGGGAAAGGGCCGAAACCGGTTTGGCTCAGTGGATAGAGCGTCCGGTCTGCAGACTGAAAAGTCCCGGGTTCGATTCCGGTCAAGGGCATGTATCCTGGTTGCGGGCACATCCCCAGTGGGGGGCGTGCAGGAGGCGGCTGATCCATGTCTCTCTCTCATCCATGTTTCTGGCTTTCTATCGCTTTCCCTTCCTCTCTGTGAAAAGTCAATAAAATATATTTTTTTAAAAAAAAAGAACTGTGAAAGGTAGGATAGTCTTTTAATTGGAAATAGTTTACATTTATAGAGCAGTGTGTCACCAGCGTCACCCGCTCTCGAGGACATTGAGCCAGAGTGTCCAGGACCAGCGTGGATCAGGGGCATCTCCTCGGGCTCCTCCCCTTTAAGCTCCCCACCAGCCCCCGTGCCCGTGGCATCCTGGTCTCGGTCTCCGCGGGTTTGTGCGTTTGTCTGTGAGATTCCTGTTTAACAGCCGCTGCCAAGATCTTCCCTCCGCTTCCTCCCCGGGACCCTGAGAAAAACTCTTCTCCCCTTCGTCCGGGACCCGAGGGAATAAACAGTGTCTGGGACGATGCCAGGACGGGGGGAGAGATCTACCCGGGGAACAAGCCGGATCTTTTCTGCTCGGGAAGACGAGATCCTGGGACCACCAGTGCCCACCCCTGCCCCCTGGCTGCTGAGCTCTTTCTCTTTAAGATAACAATAATAATAATATTGTTTTGTTATTGATGTCAGAGAGGAAGGAAGAGAGAGGGAGAGAGAGAAACATCCATAAGGAGAGAGCATCATGGACCGGCTGCCTCCTGCATGCCCCACACTGGAGATGGAGCCCGCCACCTGGGCCTGTGCCCTGACGGGGAATCGAACCCTGACCTCCTGGTTCCTGGGTTGACCATCAACCACTGAGCCACGGGAAGGCTGTCTCTTCCTGTGTCTCTTTCCCCTACCCTCCCCCCACAGTGGACATTGGGGCGGTGGGGGCAGGGGGTGACCATTTACACTCAGATCTCCGCCCTTGGAGACTCCAGCTGCTACAGCATCGCAACCGCCCTCCCCTGCTCCTCCCTCTAACCAGCTGGCGCGCCTCTGGGGGGGGGGAAGGGCAGCGTCCAAGGTCAAGGCGGGGTCTGGGGAGAGCAGCGTGGGTGGCAGAGGGAAGGGCCACTCCCCTCTCTGTTGGCCCCCCGGGCGGCGGGATCACAGCTGATGGACGCAGGGCCATGCAGCCAACCAGACGGGTCCCCCTCACCCCATGGCCCCCTCCCAGGGCATCTGAAACCAGGTGAGGAGGATCCCGTGTCGCCCACAAAGCACGGCTTCTCCCCTTCAGCCAATCCAGAGGGTGATTTTCTGTTTTTTTATTTTTATTTGTTTATTTTTTATATTTTAGTGATTTTTTTTACAGAGAGGAAGGGAGAGGGATAGAGAGCTAGAAACATCAATGAGAGAGAGAGAGAGACATCGATCAGCTGCCTCCTGCATGCCCCCCACTGGGGATGTGCCCACAACCGATTCTATTTTTTTTAAAGCATATTTTTATTGATTTCAGAGAGAGAAAAACATCCATGATGAGAGAGACTCGGCTGCCGTCTGCACACCCCCCACCAGGGATTGAAACAATAACCCGGGCCTGTGCCCTAACTGGGATTTGAACTATGGCCTCCCTGAGAACAGGGGACTGAAGCAGAGTTGAACCCAGCCCGGCTGGGGTGGCTCAGTGGTTGAGCTCTGAGCTGTGAACCAGGAGGTTGCGGTTCCATTCCCGGTCAGGGCACAGTCCTGGGTGTTGGCCTTGATCCCCCGTGTGGGGCGTGCAGGAGGCAGCCGATCCATGATTCTCTCTCTCCATCGATGTTTCTCTCTCTCCTTCTCCCTTCCTCTCTGAAATCAATAAAACTATATTGGGAGAAAAAGTAAAAAGAAGAAAACTCCTTATCCTTAAAACAAATCAATAGCCGAAACCGGTGTGGCTCAGTGGATAGAGCGTCTGCCTGCAGACTGAAGGGTCCCAGGTTCGATTCCAGTCAAGGGCATGGACCTGGGTGGTGGGCACATCCCCAGTGGGGGGCGTGCAGGAGGCGGCTGATGGATGTCTCTCTCCCATCAATGTTTCTGACTCTCTATCCCTCTCCCTTCCTCTCTGTAAAAAAATCAATAAGATATATGTAAAAACAAATAAGTACATAAAAGTGGAAGCTGAGCTGCATGCAGACAGAGCTAACCGCTGAGGCTGACAGTGCTCCGAACTGCTGGTCACTAACCAATGTTCCCTCCTGAATAAAGCATCCGGGTCAGGTGACTCCCCTTTTCCCCAAGGCACCCCCCTTTTTTTTCCTTCTTCTTCTTCCAAAGCAAACTGCTCTACGTGTTGAGATCTCACCATCCGCCCTGCACTGGCGGCTGAGTGTGGTGTGGGTGAGCACCCCTCCCCGCTCCACTGTCCTGCCCTCACTCCCCAGGAATTGGACCTTTTGGGGGCGACCTGGGGCGTCTCCTTGGATCCCAGGGTGGGAATGCCGGCCATCTCCTCACTTTGGGGGGGGCCGTACGCAGCCTTCGCTTTTAAGTTTATTCGCTGCTTATCGGCACCCTCTCCCCTCCCTCCCTCCCTCTCTCTCTCTCTCTCTCTGGCCAAGACCTTGAACCGGAGGATGCATTCAGGCCTGATTTGTGGCCGTGCCCGGCCTCACGCTGCTGCCCCGGGTGGTGCCGCTCGGGGCAGGGCCCCGCGGAGATAAGGGAACCCCCCTCGGGGGCAGCCTGTCCCCCGTGGAGAGATAACACGGGTATAAATAACGGGCCGGGGCACCGAGCACCGTCGCGCGGCCGGCGAGGGCCCCGTAAATTACGGCCGCGTCCTTAGCCCTCGGGGAACGCGGGGCATCGCATGCTCGGCTTGTCCTAGGATTTATGGAGCCGTGCGAGCACATGGTTTTTCGTGGGGGACAGCGCCTGGTGTCTGAAAACCGGGTCCCCGACAGGGTTCCACCCCAGATCCCTATAGAAAGCTGCAGACACCTTCCAGTGGTCTCCATCAGACTGTGTCCACCTACAGATGTATTTCCAATCTGGCTGATAGAAAGACGGGGGGATCTGGAAGTGGGGGAGCAGTGAACGCCGGGGAAGCGGAGTGCTGGGTGGCAGTCACTCCAGAGGGGAGAACCTCAGGGTGGGAGGATGGGGGAAGACTGGAGCTGTATCTCTCTTATAGTTTTTTTCTTGAAGGAGAAACTGATGCTCTGAGCAATAATCGTCAAAGCCAGACCAGATAGATGCCCGGTGGCAGTACATGAGGACGCCCCTGAGAAACTCCCGCTAAGGGTCGAGAATGTCCATCTGCTTAACTGCCCAGAGCCGACTCCCAATGTCTGAGAACGGGGGATACATGACTATGGTAGGTGGAGCCCTAGCCGGGGTGGCTCAGTGGATATAGAGCGTCGGCCTGCGGACTGAAGTGTCCCGGGTTCGATGCCGGTCAAGGGCATGGGCCTGGGGTTGCAGGCCCATCCCCAGCAGGAGGTGTGCAGGAGGCGGCTGATGGATGTTTCTCTCTCATGGATGTTTCTAACTCTCTATCTTTCTCCCTCTCTGTAAAAAAAAAATCAATAAGGTATATTTTTATTTTTTATTTTTTAAATATGTTTTATTCGTTTTTTACAGAAAGGAAGGGAGAGGGATAGACAGTTATAAATATCAATGAGAGAGAAACATGGATCAGCTGCCTCCTGCACGCCTCCTACTGGGGATGTGCCCGCCACCAAGGTCCATGCCCTTGACCGGAATCAAACCTGGGACCTTTCAGTCCGCAGGCCGATGCTCTATCCATTGAGCCAAACCGGTTTCGGCTAATAAGGTATGTTTTTTTAAAAATGAGTTCAGTGGAGCGACTTGAGTGTGGGCTTTCTCAGCAGATCCATTCCAAGAAGGAAGACAGACAGGCACCGGGCAGCTCCGCCTGGAAGAGGAGGAGGACACCTTCCATCGGCGGCGGCGAGGTATAGGCCTGACCTTGACTCTGGGTCCAAACAAACTGTGAAAAATCACTTTCTCCGACGGGACCTGTTGCAGACGGAGCGGGTGGCCAGGGAGGAGGGATATTCAGGGGTGACCAGTGATGATGTGGGTGGGTTCCTGTTATGGGGTGATGCGTCATTTTTTTTTTACCTTTCAGGCATCGGGGCTAAGAAACCGTGTGGAGGCGCGGTGGGGAGCCTGGGACTTCCTTCGCGGAGATCTGGGGGCCTGGGCGGGGCGGGGTGTGGGGGGATTTGGGGGAACAGGGGGTAAATAACGGGCAGAGGTGGAGAGGGAAGAAGATGGCTGTTTCTTCTCTGGCGGGCTTCAAGTGTCACAAACACACACACGTTTCTTTTTTTTAAAATATATTTTATTGATTTTTTACAGAGAGGAAGGGAGAGGGATAGAAAGTCAGAAACATCGATGAGAGAGAGACATCGATCAGCCGCCTCCTGCACACCCCACACTGGAGATGTGCCTGCCACCAAGGTACATGCCCTTGACCGGAATCGAACCCGGGACCTTTCAGTCCGCAGGCCCACGCTCTATCCACTGAGCCACACCGGTCTCGGCCACACACGTTTCTTCAGAGGAGGAAGGAAGGAAGGGGAGCGGGGACCTTATCAGCAGCCAGAGTAGCCCAGCGGAGAGCCGGGACTCCCCTGCTGCTGGGACGTGCCAGACACCCCCCTCCCGCCCCTGTGAATCACCCTCCTCCCACCAGCCCACTGGCCCCCCTTCCTACCCCTCTGCAGAGAGCAGACAGCAGGCCACACTCTCGGGTGTGAGAGCCAGGCGTGAATTAACCCTTCCCGCCCCGTCCAGTCCGCCCCGGCTCCCTGCTCCCTGCTCCCCGCTGAGATGGCTTTATGGGGGTGGCCTCAGAGTCCTCCCGGCCCTGCACCCCTCCATCTCTCGGCACCCGCAGGTTCTCCTGTGTTCTCAGGCCCCGTGCCTGTTGCTAAACAATTTCTTTTTATTTTATTTTTTTAAAAAATATATATATTTTTTTTAAATATATTTTATTTTTTACAGAGAGGAAGGGAGAAGGATAGAAAGTCAGAAACATCAGCGAGAGAGAGACATCGATCAGCCGCCTCCTGCACGCCCCCTCACTGGAGTTGTGCCCGCAAGCAAGGTACATGCCCTTGACCGGAATCGAACCCGGGACCCTTCAGTCCGCAGGCCAATGCTCTATCCACTGAGCTAAACCGGTCCCGGCTATATATATATATTTTTTTATTTCAGAGAGGGAGAGGGAGAGGGAGGGAGGGAAACACCCATGATGAGACAGAATCACGGATCGGCTGCCTCCTGCACTCCCTCCCACCCCCACATATTGGGGATGGAGCCCGCCCCCGGCCAAGGGCCCTGACCGGGAATCAAACCATGACCTCCTGGTTCACAGGTCGGCGCTCAAACCGCTGAGCCACAAGCCCAGGGTGGTGCTGGGGGCTCACTCCCCAGGAGGCGGCCGACGGGTGTGTCCCCCGGGCTGTGAAAGGCGCCCCGACTCTGCCTCTGCAGCAGAAGATCCCGGGCGGGCGGGGCGCGCAGTGCTGCTCGCCGAGGCGTGTCCCTGGGCGGATATTAGCGTGTATCAGGCAGACATGTCCGTGTCATGGGTGTCTGACCGGACGCGCGGCGCGCCTCTCACTGCAGTCACGGAACATCGGCCCGGCCTTCCTCCCTGGGGCAGCGAGGGCGCAGAGAGAACAGCCCTAGCATGTGGGTGCTGGACGGATCCCCTTACCCGTGCTCTCCTGCCGGCTGTGTCCGTGCCCGACAACAGTGTGGCTGCCCCCCTCCTTCTGAAAACATAACGCTGCCCTCGCTGCTTTGGCTCAGAGGATAGAGCGCCCACCTACAGACAGACGGAGGGGTCCCGGGCTCGATTCCGGTCCCGGGCACGTACCTGGGTTGCAGGCTCCTCCCTGGCCCCCCGGCCCTGGTTGGGGCACGTGCGGGAGGCCACCCATGGATGTGTTTCTCTCACGTCCATGTTTCTCTCTGTCTCTCCCTCTCTCGTCCACTCTCCCTAAACATCAATGGAGCCCTAGCCGATGTGGCTCAGTGGATAGAGCACTGGCCTGCAGACAGAAGGGTCCCGGGTTCGATTCCGGACGAGGGCGCAGGCCCAGGTTGCAGGTTTGAGCCCCTACTTAGGGGGAGCATGCAGGAGGCAGCCGATCCATGATTCTCTCTCATCACGGATGCTTCTATCTCTCTCTCCCTCTCCCTTCCTCTGTGAAATAAATTAAAATATATATAATTTAAAAATCAATCAGTGGAAAATATCAAATGATGATTGAAATATATATATACCGTATATATGTGTGTGTGTGTGTGTGTGTGTATGTATGTAGGTATACATACATACAACCTGATTGGTTTGGCTCAGTGGATAGAGCGTCGGCCTGCAGACGCAAGGGTCCCAGGTTCGATTCCAGTCAAGGGCAAGTACCTTGGTGGCGGGCACATCCCCAGTAGCGGGGTGTGCAGGAGGCAGCTGGTCAGTGTTTCTCTCTCATTGGTGTTTCTAACTATTCCTCTCTTCCTCTCTGTAAGAAATCAATAAAATGTATATTTTTTAAAAAGAGAGAGTGAGACTGACATTTCCTAACACACCATCCAGCCATCCTGAAAGCATCGTGTACGGCAACCAGGGTCCGCCAGACCTGGGCCAAGCAGGGAGCCGGTGGCCGGGCCTCTGGGCGTGGCTGTCAGCCTCCGGCAAAAATGTGTCCGCGAACAGGCCTGTCCACTCTGAGTCAGTCGTTAGAGGATCACCCTTTTGCAGCCAATTTAAACGAGGGGCACTTCAGGGGTGCGGACCGGACAGTTTGATGAAGTTTATTCGTAAAAGGGCACCATGTGATGTCATAAAGACAACTTCTTAGGACTTCAGTGTTGGTATCGGTATCACCTAGGTGTGTGTGTTTTTTAAGTATTCGTTGGCAACAATTCATAGAGAGTCGGTACTGTCAGATCTGCATCGTGATGCACAGATGGTTCAACTTCCATTTCCCTGTGGGGCGTAGTTCACAGGCATTTGAGAATGAAGACCCATTGTACTCGCTCCCCTGTTCCAAAATACAGTATTTATGGAAGACGGGCCATGGAGATGCACGCCTGACCCTGCCATGTTCCCCACCGGTCTTAACCATCTAGTGCAGTGGTTCTCAACCTGTGGGTCGCGACCCCTTTGGGGGGTCGCCTAAGACCATCAGAAAACACAGATATTTACATTATGATTCACAGCAGTAGCAAAATGACAGTTAGGAAGTGGCAACGTAAATAATTTTATGGTTGTGGGGGGGGGGGTCACCACCGCATGGGGAACTGTATTAAAGGGTCGTGGCATGAGGAAGGTTGAGAACCACTGATCTAGTGGGAAAACACTGCCCCCCAAAATTATTACCAATCAAAGCTCCAATGGAGCTAATACTTATAAAGCAGCGGTTCTCCACCTTCCTAAGGCCGCGACCCTTGCATACAGTTCCTCATGGGATGGTGACCCCCCCCAACCATGAAATGTTGCTCCTGTGATGCATCGTGATGTCAATATCTGCATTTTCCGAGGGTCTTAGGCGACCCCTGTGTTTCAGGTCGTTCGACCCCCAAAGGGGTCGCGACCCACAGGTTGAGAACCGCTGCCCTAAAGTCTTTTGCCGACTGCGATTTTATTAGCCTGATAAACATTCACTGACGCGGGAATAGGTCTGTTTTCCCATCAAAAGACCACTCTCTCTCTTTCTTTTTTTACCTCCCCCCTCTCTGAGATTTCTGGAAATAAGTAACATGCAATTTGAAGAGGCACTTGGATGGTTCAAAAAAAAAACCCTTTTGCCGACTGAAAGATCTGATTCATTTTTCCAAAAAAAAAAACACACACACCACCACCAAAAAATAATAATTAATAATTAATAATAATAATAATAAATACACTTTGTCAAGGAGACGGTGCGGTAAACTCATTCGCCACGTGGCTGCTGATGCTACACAGCCAGCTGCTTTTTAATTTCCCCAATACCTGGCGGGGGAGGGAGGGAGGGGCGGGAAAGGTGGGGGAGGGTCTGGCAAATAATAAAATAATAATAATAATAATCATCATTAGGATCAGCAAACACTGCCCCCCAAAAAATGATCACCCCAAAAAAGCTGAAATGGAGCAAATGCTTGCAAAGGAAGGAGCCCCGTGCAGATGCCTGAAATGAGTGGAATGCCAGGAGGAAGGCTGTGGCCTCTGAGGTCAGCCTTTGCCCCCAGCGTCCATGCATCCCCCCAGCCAGGCCCTGCTGGGCTGTTAGGACTTCGGGGGGGCGGGGGGCAAAACACAGGCTTCTTCGGGGTTCAGGAGCCTCCTGACCAGGCTGGGGTCTGGGCCGGACGCGGATGAGACAGGCCGAGGCCCCAACCCTAGCGGGTGGGTCGGTCTCCCTGCAGCCCTGGGCTCGGCGGGGGCGTGGCTAGCTCGGAGGGGCGTGGCTAGCTTTAGTGGTGGGCGTGGCGGGCGCTCCGGAGGGGGCGTGGCGGGCGCTCCGGAGGGGGCGTGGTGACCTGGTAGGGGCGTGGCGGGCGCTCCGGAGGGGGCGTGGTGATCTGATAGGGGCGTGGCGGGCGCTCGGGAGGGGGCGTGGCGAGCCCGGCGGGGCGGGGCGGCTCGGCCCGCGGCGGCCATGGCGGCCAGGCGGGTTCCAGCGCGGCTGACCGCAACCTTCGGGGGACGACCTCCCGCCGCCCGGCCGGCACGGCCCCTCTGCTCCGCTTCGGAGGGGGAGCGCGGCGATGTCGGGTCCCGCTCCGAAGACAGCCCGGCGGAGGCGGAGCGGCGCCCGGAGGCCGCCGCGCTGACGGCGGCGGAGCGACGGATCGCCGACCTGCACGCGGCCGCCTGCGCGGTGAGGCCCCGCCCCCTGCGCCGCCCCGCCGCCCGTGCGCCTGCGCGGTGAGGCCCCTTCCCCCGCCCCGCCCCCTGCCCCACCCTGGGAGCCGGTGCGCCTGCGCCGTGCGGCCCCTCCGGCCCGGTCCTGGCGCCCGTGCGCCTGCGCGTCCCGGGCGGTGGGGGAGGGGGGGGGCGGGGCCGGGGCCGCGGAGGACCCCGGCCTCTGACAGCGCGCAGGCTCCTCCCGGCCCGCCCGTCTGTCTGTCCGTGTGTCTGTGTGTCTGTGTGTCTGTGTGTGTGTCTGTGTGTCTGTGTGTCTGTGTGTCTGTGTGTCTGTGTGTCTGTCCGTGTGTCTGTGTGTGTGTGTGTGTGTGTGTCCGTCTGTCCTGAGAGTGAGGGCCGCTCTGGTCCGTGCATGAGCTCAGCGCCATCGCTCCTGCGTGTGAGTGTGTGTGTGTGTGTGTGTCTGTGTATGTGAGCATGTGTGTCTCTGTGTCTGTGTTATGTCTTTCTGTGTGTGTCTGTGTCTGTGTCTGTGAGTATGTGTGTCTCTGTGTGTGTCTGTGTCTGTGAGTATGTGTGTCTCTGTGTGTCTGTGTATGTGAG
>JAAGEH010002532.1:1968595-1982933 GCA_011751065.1 Lasiurus cinereus
TCTGTGTGTGTGTCTGTGTGAGTATGTGTGTCTCTGTGTGTGAGTATGTGTCTGTGTCTGTGAGTATGTGTGTCTCTGTGTGCGTGTGTCTGTGTATGTGAGTATATGTGTCTCTCTGTGTGTGTGTCTCTCTGTGTCTGTTTCTGAGTATCTTGTGTGTGTCTTTTTGTGTCTGTGTATCCTGTGTATGTGTGTGTGTGTCTGTAGGTGTATGTGTCTTTGAGTATGTGTGTCTGTGTCTGTATGTGTGTCTGTGTCTTTTCGTTTCTGTGTATTATGGGTCTTTCTGCATGTGTCTGTGTATGTGAGTGTGTCTGTGTGAGTGTGTGTGTGTGTGTCAGAGTATGTGTGTGTGAGTATGTGTATGTGAGTGTGTGTGTCTGTGTATGTGTCTGTGAGTGTGTGTGTGTGTCTGAGTATGTGTCTGAGTCTGTGTCTGTGTGTGTGAGTATATGTGCGTGTAGATATGTGTGTTTGTCCTGTGTGTGTCTGTCCTGTGTGTGTATGTGTCTGTGAATATGTGTGTTGTGTGTGTGTGTGTCTCTGTGTCTCTGTTTCTGAGTATTTTGTGTGTGTCTTTTTGTGTCTGTGTATCCTGTGTATGTGTGTGTGTGTCTGTAGGTGTGTGTGTCTTTGAGTATGTGAGTCTGTGTCTGTATATGTGTCTGTGTCTTTTTGTTTCTGTGTATTATGGGTCTTTCTGCATGTGTCTGTGTATGTGAGTATGTGTGGGGGTGTATGTATGTGTGTGTGTGAGTGTATGTCTGTGTATGTATGCGTGTGTGTCTCTCCTTCTGTGTGTGTGTGTGTGTCTGTCTGTGTGTGTCTGAGTATGTGTCTGTGTGTGAGTGTGTGTGTCTGGAAAAATACCACGTGGCCTCACTCACTTATGGAAAATAAAGAACATTATAACCTGCTGAACAAAAAGATAGATACAGAGGCAGGAAAGCATCGAACAGGCTGTCAGATTACAGCGGGAAGGTTGGGGAGGGGTCGAAAGAGATCAACCGAAGGACTTGTGTGCATGCATAAAAGCACAACCAATGGACGCAAGACTGGGGGTAAGGGGTGGGATGGGAGCATGCACCAGGGAATAGGGGAGGCTGGGGGCAGGTCAAGGGGGGGAGGAGATATATGTACTATGTGCAATGCTTTAAACAATAAAATAAAATAAAAATTAAATTAAGATCTCAGGCTAAAGAACAGCATCCCCATGGCCAAGATCCAAGGGGCAGGTCGAATTGGTGACTTTGCCTTCCCACCACGTCCTCGGGACAATTTGGAAAACTAGTATGGGTGCAGGTAGAGCGTGCTCCCTGAACTGGATATCCAAAGGGCCATCATAAAACGTGCTTTTTGCTCCTAGCCAGTTTGGCTCCGTGGAGAGAGTGTCAGTCTGTGGACTGAAGGGTCCTGGGTTCCATTCTGGTCAAGGGCATGTATTTGGGTTGGATCCCCGGCCCTGGTCGGGGGGCACATGTGGGAGGCATCCAATCGATGTGTCTCTCTCACATCGATGTTTCTCTCTGTGTGTCTCTTCCCCTTTCTCTCTCTCTCTCTAAAAAAATCCATAGAAAAAAAGCCCTAACCAATTTGGCTCAGTGGATAGAGCGTCAGCCTGTGGACTAAAGGGTCCCAGGTTCGATTCCGGTCAAGGGCATGTGCCTTGATTGTGGGCACATCCCTAGTGAGGGGGGGGGGCGTGCAGGAGGCAGCTGATGGATGTCTCTCTCTCTCATTGATGTTTCTAGCTCTCTATCCCTCTCCCTTCCTCTCTGTAAAAAAAAAACAATAAAATATATTTAAAAAAAAATAAAAGTCCATGGGGGAAAAAAATAAAATAAAAATCAAAGTTGCTTTTGATCAAACTCATGAAAGCGGTGAGTGTGCACGTGGTCAAACAATTCCAGGTTTCTGTGTGCGCGGCGGGCGGGAGGGGCGGTGGAAAAACAGAGCTAATCACGCTCTGAAAAGCACACAGGGCAAACATTCAGCGCGGCCCCGCACGGCGGTAACAAACAGTGTTCCCTAACGGCCCGGCTCCGGCTCCGTTGGTTTCGATTAGCGCCTTTCCTGTTGGTTCCAATCACCGGCCGCATATTTCTCCGGCCGAGCGCGCCGGGCGGCTTCTGAGTGCCAGCGCGTTGGCAGCCTCGTAAGCTCTTCCAGCCTCTGAAGTCACCTGTTGGAGGGAGACCTGTTCCCCAGGAGCGGAGCGGAAAACACCGGCGGGCGGGCAGGCGGGCGGGCGGGCGTGTGGGCGCCTGGGCCGGGGCACAGAGGGCTGCTTGTTTGCCTGGCCCCGGCTCGTCCCCCCCCTCCCGCCCCTTGGCTGCAGAACGTAGAACGGCGGCTCAGCACGGTGGAAGGCGTTGGCTCTTTGATTGCCAGGGGCCCTGAAATGGCTTGGAAGAGGTTCGTGTTGGGGTTGTTTATAGATATAGATATATAGGTACAGTGGTACCTCGAGACACGAGTGCCCTAACATACGAGATTGTTGAGATATGAGCCGTCGAGCGAGCGATTTTTGCTTTGAAATACGAGCAACATTTGAGATAGGAGTCATCGCTCGGATCGGCCGGCGGCACACGACCCATCCGTTTACCGCAATGCGAGTGTCTCATAGTTTCCCACGCCTCAAGGTGACGGAACGAATTAAACTCATAGCTCGAGGTACCACTGTATTGACTCCAGAGAGGAAGGGGAAGAGAGAGAGAGAGAGAAACATCAATGATGAGAGAGAATCATGGATCAGCTGCTTCCTGCACGCCCCACACTGGGGATTGAGCCTGCAACCCAGGCCTGTGCCCTTGACCGGGAATCGAACCCTGACCTCTTGGTTCCTAGGTCCATGCTCAACCAACCCCCGAGCCACCCTGGCTGGGCAATCTTGTTGTGTTTTTTTTCTCTTTTTTTAAATATATTTTATTGATTTTTTACAGAGAGGAAGGGAGAAGGATAGAGAGCTAGAAACATCAATGAGAGAGAGAGAGACATCTATCAGCTGCCTCCTGCACACCCCCCACTGGGGATGTGCCCGCCACCCAGGTCCATGCCCTTGACCAGAATCGAACCCAGGAGGGACCCTTCCGTCCGCAGGCCGACGCTCTATCCACTGAGCCACACCGGTTCTGGCCGGGCAATCTTGGACTAAGAACACTGGGCGGCGGTTTGGTGTGTGGACTTCAGGGTGACTAGACCAGGGGGGCGTGGAGACTAACGGGTGACGGCTGGTTCCGTTTCTCGGCCCCGCAGGCCCGGCAGCTGACCTACGTGGACCCGGCCACCGGCTACCTGGTGCTCACGCGGCTCGCCCACCTGCAGAGGGGCCGGTGCTGCGGCTCGGCCTGCCGACACGTGAGTGGCAAATCCTCGGCACCCCATAAAGGCCCGTTATGTGAACAACAGGTCAAATAAAAGCGCCAAATAGACCCGCCGTGCGCGTTTCACGAGCTCCCCGGCCCCGGGACAGCCCGGCCTGAGCACCGGCCCAGGGCCTTTAAACCGCACGGCGGCCGCGGCTGGCAACCCGGCACCGCACCGCCATCGGGCGCTGGCCAGGCCGGCCGGGATGGGGAGGCCGAGGGAGCCCTTTATTCCCGGGGAAACCTTTCAGGAGGTTTTCAGCGAGCCCAGCTCCCGAGGAATGTTCAAAGAAGGGGCGGGAAAGGGAGCGAGGCTGTGGCCAGCCAGACCCCAGAAAGCCTCGCCTTTCATCATTAGCTGTGAGCCGAGCACGCAGAAACCGGCCCAGCGCCGAGAGGCGGGGGTCCCTTCTGTGATAACGGGGTTCTCTCCTTATTCCCTTTTCCCCTTCCTTCCCTCCTTACCTTTTCCTCCTCATCCTCCTTCCTCCTCTTCCCCTGCTGTCTCTTTCTTCTCTCTGTCTCATTTTTCTGCTCTGTCTTTAACCGTGAAACTCCCCCAAACCATCCATCTCCTGAAATGTCTGTGTCGGTGAATACACATCTCTGTGCGCACCGCTGATGAGATGAACTAGCGACTCCTTCCCTATTTTGAGCAAAAAAAAAAAAAGGAAAAAAAATGGGAATGGATTCTCCGCTGTAACTTTGCAAAAGGACACTGGCCCGGTACATGGCTACCGAGATGAGGTTAGAGGCCTGTGTCTGCAGACCGATTGACGGTGTGACCGAGACATTATTTCCTCTAAGTGACCCCCTTTCTAATGAAGGAGGAGACGCCGAGTCCTCGCGCTAACCGTGGCCACGCTGACAAGTGAGGCCTCTGCCTTCCTGCGTGTTCCCACCCGCGCCTTTGTCTGTCCCGAACGAAGGGCACAGAACTCTGTGCAAACTGGGGACTCGGGGTTTTCCTCGGGGTGAGTTTTTGACTGTGAGACCTTTACAGTCAGAAGGAAGGAAGGATGCTCGCAGGAAGTGACTCTGAGACCCGGACCGGGATGACTCCCCCCGATTCTCCGCCTGCCCCGCAGGACCTGACAGATCCAGTGACCCCGGTCACGTGCTCCCCAGTCCCCTTTGTTCCCCGGGAGCTGCCGCCGGCCGCCTTCACTCTGTTCACTTTGCGCAGCCGGTGGCTGAGGAGGTCATTAACCATCGTCCTCTTCCTCCTGCAGTGCCCCTACAGCCAGGTCAACGTGCAGGACCCCGCCAAGAGGAAGAAATTCAACTCCTGCTTCTACGTGTGACGGCCATCCCGGCTCTGACGGCCACTGCGTTCAGCCTCATGTGAAACACACACACACACACACACACACACACACACAGCTCAATCCAGAACTGCTCTCTGCTCTGAGTGCGTGAGCACTGATTCAATTGTAAGTGTGTGTGTGTGTATATACATATATATATGTATGTGTGTGTGCGTGTGTGTGTATGTATATATATATTAAAAGAACATCAATAAAATGAAAAAACAAAACAGAAAGGAGTGAGTGTCAGTGTTTCCAAAGTGGCCCGTGGACTGCTCTGCTGGCCTCCCTGGTTCTCGGACGCACTTGCTGAAGCCGGAAAATACCAGCTGTCCCCTTAAATACAGCGGCACCATCAGGGGGCCTCAGAGCCTCCCGGATTTTCCCGGAGTCTCGGTGCTCCCCTAGGGTTTCTTTCCTCCTCTGGGGGGGGTCAGTGACCCGGCGGGGGTGGCTGGGAAGCGGGGGGCTCGAGGACATCAGTCACCGTGTTTATATCTCCAGCCCCGAGCTGCCTCCGGGAGGTGGCTGTCAGCCGGACCCGCAGCGTCCTAGCGGCCGGCCAAGGTGGGCCCTCCCGCGATGAGAAGCCCTCACCCTCCATCTGTTGTCCGTGGAGACCGTAAATCACTCAGCCCCGGGGTCCCGGGGTCCAGCCCCTTAGCTGCCACCGTGATGAAAGCGCCCTTCCTCTTCCTCCTCTGCTGGGGGTTCTGCACGGCCCATGGGCACCGTCTCCCACCTCGGGGGACCCTTCAGCTCACACCCTGCTCCCCTCTGAGCCCCTGGCCCCCAGGACAGCTCTGGACACCGGAGGGCTGGCTCTCCCCAGAGCGGACCTCGGCCAGGTCTTCAGCAGGATCTGGAAGGTTCTCCCACACCCACGGGGCCGCCTGGGTCTCTGCCTGCGGCCCCACTACGCGTCCCGCAGGCGGCCTGCGCCTCCCCTGGCGTTCAGCTCCAGGAGGAAGGGCCGATGAGCGCCAAGAAGCCCCCGGGACTGGCGTGGTCCCTCCCACTGTGACCTGTGACTCACTCACTCGCTCTGTGTCACAGCAGACATGTTTCCCAAGCTCGGCCTTCGGGGCGCCCCGTGAGGGCGCTGTGGCCAGGCCCCCCTGTCCCGGAATTACGTGGTGGAGGACAATGGGGGAAGGAGGGATCGATCGCTGGGGAAGGTGGGCGTCCTTCCAGAAAGGTCGACGGGCCCACCTTTTTCCCATTCCTGGGCCAAGGAGCAGCCATGTAGAGCGAGGGTGGATGAGGCTCTGTCCTCGGTCCCAAGAGGAAGAGAGTGGAACGGCCGGAAAAGGCCATCTTCCTGGGGACACAGGAGGGAAGGCCCCTCAATTTGACAAGGAGCCGGCCTCGGTGTTTGGAGAAAGCCTCTGGGCGGGTGGACATGACTTAGGGGACCTCTCTCCTGAGGGCTCCTTCCCAGATCACTTCCTGGGGGACCAGGGACGGGGGGCGACCGGGAAGCCAGGACTGGAGGGCCCATCACAGAGGAAACATGTCAAGCCTTCCCAGCCGCACATCAGCACCCCTCCCTCTCTTTCCCCTCCTCCACCCTCCCGCTCTGGCTGGGGACGGTGGGGTGGGTGCGGGTGGGGCCATCTCTCTGGGTCACATTGGGCTGCCCAGGTCTTGTGGTCCTCTGTGGTTCTGGGGAGATGCTTGCAAACCACACTTCGGGGTGAGGGGGATGACATGGGGGCAGCCGGTTTCCCACTCGGAAAACCCCTAAGGGGACAGGGGGCGTCTTGCTGTGCGTTTTTCCGGGGTGCAGACCCCCCCCCAGCAGGGGGATGGCACGCACATCCCCTCTTCCCGCCAGAAGCCACACTGGCCCCTCTATTTTTGGGAGCCAGGACGGGAGGCTTTTTAAAGACCCACACTCCCCAACCCAACACCACCCCCTCCTAGTCCCTGTGGCTCAGGGGTTGAGCGTTTACCTAGGAACCAGGAGGTCAGGGTTCGATGCCCGGTCAAGGGCACAGGCCTGGGTGGCGGGCTCCATCCCCAGGGTGGGGCGTGCAGGAGGCGGCCAGTCCGTGATTCTCTCTCATCCTGGATGTTTCTGTCTCCCTCTCTCAAATCAATAAAAAGATATTGAAAGAAAGAAAGAAAAGAAAGAAAGAGAAAGGAAGGAAGGAAGGAAGAAAGGAAGAAAGAAAGGAAGGAAGGAAGGAAGGAAGGAAGGAAGGAAGAAAGAAAGAAAGAAAGAAAGAAAGAAAGAAAGAAAGAAAGAAAGAAGAAAGAAAAGCCCGAAGCTCTCTGAGTGAGGGGTCAGGTGGACCCCGGATGCCCTAGGGGGTGGGGGGTGTCCTGTCTTTGCAGCCACATTGACCCTCCTCCCCACGCAGGGCTTCAAGTTGGCCTTGGGGTCCCTGCACCGCCAGATTCGGGGCGCGCCCTTCCTGAGACCCAGGGGAGTGTCAGAGCGTGTGAACCCGGGCCACCCTGGCTCCGGGGATGGGGGATCCAGAGGTTCCTGGCGACCTCACCTTCCCCTCCAGCGGCGGCTGAGGCTGAGGCTCCTCCGTGAGCGCCTGTGCGCGTGCGTGTGCGGGAGGCACGTATCTAGCAAACACCTAACCGGCCCGTCAGCCTCCACAGAGCCAAACAGGCAGAGATCAGTGGCCACCCCCAAGCGTTTGGGGGGTGTGCGGCGCCGTCCGACCGACCGCCCTAGCGTCCGTCCGTGCGTCCGTCCGTGCGTCCATCCATCCGTGTGTCCATCCATCCATCCATCCATCCATCCATCCATCCGTGCAATGGCCTGGCCGGCAAGCATAGAAAGGGGACCTAGGAGGCCTGCTGCCTCCCTGGCTCCGGGAACAGGCCCAGCTGGGGCTGGGGGGGCTCCTCGAGGAGAGAAGGAGCTCCGGGGGCCGGGAGGGAAGGGACGCCCCAGAGCGGGGGCAGGAGGAGGCGGGGACCTTCCAGGGTGACGTGGCTGTGGGCCCGGCTGGTGAGGTGGTGGGGTGGGAGGTGGCGGGGAGAGAAAGAGGGGGACGCTCAGGCCAGGGTGCCCCAGTGACAGTCCGGCCTGGGGCAGGAGGAGGAGGACGCCTGGGGCTGGGCTGCCCGGCTCCCCGGGCCTCTGGCCTCTCCTCGCCGGTGCGCCCCTAAGTCCCACGCTGGTAGCGGCTGGGGACCCCCCACCCCTCTAACCACCCCCCGCCAGCCCTCCGCTTCCCGGAGGGGGGAGCAGGGCGGGAAGGGACCCTCCCCTCCCCAGTCTGGGTGCTCACACCCCCTGCCCCAGCGGCCAGGGGGGCCCCTCCCCAGTGATCCCTCAACCCCCCCGTCTCCCGCTGGAGGGGCGCACGGGGCTCCGGAGGGAGCAGATCGTTGGCCAGAGGCTCCCCGGCTTCGGAAGGCGCCCTGGGACCCCCCCTCCCGGGGGACCTGCGCTCAGGTAACCGGACCCCACCCAGCCGGGCGGGTACCTCTGTCTGCGCCCCTCGCCCCCCGCTCCTCTCCCAGCGCGTGGGTCGTCCCCCTTCCTCCCCCCTTCACCCCCGTCCCCACCTCCTGGCCAGGTGGGGCTGCAGAGGAACCCCGGAACCCGCTGCCCACGGGCCTCCCTGGCGCGCAGAGCGCACCCTAAAGTGCTGGGTCCCCGCGTTCCACCCGGAGCGCACAGAGCCAGAGCGAGGCAGAGCCCGAGGAGAGGGGAGGGGGTCTCGGCGAGCCATCCCCGTCTGTCCGTCGTCCTTCTGCCCGTCCATCCGGGCCGCTCGGACAGCCGCTGCCTCTGCCCGGAGGACGCCCGACTGCAGCCCCCCGAGGCGCCCCAGCCCGGAGCAGCGGCAGCGGCTTTACGAGGTTCCGGAGCGGCGAGGCCTCCATTAACACCTCCCCGGATTGCTGCTGCGAGGCGGGGAGGGCGGGACGCCCCGGGACCCCCCCCCTTTCTCCTCGTCCTCGTCCTCCTCGTCCTCCTCCTCCTCCTGCGCCGGAAGCATAACCAGAAAATAAAAGACAGGTGTCGGGGGCGGCGGGCCAGAGGTGAGGGATGCCGGAGAGAAAGGGGTGGGGGGGGCGCAGAGAGAGAGAGAGAGAGAGAGAGAGAGAGGTTCCCCATCCGCCCCACAGAGTGTGTGTGTGTATTTGGATTCACAGAGGGAACCGCGGCGGGACCCAGGTCCACCCGTCCGTCCTCCCTCTCCAAGGACCGGGCTCTGGCGGGGGGACACCCAGACCTCCAGGTAAGACCGGGGGTGGGGGGGCTGCTGGACGCTGGGTTCCAGAGACCCGCGCGGTGCTGGGGACGGGGAGCGGGGAGTGGAGGAGGGAGTGGAGGGGAAGGGGACCCTCTCCCCGCAACCTTCCCGTGGGCTGACCGCGGCTCCTCCTCCTCCTCCTCCTCCTCCTTCTCCTCCTCCTCCTCCTTCTCCTCGCAGGGCGGGCAGCCTGCGCCCTGGCTGACCGGGTCCGAGGATGCTGAACGGCACGGCGCTGGAGGCAGGTGAGGGCTGGAGGGGCCCCGGTCCTTTCTCCGCGGTCGGAGCGCGCAGCCTGCATGCGTGTGTGTGTGTGTGTGGACACGCGTGTGCGCGCCTCTTTGGGGAGAAAGGGAGAAGGGGAAGGGAGAGGGGTGTCTGGGGAATGACCCCCCGCGCCGGGCAGCGCCAACATCCACCCAGCGCGGCCTTTCTCCCGAGCATCTGAGCCTCGCGCGCCCGGGGACGCGGGCAGATGAGGCGGGAGGTTGCGGGGCGCGGGGCCCAGAGGGGCTCCTCCCGGGAAGGGGCTCGGGGACCAGGCGGGCCGCTTTCCCACCGAGCAGCGCCCCGCTTTTGTTTCCTCCAGCCCCCGCGCAGCCCGGTGCAGCGGGCTCGGCGCGGGGTGCGCCCCGGTCTTCCCCCCGGCTGCGCGGAAAGTCTTGGGCTAAGGGGCTGCAGGTACCCAAGCGCCTGGTCCCCTGGCCTTGGAGGGAGGGAGGGAGGGATGCCCTCGGAGAGGAATCCCAGGCCCTGGAGGGAGCAGGTGGCCGGCGGGGGCTTTGCGGGCGCGGAGAGAGGGGGCGCGGGCTGGAGCGCGCGCGGAGCTGGGGGCTCCCCTCCAGGCAGCTGAGCCCCCGGCCCACGCCCAGCAGGTCCGGAGGGCTCCCTCCTCGAGGGAGAGTCACCGGCCGCAGCCCCAGCCGGGACCTGCACCCTCGCTGGTGGGGAAGGACGGTGGGCACAGAGGGGTCCCCCCTCTGTTTTCCGACTGGAAGCGGCCCGGCGGCTCCCCGCCTGCCCAACGCAGCCGGGCGCCCAGCGCTAGGTGGTCAGCGCTCTGTGCACGGTACCCGCGCCCCAAGGACGCTGGCTCCTGGGGTCCCTGGGATCTGGGGGTCCTGGGGTACCCAAAACCGACACCACACCTTCCCCGACTCGGGGCGCTTCTCTGCCAGCTCTCGGGGATGGGGAGGCTGGGGCCAAAACCAGGGTGTCGGCCTCCAAAACGCAGGTCTGGATGCAGGTCCGGAGCCCCTGGGAAAGCCAGGCACCCCCTCTCCTCCCCTCTGGGGCGTCTGGGTCCGAGTCTGAGACAGGGCCTCTGCGTTGTCCTGGTGGGAAGCCGGGACCCTGACCCCTGGGCCCAGAAACCGCGCCCCTCGGGGTCTATCCAGCCGCCAGCGCGCTGCGCCCGGATGCGTGCGGGGCCAGGGACCCGCAGGAAGCGCCGGGCCCGGCCCAGCGGCCAGAGTTCGGCCCGGTGCTCTGAAGGGAGCTCTGGGTTCGACTGGAGACTGGATCTGGCTTCTGGGCCGCGGGAGACTTTTGGGGCACACGGTCTCCGACAAGTCCTTTGAGAGTGAGAGGTGTCGAGGAGGGCTCCCCGACAAAAAACGGCTAGGACACCCCAGGTCGCACACCCCCATTCTTGAGGCGCCCTCTCCTCCCTCCCCTTTGAGGAGCCGGAGTGGGAGGCCTGGCTGCCGGTACCCGGGACCTCCCCAAGTCGCCAGCCCCGGGCCAACCCCCGGCTCCCCGCTCACTTCCTGCGCTGGCTGAGCCGCGGGGTCCCGCCCGCTGCTTCATCAGGGGAAGTAGCAGATCCCGCGGGGCCCAGGAGCTCATTACCCGACTTTTACAAGAAGGAGCAGGCGGAGCTGGGGTCCCGGCCGGAAACTGCTTCCAGAAGGTGCCTGCCCGCCTTTCTCAGGAGCCCAGAGATGAACAACAAATAGGCGTGGGATGGAGAGGTGAATGAGTGAGTGAGTGAATGAATGAGTGAGGGAATGAGTGAGGGAGGGAATGAATGAGTGGATGAATGAATGAATGAGGGAGGGAGTGAATGAGTGGATGAATGAGTGAATGAATGAGTGAATGAGTGAGTGAATGGAAGGCCGAAAGGACTCTGTCTTTGCCTGCCCGGGACATTTTTAAAAATTCTTTTATTGATTCCAGAGAGAAAAGGAAAGAGAGAGAGAGAGAGAGAAACATCCATGATGAGAGAGTATCGTGGACCGCCTGCCTTCTGCACTCCCCACCCTGGGGATCTAGCCCACAACCCTGACTGGGAATCGAACCCCGATCTCTGGGTTCATCGGTCAAGCTCAACCCCTGAGCCACGCTGGCCCGGCTCTGCCCTAGGCACTTTCCCCCACGTTCTGGCTTTGTTAACTTTTCACCTCCCCCAGCCTGCAAACGCTCATCTCTGGCAGGGAGAGAGTGGTGTTCTTGGGGAGGCAGGGGGAGGGTCTTCGTCGTTTTTTTGCTGAGCTTCTAGAACCAAAAATCCAAGAACAGCCAAACCCAATTCCAAACCCCCATATGGGTAGGCGGTGTGTGTGTGGGGGTGCATAGGAGGCAAGAGTTCAGCTCAGAAACCAGAGAGAGCAGGTCCCTGGAGTGAGGTCCCCCATTTCTCATCTCCTGGGGTCTCCTTCCCTGAATGGAGAGATATTCCTCTCCCAGACCTCCTCCTCCTCTCCCTGCTTCTTCTCCTTCTCCTCTTCCTCCCTTTTCTCCCCCCCCCCTCCTCCTCCTCCTCCTCCTCCTCAGGCCTGAGTCCTTTTGCCTGCTGACTTGTGGGAGGCCATCACCTCTTTGTGAGGGGACCTGCTGTCTGGGAAAGGGGGGCCGCCCCAGCCCCTCCTCGGGGCCCTTGGCTGCGCTCCCAGCAGGCACTGGGGCTTGCAAAGCTCATTGATTCCGTCCAGAGGGCCTCATTACATTACTTACAGTAAATAGCCACCCTGCCGGCCGCCGGCGCTGGCTTAGTTCACTTGATTGGCTTCGTTTTTGTGTGAAATTGTGTTTTTTGAGCCACATTCTGGCACCCCAGGACCTCGCGGCGGAGTCCAGTCTGCAAAGGACATTAGTTCTGATCCCGAGAAAAGAATGGGGGGAGAGGGGAGGCAGTCTCGGGGGTCATGGAAGGGGTGACTATGGCAGCTTCAGAAAAGGGCTTATTAGGAACAGAGTCAGGCTCTGCACCCAGGGTTCCCTCATTCATCCCTCCCTTCTCTTCCTCCCTCCCTCCCTCTGTTCCTCTCCCGCTCCCTCCCTCTCTCCCATCTTCCCTCCCTCTTCCTTCCCTTCCTTCCTCCCTTCCTGCTTCCCTCTCCCTCTCCCTCTCCATCTTCCCAGCTAGGCCCACTTCCTGGTCCTCCCGGCAGAGGGAAGGCAGTCGGCCACCAGGGGACTCGCGGAGGTGCCGGGTTGTGTGAGGACACAGCCCTCGGCTCCCACTCCCGGGATGGCCGTGGGGCGGGTGGGACCCCGGCGGGCCAGAGGGAGGAAGGCACCCAGCAGCCTGCCACCTCCTCTCCTGGTTCAAGCTGGCCCGGTTCCTGCAGCCGCCCCAGCTCTCAGCGGCCGCCCCAGCTCTCAGCGGCTCTCGGGGCGACTGGTGGTTTGAAGGAATCGACACATCTCCCCGGACCGAGGGCACTTTTTAACAGGGCTGAGGAGGGGTGCCCCGAGGCAGGGAGACAGTGCTCACCTTCCTCTTCTCCAGCGAGGAGCCCCCCTGATAACCCCTGAAACATCCCCTGTCCCTCCAGGGCAGCGGGGACCCCCGGCCGCAGGCCCCAGCGCTGCCCACACGGACACGTATGCCCATGGGTACCCGGGTCCCTCAGACCCGACCGGCTAAGAGAGGAGGTCACCCATCACTCCATGGCCAGGGCCAGTGGCACCCCCTCTCCACCCTGCTTTCTCCCAGAAAAACCTTTCGCCAAATGTCAGCACTCAAAATACAGCATCTCCCGGCTCCCATCTCACGTGGGTGTGGGTGTGGGTGTGTGTGGCGGGGAGGATGGCTCCATCTCCAAATCCCCTTGGGGTTCCTGCGGGGAGTGCGGCGGGGGGCGCCCTGCTTAGAGCCAGTGAGTGCAGGGCGAGGGGGTGGCAGGGACAGGACTCGCTCCCCAGCCTTGACTTCTTTGGGGGTGAGGGAGCGGAGGGCCCGCCCGCCGGTGCCCTGGAGGAAACCCCCAAAGTTTGCCGCGGGGGGGGGGAGCCGCCTCCTGCGGGGGCCTGGCAGAGCCGGGGTCCGGGATGGACTGGGACCCCCCCACGGGCCGGGACCGGCTCTCTGGCTCCGGGAGCCCCTCAAGGGGCTGAGAGGGGCTCCTTTTAAAACGTGATTTTGCCCGGAAGAGTCTGAGGAGGGTGTGTGTGTGGGGGGTGTGTGTGTGTGTGTGTGTGAGGGTGCGCGCCCCTGTGCGCGCGCGGGGGGACGGCACGGCGGGGCCCCCCCACCCTCCCCCGGCCACCCCCAGACCCCCCTCGATCCTGTTTGTCCCCGCGTGCCCGTCACCGGGGGGTTGAGAGGAGGATGACAGGTCTTTGTTGTCTGAATAGAAGAAAAAAAGAGAGAGAGAGAGAGAGAGAGAGAGAGAGAGAGAGAGAGGAGAGCCCGAGGCCGCCGCGGAGAGGACTCCTCCTCCCGGCTGGAGAGGAGGGAGCTGGCTGGGGCGCCGCACACACACACTCGGGCCGCGGCGCGCGGGCAGGAGCGCAGCGCAGCGCGACCCGCCGGCTCCGGCTCCGGGACCCCGCCGCCCCCGGCTCCCGCTTTGTGCTTGTGGGGACGGGGTTCCCCGCGGGCCCCCCTCTCCGCTCCCTCTTTCCCCCCCCCATCACTCCCTCCCGCGCCGCGGTCGCTGCTCATTAGTAACTCGATCTCTCCCCTCCCGAGGAGGCGGCGGCGGGGAGCGCCCCGGTTTTTTCTATTTATATTTTTATTTTTTGGTGTTTTTTTCTTTTCCTTCTTCTTCTTCTCCCCTCTCTTTTTCCTTCCCTCCTCTTGCTTTTTCCTTCCTCCTGCCCCCAGCGGATCGCTCTCCCTTCTTCCTGCCTCTCCTCCCTCCTTCCCTCCCTCCCATCCTCCCTCCCTCCTTGCGCTCCGGGTACCACCACCACCACCACCACCACCACCACCCCCTCCCCGGGCGCGGGTCTATGGAAATAGTGGGGTGCCGCGCCGCCCCAGACAAAGCGTGTCCCTTCCGCCCCCCAGCCATGCTCTTCCACGGCATCTCCGGAGGCCACATCCAGGGCATCATGGAGGAGATGGAGCGCCGCTCCAAGAGCGAGGCCCGCCTGGCCAAGGGCGCGCCGCTCAACGGCCGCGACGCGGTAAGCGGAGGAGGAGGAGGAGGAGGATGGGGAGGCTGGTCCCCAGCGCCCTGCGCGCCCCCCGAGTCCCCAGTCC
>JAAGEH010002533.1:7392-59390 GCA_011751065.1 Lasiurus cinereus
AAATGCTATACAACCAAGAAAAATGAAGCAACAACTTTGATGAAACTCCAGAAACAAAAGTTGTTAAAAAAACAAGTCCCAAAAGTCTCACAGCATAAAAGTATTTAATATATTTTATTGATTTTTTACAGAGATGAAAGGAGAGAGATAGAAAGTCAGAAACATCGATGAGAGAGAGACATCGATCAGCCGCCTCCTGCACACCCCACACTGGAGATGTGCCCGCAAGCAAGGTACATGCCCCCGACTGGAATCGAACCTGGGACCTTTCAGTCCGCAGGCCGACGCTCTATCCACTGAGCCAAACCGGTCTCGGCATAAAAGTATTTTTTATAAAGCTCAAAAACAAGCAAAGCTGAACATATTTTGGTTAGGAAGCTAGGTGTATATGAGAAAACTGAAAGGAATAAATAAAAACTCAGGCTAATAGTTATCTTTGAGGAGGATGTGGAGAGGTGGATTCAAGAAGGCATAGGGGCCCAGCTGGCATGGCTCAGTGGTTGAGCGTTGACCTATAAACCAGGAGTTCACGGTTCGATTCCCAGTCAAGGCACATGCCCGGGATGCGAGCTCAATCCCCAGTGTGGGGCATGCAGGAGGCAGCTCATCAATGATTCTCTCTCATCATTGATGTTTCTATCTCTCGCTCCCTTTTCTTTCCTCTCTAAAATCAATAAAAAATTAATAAATTTAAAAAAAAAAGGCAGAGGGCCCTGGCCAGTGTGGCTCAGTTGGTTTTACCGTCGGCCTGTGTATCAAAAGCCTGTGGGTTTAATTCCCCGTCGGAGCATGTACGGAAGGCAACCAATCATGTTCTCTCTCACATCTGTTTCTCTCCTCCTTCCCTGTAAAATCAGCAAGCATTAAAAAAAAAAGCATAGGTATGTGGCAAGGAAATATTCTAGCTCTTAAATTCGAGTGGCTTCAGAAATGTTCAGTTTGTTCTGTTTCATGTGTCAAATATTATTTACCTCTTCCATAAAATAAAGTGGGGAGGGGGATTTGAATTCTGCACTCTCTCTCATACCCTACAAAAAACTTCCCTGTAAATTTGGTGCTCCCCTTCCTGAGCCAGGCTGAAGCACCGCTGATCTTTGGCGCTGACTGCCCACGTCTCCATCTCTGTCCGCTGCCACTCTCCCAGCCAGTCCTGAGCCACTCCACAGCGCCTCTGCAGCATCCGCACATGCCGGAAACATCCCATGTTCCAGGAAGGAAAAGCTTTCACCCTTAGAGGCTCAAATGACACCTCCAGAACCTTCCCAGAGGCTGCAAGCCTTTGGCCCTTTTTTCACGCTGACTCCAGAGTGGCTTGCTTGCTCCGCTGCGGGTATACAGTGGGCGTGTCTACTCGCTCATTTATGCGCCAGCCCTGCCCTAGACTCAGAGTCCCCTAAGGCCAGTCCTGTTTTCTGTTCACCTCTGCGGCCCCAGGGCCTAACACAACCATCTCAGCAAAGCTTCTCCTAATGCAAGAAAACAGTCCCAGGGCAGGAGAAACGAGGGGACGGTCAAGGACAGAGATGGGAAGGGAAGCAAGAGACCCCATACTGAAGACACAGAGAACTCAGCAGGGAACACGCTCCTTCATGCCCCGTACTCTCTCTCACACTCAGAGAACCACTATTCGAAGCAAAAAAAAAAAAGTTGCCAAGCTTTATTTAGGTTGCATGGGTTAACATGTCTAGCCCTATATCCCACCCCCCTGTGCAGCCCCCGAGTACACTCAGCTACCCTTCCCGCCAGTCTCATTTCTTGTCCTCCTCCTTCTTTTCCTTCTTGCCATCCTTGGTGGCCTGGGAGGCCAGGGAGCCCATGGCATTCCGAATGGCCTCATTGTTGGGGTCCACACCTGGAAGGTTCTCTAGGACGCTCTGCAGGAATTCAGGGTCCTGCATCACGTCGTAATCATCCTCCTCCTGAAAAAGGGCAGTGTCAGCTCGGGGCGGGGGGCGAGGGGAGCACACTGCTGCCTGTGCCCCTCTGTCCACAGTCTGGGGGTGGGGCCACCTCTGGCCGAAGGCAGGAGGGAAGATTCAGGAAAACACCCAGTTTCTAGATAAGTATGAACGCAAACACGTCACCGGCCAAATGGAGGAGAAACCTGAGAGCGTGGCTTCCGGGGCTCGAAGGGCAAAAACACGCGGTCACTTTTAGGTTTCCTGCTGCCACACACCCAGTCCTCCTTTTTCTTTTTCCTAGACCCGTGGTCGGCAAACTGCGGCTCGCGAGCCACAGGCAGCTCTTTGGCCCCTTGACTGTGGCTTTTCCACCAAATACCACGGCCTGGGCGAGTCTATTTGAAGAAGTGGCGTTAGAAGAAGTTTAAGTTTAAAAAATGTGGCTCTCAAAAGAAATGTCAATCATTATCCTGTGGATATTTGGCTCTGATGACTAACGAGTTTGCCGACCACTGCCCTAGACTTTCTTTTCACTCTCCTGGAAGATGACATCCAGAGAACTGTCCAGCCCGCTCCCACCAGCAGGAGGACAATCACAGATCACTAGTGGTCCCCAGCCACTAGCAGGCCTTAGCAAGGTCTGCACGCAAGAAATGTTTCTCCACGTATGTTTCCGTGCGCTCCTCAAAGAGCTCACCTATAACCCCAAAAAGAGGAACCGTGCCAGGCCCAGAGCGCCGAGGATCTGAGCACAGGGCGTGGTAAGCTGGATGAGCTCACCTTGGCGGGCTCCGATGTGTCCATGGCTGAACTGGCATCGATGTCAGACGACTCTGCCTGGCCGAACTCTGGGGAAGCGAGGTCAGGCTGTTCAGTTCCATTTCCCACCCCAACCTCTCCCGCCGAAAGCCAGCGCCCCGCCTGCCTCACCTGCGCCCTGCAGGGACATCTGCATGGCATAAGCGATCTGCTCCTCCTCGGTCATGCTGCTGAGGTCGGGGAGCCCGGTGCGGCTGAACTCCTGCTGGCCGATGGTCATTTTCAGCAGGGCGTCGTCCGAGTCTGGGAAAGGAAGACGGTGGCAGGATGGAACTGGTGCCACTCCCACACAGACCCACCCCCAAGGCACTCCCTCGGCCCACATAGTCCCATACTGCCCGGCCCCTCACTCCCACGGAGCGCCCCCCAGCCCCGGGACTTCAGGTTCCACCTCTTTCACCTTCAGTCCCAGTCGGAGTAATCCCAGCCTCCGCAGCGGAGGCTGCGGCTGCCCGCCGGGCCTCCTCCTCCTGCCGTTGCCGCTGCTCTTCCATAGAAACGCGAAGGGCCTGGCGGAGGAGGGGGCAAGGTCAGAGTCCTCCCACCCCCTCCCTCGCTCGTGGGGACGTCAGCTGAGGGGTAGCAAAGGAGCACCTTCTGGTTTATGCAAATGGAGGAGCGGAGAGGTGATACAGGAATAAAGGACTTGGGGGAAGCCTGGGTTCGATCAGGAGAAGCGAACAAGAGTCTGACCCTGTGGCCCTTAGAGATCAGACAGAACTATGCAGCAGAGGGGCCAGAAGAGGGGGCTGGGGAAGCGAGCAGGTGTTTAGGACTGTCAGCCCGACAGGAGCTGTGGTGTGTGGCTGTCAGTGGAGGACAAAGGACGACCCTGGGGCTCTACCTGAGGTCAAGGTTTGCTCACCAGGGCCAGCTCAGGATCAGCACTGGGATCCACGCCAAATTCAAAGTCACTGGCCCCGAGCCCCAGCATGGCCCCGCCTTCCCCAGCCAGAATGGGAGAACTGATGAGGGCATCCGCCAGGCTGGGCCCAGGAGGCACTGTCACCAGATGGGACCCCGTTCCGTCTTTGCCGTTCAATGTGTTCACGAAGGCGGTCAGCTTTTCCGTGTTCACTTCCTGGGGAGGAAAGGACACGAGACGCGCCTTGCTGCCCGCTCTCCCCGCATTCCCTGCCCTCTCAGCCTCGACCGCAGCTACTCTCCCACGGCCCGGGCACCCCCTGGGCAAGAATCTTCTCAGTCCGCCACCACATCAAGCCAAAGCTCCCCAGCTAGTCCTTACTCACCTCTTCCCCGAAATTGATAATGTCAACATTTACTTTCTCCTTCTTGAGGCGTTTTGCCAGTTTCACCAGCTGGGAAGAAGGGGAGACACATGAGGACCTCCGTCCCGCACCGTGAGGGGAAGTGACACCCGCACAAAAGCACACAGAACTCTGCTGACCTCCCCACGTTCCCCAGTAAAACACTGAGCTCCGCACGTCCTCCTTCCCCCCGAGTGAGGAGCCCCCTGCCTCTGCCAGCTCACTGGAGGCCGCAGGACCCCGTCCCAATACTTCCCACCCAACTGCCCAGCTGCCACAGGGACTCACATCCTTCTCGTTGTCCTCCACAGGGCTCCCCACAAAGGCAATGATGCGCATCTTGTGATTCTTGCCCTGTCGGTGCTTCAAGGCCAACTTTAAAGGAAGAGGAAGTTCTCGGTCAGCCAGAGCAACCACGGCGCTCTGTCCTCTGTCACTCGGTTGTGTTTTTCTTACGGTTCCTCCGACCCACAAGCCCACCATCCTGCCCACACAAGGTCTACACCCTGGCCTTCACTCTCCCGTTCCTGTGATTCATCCCACCCTCTTCTTCCTCCTCCTTTCTCTAGACCAGCTCCCCTCCCTTGCTCCGGTTCTGGCTCAAGATTCCAGGGGGGAAATGAACGCTGGAGGCAGAACCTCAGAGCAAGGAGGGACAACCAGAGGGATCCAGGACTCACGTGGGCCACTCGGATGCCAGTGCAGAAGGTGATCTTGCCCTTGGGCTGGACAGTATGAAGTTTGGACAGGATGCGGCCGGTGTCAGGGGTGAGTGTGGTCAGTACTTCACAGTCACTGGGATATGGGGAAAGCATTTCCATGATTTCAGGTCAAAACAAGTGTCTCTAAACTATGTTTGACCCCTCTTTTCTTCAGAGAACTTGAAAAATAACTGTAATCTCTATTTTTCTTTAACATCTAAAAGTTGTCAATGCAAGGAACAACAAGTTATAATTATATGAGATATGGATGTTATCTTATTGCAATAATCATTCACAGTACAGTTAACCCTTCAACAACGAGGGGCACAGTGAAAAAATCCATGTATAACTTCTGACTCCCCCAAAACGTAACTAATCCCTGAGTATCCAAGGACACACCACAGATACCAATATCTGCAGATGCTCAAGTCCCTTATAAAAAATAGCATAGAGCCGAAACCCGTTTGGCTCAGTGGATAGAGCGTCGGTCTGCGGACTGAAAGGTCCCAGGTTCGATTCTGGTCAAGGGCATGTATCCTGGTTGCAGGCACATCCCCAGTAGGGGGCGTGCAGGAGGCGGCTGATCAACGTCTCTCTCTCGTCGATGTTTCTAACTCTCTATCCCTCTCCCTTCCTCTCTGTAAAAAATCAATAAAATATATTTTTTAAAAAAATAGGATAGAAGTCCTAGCCGATTTGGCTCAGTGGATAGAGCATCAGCCTACGGACTGAAGGGTCCCAGGTTCAATTCCAGTCAAGGACACATGCCCAGAATGCGGGCTCGATCCCCAGTGGGGGACGTGTAGAAGGCAGCCGATCAACGATTCTCTCTCATCACTGATGTTTCTCTCTCTCACTCTTCCTTCTTCTCTGAAATCAATAAAATAAATATATCTTAAAATAGCATAGATCAATGTATACAGTTGGCCCTCCAACCAAGATAAAAAATACTGGTTTTGATCCACAACTGGCTGAGTCAGTGGATAAAAATCCTGGGGATACAAAGAGCCAACTGTATATTTATTTTTAAAAAATCTATATCTAGCCGAGACCGGTTTGGCTCAGTAGATAGAGCGTCAGCCTGTGGACTGAAAGGTCCCAGGTTCGATTCCGGTCGGGGGCATGTACCTTCCTTGTGGGCACATCTCCAGTGTGGGGTGTGCAGGAGGCGGCTGATTAATGTCTCTCTCTCATCGATGTTTTTGACTTTCTATCCCTCTCCCTTTCTCTATGTAAAAAATCTATATCTAAGTAGACCAGGCAGTTCAAATCCGTATTGTTCAAGGGTCAACTATATATACATTTACCAAGTCATGATGTGGTATACCTTAACCGTATACAATGTTACATATCAATTATACCTCAAACTGGGGGAAACCCAGTGCTTAGCAGAAAATAAGTGGTTGATTTTGTAAAACCTGCTCTCTCCCGTCCAGAGCTTCTCCCTTACTTCCCTCATGCTATCTCGCTGGCAGGGCGGAGACCCCTCCACAAACTGCTGGATGCTATTATAATTCTCTCCCACCGTCTCCATTTCCAGACTCATTTTCCAGTGAACAATATGCAAACTGGGGCGAGTGGTTACTCATTTGCAAACTATCAATTCCTAAAGCAAATCACTTTGGAGGTAACAGGGCTCTGACCCCAAATCACTTTTCCCAGATTTTACAAACACCGTGAAATTTCACCCCAGGAGACTGAGATTCATAACTGTATAAATTCAGGGTAATAGTAAAACCAAGTTATTGTTTATATTCATAAACAGCGAAGAAGGTAGTCTAGGAAGGTGATGGGCAAATAAAGCCTCACAAAATCTACAGAAGGGTAGCACCTGGATGCCACAGTGGGTGACACGGGGGAAACCCCCTCCTCCTCCGCCCCACGTACTTGGCCAGTGTGATGAGGCCCACGTTGTTCTCGGGGTTGCTGCGCGTCTTGGAGTGACAGACTATGTTGACAGCATCCTGCTGGGCCTGCAGCCGGGTGGGCAAGAAGTCCCCATTCCGCATGTACTCGCTGTTGTCCACGCTGCCGGTTAGGGGGAAGGAGAGAAAAGACATTGTATGGGACCCCAGGCCTCCTCGCCAGTTCAGGGACCTCCACCTCCTCCCCCCTTCAATACACCTCCTGTGAGAGGACCGGTGGGGTAGAAGAGCAGCTCTCAGTCTCTGTGGAACGCACACTCCCCTCCAGCCTTTTCTTTTCATAGAGAGAGGACCCACCCCAACTCAAACCTAACGCCTCAAGATGACCAAAGGAAGGGAAAAAATGTAAATCTGTATTCTAAAAGTGGTTCTGATAAGCACCAAAGGTGGCAATCTACTGATATGTCACAACCGTCTCTTTATAAGGTGCACATAAGAGTTATTGAATATTGTCAAGAATGAATATTCTAAGTCTGCCATCAAAATGGGAGTACTCCAAAGGTAAGAAATGAAGAAGGCAACTTAAAAACACTTATAAAATAACACACTTGGCAACACTGAGTGCAGTACAGTACAATGTAGTCATCTGATTCAATGTGTAACACCTGGACTGAACTGCAAAAATGTGACATTTCATGAATGTGGAGTGTCACCTCTTCTATCCCCACAACTTTTCATAATCTACCAGAATCCAGATCATCCTATCTAATAAAGAGGGAACATGCTAATTGACCATCACTTCCTCACAAAGATGGCTGCACCCACAGCTGAGGCCTAGTTCCCATGAGGAGTCTTAACAAGCAATCAGCAGGGACCTGAGGCTACGCCCTTCCCTAACCCATGGGGCTTGACAGGGACCCTCAGGCTGCATCCCCCACCCAGCAGGGCTTGACAGGGGACCTCAGTCCGTGCCCCCGACCCTGGCATCAGGCTGGGGGACCTCAGACTGCATCCCCTGCCCCAGTGTCAGGACAGGGGACCTGAGGCCATGCCCCCTGCCCAGCAGGGCTTGACGGGGGACCTCAAGGTGCACTTCCTGTCCTGGTGCTGGGTTAGGGGCCTCAGGCTGCTCCCCCCACCCAGTGCCAGGCTGGGGGATCTCAGGCCAGCGCCCCCCACCAGGTGGGGCTCGATAGAGGACTTCAGGCGGTGCCCCCCACCCCGGCACCAGGCTGGTGGACCTCAGAATGCAACCCTGCCCAGTGGGGCTTGACAAGGGACATTAGGCCGCTCCCCCCTCCCCAGCACAGGGCCAGGAAAGCTGAGGCTGGGCTTGGCAGGGGACCTCAGGCCATGCCCCCCATCCTGGCATCAGACTAGGGGACCTGAGACTATGACTCCTGCCGGCAGGGCTTGACAAGGGTGGGACTGGCCAGGTCTGGACCAATGGGGGGGTGGCAGCCGGGTCTGGGTCTCATGTGATTTTGAGGTGCATGTGAGTGGGTGGGAACTTGATTCTGGGTCCCGTGGTGTGTTGCAGACTCTGACAGCAGGAAGGTTTTCATATATATTTTAATAATGTTCTTTCATCTCTGACACTTCTATTATAGAGAAAGGGCAAATAGCAATATTAAATTATTTCCTCTAATTCCCTTTTAATGTGCACAAATTTCATGCACTGAGCCACTACAATGAATTATAAGCTCCAGCTTCCTAGAGACCAAAAGCAGGCAGATAAGGAAAGCAGTTAGACAAGCCCCAGAACAGCATCAATTCCAGCTGGAGTGGCTCAGTGGTTGAGAATCGACCTTTGAACCAGCAGATCACAGTTCGATTCCCAGTAGGGCATATGCCTGGATTATGGGCTCAATCCCCAGTGTAGAGTGTGCAGGAGGCAGCTGAGTAATGATTCTCATTACTGATGTTTTTCTCTCTCTTCCTCTCCCTTCCTCTCTGAAATCAATAAAATTAAAAATAAAAAAACTCTAACAATCAATGATCCCATCTGTGTTAATGAAGGAAGCCATGTCCTAAATGAGACACCTCATTTCTATTGCTGAGCAAAATACAGACTAGGCAATTTTCTTTAGTATCCTTTGCCTGGATATACAAACCAAAAATGAAGAGAGGTAACTAAGTAGCTACTGGAAGGTTAAGTGGAACAGGAATAAAGGGTAGTGTTCTTCAGGCATAGGTTCAATACCCCACTCTGCTACTTTCTAATTCTGTGATCCTGAAGTTGTTACTTAATTTCTCTAAGGTCCACTTTTTTCATGTGTAAAATGGGTTTTATTGGCCCAGCCAGGTGTAGCTCAGTGGTTGAGCGTTGACCCAGGAACCAAGAGGTCACCAGGTCGATATCAGATCAGGGCATATACCCAGGTTGTGGGCTCGATCCCCAGTGGGGGGCATGCAGGAGGCAGCCAATCAATGGTTCTCTCTCATCATTGATATTTCTAACTTTGATATACCAACCCTATGGGACTGCTGTGAGGATTAAATGCATGGAAAGTACCTAGCACAATACCTAACAGTAAGCATGAAACACAGACTCATTCTTATACTGGAAACACTCTATATAAAGGACTCTACTGACTGCATTATTATTCCTTTTCCCCAAAAACACTGTTTCTGGTTATTCCCCCAACAGGGAAGTAATTGCCTCTCTAGCTTAAAGTACAGTGAAGAGTCCAAATATATATATAAACAATAAAGGCTTTGAGGATCATCCAGATGAAATAGTTACTAAGTATAAGGATTGTGGGCAAGACCAACAAATGGATGAAAGCTGGAAGAAAGGTGTCAAATAAGAAAAGGGCATTTGAGGGACAGTGCGGAACATGGCAGTAGTTCCCACACTTGGTTGTGTATCAGAACCACTGGAAGGGTGATGGCCGTGGCGTGGTGTTAAAAACATAGATGCCTTAACATCTAGCTATGTACGCATTCCAAAAAAATCACACTGCTTAGTTTTCCCAATTTTGAACTTTATATGAATGGGATAATAATATAAGTGCTTCTTGTAACCACTTGTGCTAACAGTGTGCAATTTTTCCCATTAAAAAAATTCATATCAAGCCGTGACCGGTTTGGCTCAGTGGATAGATCATCAGCCTGCGGACTGAAAGGTCCCGGGTTCGATTCCGGTCGGGGGCATGTACCTTGCTTGTGGGCACATCTCCAAGTGTGGGGCGTGCAGGAGGCGGCTGATTGATGTCTCTCTCTCATCAATGTTTCTGACTTTCTATCCCTCTCCCTTCCTCTCTGTGAAAAATCAATAAAATATATTTTTAAAAAATTCATATCAAAATAGTATTATCCAGCTATTCCATAGAAGTCTTCGTTTAAAAAAGAAAGAAAGAAAGAAAGAAAGAAAGAAAGAAAGAAAGAAAGAAAGAAAGAAAGAAAGAAAGAATACACAAGCCTGGACTTTCCTGGCTGGGAGTCTGACTCAGCAGATTGAGAGCAGAGCCAAACAGTAGCAATTTCTAATAAACTCGGGCTGAGAATTCTGAGAAAGCAAAGCATGAGGGCCCTCTTCCACACACACACACACACACACACACACACACACACACACACACACAAAGGAGTCGGGTGGCTCTCATCATTATTCTGTGCCCGAGCTATGTCAACAGGCCACCAAGAAGCCAAATCTGTTCTCCCGTACAAAACCGGGTCATTATCAAATGCCACTTTGTGTGCTTCTCGGCCTCCACCATCCTCACAACTTTTTCAACAGGCCTCTATTGAAGGGCACAAGACAGAGTTCAACCACCCTCAATCCGACCTCTGCGGTCTTCTACCGGGGCGCAGCGACCTTTCCAAAAGAAAAGGGGCTACCTCACACCAACCACCTGAGGAGGAAGTCACACTCATCCATTTCCTAATCCCCAAGCACACCTGGGGCGTTTACATCCCTGCAGCTTTCAGCCCTGCCCCCCTCTTCTTCCCGGCATATAGCTAAGTCCCTGCAGGGCCCCTCTTTCTTCAGGACCGCTCCAGGACCAGTGCTGCCATGTTTACAGAAAACCCGCACACACGTCTTACCTAACTGTGCTCTACTGTCCCCGTTTTATACATAGATGTACTACATTCTCAAGAACATGCAGCTTGGAAATAACAAACAGCACAGCACAGGTTTTTGGATTCCCAATCCTGCCCCCCTTTACCCAGGCCCTCGCCCAGAGGCTGCCAGATTGAGCAAACAAAAATGCTCAACTCCCAGCTAACTCTGAATTTCAGAGAAACAGGCCAATACCTTTTTGGTATAAGTATGTCCCGTGCAATATCTGGGGCATACTTACAACCACTTTTTTTTTCTTTTAATATATTTTTTATTGATTTTTTACAGAGAGGAAGAGGGAGGGATAGAAAGTCAGAAACATCGATGAGAGACATCGATCAGCCGCCTCCTGCACGCCCCCTACAGGGGATATGCCCGCAACCAGGATACATGCCCTTGACCGGAATCGAACCTGGGACCTTTCAGTCCGCAGGCCGACGCTCTATCCACTGAGCCAAACCCGCCTCGGCACTTTTTCTTTTTTTTTAAATATTGAGCTGTATTATTGATCTGAAATTCCAATTTAACTGGGCATCCTCTATTTTACCTGGCAATGCCATCCTCTCCCCCCCCACACACCCAAGAAAACCCTGTCTCATCCCACTGACGATTTGTTTATGTGCGATTCTGTATTATAGTATGTTTATGTACGATTTCTGTGTTAGAGTCTACGCTCACGCTTAGAAGAAACTCTCGAGCAACCTTGCAAAAGGGTGTCCCCTCGGCTTCTAATCCAGCTCAACGCATACTCGGCGCGAGGCCGGGACGGGCTCAGCTTTCAATCTTGGCCGCCCCACCAAGCCAGCGGCGTGGCTGGGACTGAGTCCCCTCGCCTGCAACTCACAAGGGCGGTGGAGGTCTACGTGGGATCAAGTCCGCCAGTGCCGGCCCCAGACAAAGCACGCACCCCACCCACAGCGGCCCCGAAGGCCACCCCGGGGAGGGTCAGAGGGTTCGAGACGCGTGGACGGCCCGGGGAAGGGACCGGGCACCCCGTCCTCACATCTGCTGCGGGGACAAGCGGAGAGGAGGGCGGAACACGGTCACGACGGCTCCGAGCAGCAGAGACAGGCCGGGCAGGGGCTGGTCTAGAGAGGAGGTCGCTGGGATAGAGAGACAGGCAGCAGGGGCCGGGCGGCCCGCGGCCCTCCGCGGGGTGCGGGTGAACATGGGGTACCCAGGCCCGTCCTCCTCTCCGGGGCCCGCGATGACTCAGGGAGTCCATGGGCGCCACCCCTCCCGGCCCCCGGTCGCGTCTCGTCCGCCAGCCCCCCGCCCCTGTAGCCCCGGCGCCCCGGCCTCCACGCGCCCCGACCCCGCCCCGCCCCTCACGAAGCCCCGAAGTTGCTACTCACCACACCATAGTGCTTTCCAACACCATCTTGCCACCTTCCTCCCTCCCCAACCCGGTCTCCCGGACTTCCTAACACCGGCCCCTCCAATTGGCCCCGCGCTCATAACCAATCCCAGACCTCGGCTGGGCCGGCTGGTTCCGCCTCCACCCCGCGCTGCGTGCTGGGAGTTGTAGGCGCGGCCAACATAAAAGGGATGGGAGGGAGGCGGGGTGGCAGAAGTAGCACGAGAAGTGTTACCACCCACCCAAGGGGTGGGATCCCTTTTTTTCAGCTCCCACTGTTTCCCATAGCACCTGGTTCATCTAACTACTAAACCCTTATCCCTCTGAATTACATTTATTTGTGATTTCTATCTCTCCCATTTTTAGATAACTATTTTTTAAAATATATTTCATTGGTTTTTTACAGAGAGGAAGGGAGAGGGGACCGAGAGTTAGAAACATCGATCAGCTGCCTCCTGCACACCCCCCTACTGGGGCTGTGCCCACAACCAAGATACATGCCCTTGAACGGAATCCAACCTGGGACCTCTCAGTCCCCAGGTCGACGCTCTATCCACTCAGCCACATGGGGCTCTATCTCTCCCATTTTATTAGGGCAGGAAACATGTCAATCATTGCAATCTCTGAGCGCAGTACAGAGCCTGACACATGGTAGGAGTCCAGAAAAAGTTTGACAAATCAGTAATTTTAACAAGTTTCCCAAAGAATAGGAGACAAAACCAGTAAACCATTTTGATTTTGTTAACCAAGAATAACATTTAAAAATGCTTTGGGCCAAAACCGATCGGGGGCATGTATCTTGCTTGCAGGCACATCTCCAGTGTGGGGCGTGCAGGAGGCGACTGATCGAAGTCTCTCTCTCATCGATGTTTCTGACTTTCTATCCCTCTTCCTTCCTCTCTGTAAAAAATCAATAAAATATATATTTAAAAAAAACACAACATGAAATTAAATCAAGCATAAGAAAAAATGGTTCAATCAAAAAAACTCAGTAAACAGATATATGAGGCTGTTGCTAGCATAACACAGAATACTGTTTTATAGAAAAGTTTTTAAAAAATAATTCTGGCAATTTTTTAATTTTCTTTTTAAAATGCATTTTTACTATTTTTTTACAGAGAGAAGGGGAGAGGGATATAGTATTAGAAATTGATGAGAAAAACATTGATCAGCTGCCTCCTGTATACCCCCTATTGGGGATGTGCCTACAATCAAGATACAGCACATGCCCTTGACCAGAATTGAACCTGTGACTCTTCAGTCTGCAGGCCAACGCTCTATCCACTGAGCCAAACATGTTAGGCTATAGCAAATTTTTGTTGTTGTTATTAATCCTCACCCAAGGATATTTTTTCCATTAATTTTTTTTTTTTAAGAGTGGAAGGGAGTGGAGAGAGAGAAACATCAATGTGAGAAAGGGAGAAGGAGAGGGAGAGGGGGAGAGAGAGAGAGAGATTCATTGCCTTCCTCACATAGCCTACTGGGGCTGGGGATCAAACCTGCAACCCTTCAGGGCTCAGGCTGATGCTCTAACCACTTAGCAACACAAGCTAGGGCTATCTCAAACTTTTTTGAATAAGCAGAGTCCATGCTAAAATAACAATACAAAGTATAGGATACTAAGTACATAAGCCAGTAACAGCTGTTTATCACTATCAAATATTATGGAATGTACATAATTGTATGTGCTATACTTTTACCCAACTGACAGTACAGATTTGTTTATACCAGCATCACCACAAACATATGAGTAATGCGTTGCACTATGACATTATGATGGCTATGATGTCATTAGGCAATAGGAATGTTTAGCTCCATTATAATCCATGGGGCCACCTTTATTTATGCAATCTGTCATTGACTGAAAATCTTATGTGGCACAAGACTGTATTTACAAAAATTCATTTGTAAGACCACTGGCTAACTAGGTATTTTCATTAAAGAAATTATTAATATTTTAAGGTGTAATAATGTTGTTTCTAAAAAGTCCTTATCAGCCGAAACTGGTTTGGCTCAGTGGATAGAGCGTCGGCCTGTGGACTGAAGGGTCCTGGGTTCGATTCCGGTTGGGGGCATGTATCTTGGTTGCGGGCACATCCCCAGTATGGCTCGTGCAGGAGGCAGTTGATTGATGTCTCTCTCTCATCGATGTTTCTATACCTCTCCTTTCCTCTCTGAAAAAAGTCAATAAAAAAAATATGTATATATATATATATATATAAAGTCCTTATCTCTTTAGTTATATGTTGCAATATTTATGGATGAAAATATATGATATCTTGAATTTATTTTTAACTTAATTCTTTGGAGTTGTAGAGAGAAAGTTGGGGAGGGCTAGGTAGAAAGTATAGACAAGACAGATTGGTCTTATACAGATATTAATGGAAGTTGGGTGATGGGCACCTGGTAGTTCATCATACTACTCTACTTTTGATTTGGAAATTTCCATAATAAAAATAATTTTACAGCCCTAGCCGGTTTGGCTCAATGGACAAAGCGTTGGCCTGTAGACTGAAGGATCCCAGGTTCGATTTTGGTCAAAGGCACATGCCTAGGTAATGGTTTCGATTGATACCCAGTGTAGAGCGTGCAAGAGGCAGCCGATCAATGATTCTCTCTCATCATTGATGTTTCTCTCTCTCTCTCTTCCTCTCTGAAATCAATAAAAGTGTATTAAAAAAATTTTATAGGAGATATTGACCTGCTTGTGTCCTTGAAAAACTAAAGAATAAACAGTTTAATCTGGAATCTATTTTAACTGGCAAATCTTTTACTTAAAAACTGAATGAGCCCTAGCCGGTTTGGCTCCCTGGATAGAGCCTCAGCCTGCGGAACAAAGGGTCCCAAGTTTGATTCTGATCGAGGACACATTCCTGGGTTGCTTAGGGGGCGGGAGAGTTCAGGAGGCAGTCATTCAATGATTCCTTCTCATCATTGATGTTTCTATCTCTCCCTCTCCCTTCCTCTCTGAATGAGACTACTCCGGTGAATAATTTTCAGAATAGCTGAGATTGTTTAAGAGTAAAACATTAGACCATGATTCCCAGTTTTTTATTTCCCTTTTAGAAATAGATGTTTTAATTAGTCGGCCCTGCTTGAATTGGAATAGATTGCAGTGAACAGCTATAGAATTAGTAGTACCAGCTGCTCACCACTAGAGGCACACGCTGACCATAAGAGGGCTCCTGCACTCACCAGCTGCATGAGCGTGAGGAGGAGGGAATGGCAAGGCTAGCAGAAAGACCATTCGTGCCTAAACCATGTTCGGATTCAATTCCTATTAGGGAAAGTTTTCTCCCAATCCAGCTTAAAGGAGGGCTCAGTCTGGGGCTTAGACTTAAAGAATCCCGCTGAAGCCGGTTTGGCTCAGTGGAGAGTGTCAGCCTGCAGACCGAAGGGTCCCAGGTTTGGTTCTGGTCAGGGGCACATGGCCTTGGTTGCAGGCACGTCCCCAGCCGATCGATGTTTCTCTCTCATCGATGTTTCTCTCTCTCCCCCTTCCTCTCTGTAAAGATCAATGAATTAAAAAATAAGATAAAAAAGAATCCCACTGCCCAGCCTCACAGGCACAGCAAGTCAGTAAGTTTGGGGTCTTGAGTTGACTTGACAGTAATTTCAACTCTTTGTGCATCCTAAACATAGATAAGCCTGGTCAGCATGGCTCAGTGGTTGAGCCTCGACCTATGAACCAGGAGGTCATGATTTCATTCCGATCAGGGCATATGCTGGGGTTGCAGGCACCATGGGCTCTACCTTGTTCTCTAAAACAGACCATTTTCATATCTTCAGGCCCCTGTGTACTAGTGAAACTTGCCCAACACTTCTAGCCCACAGTCACCTCTAATTTCCTCCCACCTTTAATCTCCGTATCATTCACAGTACTGAAACCCTGAACTAGATCATATCTAACATGTTTTGGTGTACATGTGTGTGCGTGCTCCTCCTGGACACTGTCAACTCTTGAAAGTCAATTACTTCCTTTGACTTCCAACTGCCCATGCATTGCTCAAAAGCTGCATAAATATTTGTAGAAGACAGACTGTGGTATGAAAAAGAGCAGTATTTAGTTAACTTGATTTTCTCTAAAACTACACCATCAATATGCCCTGAAATAAACACCCCCCTTTTTGTCTAGTTTCCATTACAGTAAAAGAGCCGGGCCTGGCCAACATGGCTCAGTGGTTGAGTGAGAACCTATGAACCAGGTCACAGATGAATTACCAGGTTACAGGTGATCCCCAGTGTGGGGCATGCAGGAGACAATCAATGGTTCTCTCTCATCATTGATATTTCTCTCTCCCTCTCTGAAATCAAGAAAAATGTATTTTAAAACGAGCTGAAGCACAACAGGAAAACAGAGATGAGGGAAGCAGTCTTTCTAAGACTGACAACCTAAGGCAGGGATATTTTTCAACTGGTGTGCTGCAAAATTTTTAAAACATGCCCTGGCTGGTGTGGCACACTGGTTAGAGCACCACCGAAGGGTCATGGGTTGATTCCCAGTCAAGGGCATGTCCCGAGGTTGCAGGTTCCCAGGCCCCAATAGGAGCCTATAGGGGAGGCACCAATTGATGTCTCTCTCATCGATGTTTCTCTTTCTCCACCCTGCCTCCCTCCCTCCATTCTCTAAAAAAAGAAAAGAAAAAAATCAATGGAAAAATATCCTTTGAAGATTAACAAAAAAAGAATTTTTAAAACATGTAGTACCTGACAAGTCAGGGCACTGACCTCTTTTCCCTTAGATTGTCCAATAGAAAAATGACAACAGCCAACACAATAGTCACCCAGTGTGAATGCCCTTAGACTATATATATATAGGCTTTATAATAGAGTTGCAACGTATTGGTCATATCACATAATAAGGCTGTGTCTAATTGGTTAGTTCTTGATAGCATAAACCCTGCTTATATACAAGTATAAGCACCTGATTTTTAAAAAATATATATTTTATTGATTTTTCACAGAGAGGGAGAGGGATAGAAAGTCAGAAACATCGATGAGAGAGAGACATCCATCAGCAGCCTCCTGCACAGCCCACACTGGAGATGTGCCCGCAAGCAAGGTACTTGCCCCTGAGGAATTGAACCCGGGACCCTTCAGTCTGCAGGCCAACACTATCCACTGAGCCAAACCGGTCTCGGCAGCACCTGATTTTTTAAAGTCACTTTGGAGCAAAAAGGGTAAGTAAATATTTTTTTTTGTGTGTAAATCAATCAAAATTATACCTAATTTTTGTCAGATCAACAAAAAAATAATATATTTTTGATATGCCACAGAACTTTAGTAACTAACTTATATTTGTGTCAGAAGATGAAAAGGTTGAAAATTGTGCTCTAAGGGCCATGTCCAGGGAAAGGGAGGGAATCCTAGGACCAACCAATCACAAGCTGGCTTTTCCCAATGTCCCTCTTCTTTCCTCTGAAACCTGAGGAAGATTTTGAGCTTTGGATTCCCATTTCCCTCACTTAAAGTGGGTTGCAAAAAAGGCAACAGATCTTGCCGAAACCGGTTTGGCTCGGTGGATAGAGCATCGGTCTGTGGACTGATAGGTCCCGGGTTCGATTCCGGTCAAGGGCATGTACCTTGGTTGAGGGCACATTTCCAGTGGGGGGCGTGCAGGAGGCGGCTGGTCGATGTCTCTCTCTCTCATCGATGTTTCTGACTTCCTATCCCTCTCCCTTCCTCTCTGTAAAAAATCAATAAAAATGTTAAAAAAAAAAAAAAGGCAACAGATCTACAGTGATTCCCTTCATATTCATTCACAGCTTTTCCTTGTCAAGTTTAAATTAAGATGAAGGGGGTCCTAACTGGCTTGGCTCAGTGGATAGAGCATCGGCTTGCAGACTGAAGAGTCCTGGATTTAATCCTGGTCAAGGGCACATGCCTGGGTTGTGGGTTCAATCCCCAGTGGGGGGGTGTGCAGGAGGCAGCCAATCAATGATTTTCTTATAGATGTTTCTCTCTTTCCTTCTCCCTTCCTCTCAGAAATCAATAAAAATATATTTAAAATATGAAGGGGATGGCTGGAAGGGATAGAGTTAGACTGAGGCTGGAAAGGAGGCAGCATTTGTTCAAGGCAACATGAAGAGAACTTGAGCTCGCATGGGGGGAGGGGCCACAAGTTTTGAGCAGATGGTACACAAAGAAGAAACAACAGATCTAAATAAGTGATGAAAGTTTAATACATTAAAACCAGATAGTTATCACTTATATTGCATTTGCCATTTCTGAACAATACAAAGTAGAGGCAAATAGTGACACTTCATAAAAATGTTCATTCCCATTCCCTTCCCTAAGACCCAGCCTCCCTTGAATACTCCCTCCCACCCCCTACAGAACTTTGTCCTGAATAAAACACTTAAATACATCATAAATAGTAAATTATGAAAAAAACAAAACAGGAAGAATTCTTTCTTTCCTTCTTGTAAAAAAGAACATGGCAGCAAAGACAGGCAGCCAGAATCTGGCTGAGGGTGTCTAATATAGACAGTTATTCGGGGGGTGGGCTAACCTACTATCAAGGTGGGGTGGGATGAAGAGGATAGTCTGGGAATTCAACAATCTGCCTGAGATGCCAGGCCCCTCCTCCTCACAGGAGTAAGAGGATCAGATGGAGAACTGCAACTCTTGGAGATGGGGAGGAGAGGGATTATACAGCCCTCGTTCCCAACTTTTCTGCATGAAGAGAGGGGCAGGCCACATGGCACAGCAGTGGCCTCACCGAGGCAAGAATCTGCTGGCTCCCATGAGTTTAAGAGATAATCTCTAACTTCATAGATGTGGGCTGCCTGTTAAACAGACACAGGTGATCCTCTCTCCACCTCAGCCCCACAAACAGCATAATACTGTTAGAAAAGGTGGGAAGAATAAGGAAGAAATCTCCTTTGGAGAAGGATCTAAAATTCATTTGATGTCTTCATATTTAGAAAAAACAACCAGAATACATTTCAAATTACAAAACAGTAATAATCATTATGGCCCAGCAGTGAGTAGGATCATGCCTAAGAAGAGCGCTGATCTTCTAGCCCATGACCGCCCCACTATTTTAACAAAAGGGGTAAAGATTACCCCACGTCCCACTCTCTCCATTCCTTTAGCCTTAAGAAATTCATCAAGAGAGCAGGAGTTAAAGAGGAGCTGCTCCAGGCAGAGCAATCCCCACTCTTCTGTTTCTCAAACACCAAGGCTCTCCAGAGGGAACCTTATGACTAGGCATCTCTCCAACACTTTTGGAGTTTTGATCTGAACTGTCTGGCTTAAAATTGTGTGCTGTGCATTATTTTTTCTTTCCCTTTTTAAGGAAAAAAAAAAAAAAAAGGGAAGGTTGGAAGGTGGTTAAATATCCTTACTCCCCCAAAAACCTTTACAAAGCTTGCAGGGGACTCCTTAGAGAGAGAAAGAGCTATGATAGAGATAATGTGCCAGTCAGTCTGTCCTGAGGAAATTGAGAGTCCAGCTCCTGGTGAAAGGTAGATGAGAGGGAAGAACACCTCCAAGTCCAGCAACCCCACTTGCAGCAGGAAGAATGGGTGTTTGAAAACAATTCAATTGTAGAAACCAAAGTTGGCCAGCTAAAAAATTGTGCCATTCAACTTGGGAGTGGAGAGGAAGCTGGTTCCTCAATTGTCCAAGGCAATAATGCCCATTCATGAGGAAGGGGAAGGAAAAGAAGTTCTTCAGAAAGGAGTTGGAGAGCTACCCTCGCCTCCATTATACTCCTTTTTTGATGACCAAGAAGAAAACTCAGCATTACTGGGGCAATGGCTGACTTCTTGGGATCACAGAGACAGAATCTTCCGAGTCTTCTGAGGTTTTCTGCTCACTGAAAGAGAAAGGATGTCAAGTTAAGAATGAGGGGTGTGAAATAACGAGGAAGGAAAGGAACTCAAGATAAGTTCAACCTGCCTGGCATAGTTAGTAAGTTTTCTTCTATTTCAGCCTCCATTTCCAAGTACAGGGTACCAAAATCAAAATTTTATAAAGCAAGTTTTAGGGGGCATCCAATCCTTCTAACTTTGCCAATTAACATCTTGCTCCACACTTCATACCCTTCAAAGCATTCACCTCCCCCACATCCCAGACACTCACATGGGTGAACTCTGATTCTTCGATTTCAAGCTTTTCCAAAAGGGTTGTACTAACAGGAGGGGAAAAAACAGAGGTAGAGTGGAGAAGAATTAGAAGATAAAAAAGAAAAAACAAACAACAAACTGTCCTCTTAAGCCTATTCTCCTATTTCACTTCAGAATCAATTCAGGATTCAGAAAGAAGGGGCTAAAAAGCTACTAGATTTAGAAACATTATTTTAATTAACTATTTAGTTTCTGGAAACTATAAAATATTTCCTAATACTCTCTTCTTCTGTCTTCAATCCCCAGGTATGGTAGGCACCTAAAGATCAATGCTGCCTGATATTCATGCCATTGTGTAACTCTCTTCTCTTGAGTGTGGGGTGGATTTAGTGATTTTCTCCTCGTGAACAGAATCTAGCACAGGTGATAGTATGCCGATTCGGAGGTCAGGTTACAAAAAGACCACACCTTCCTTTTGGGTACATGCTCTCTGACTTGTTTGCTCTGGGGAAAACCAGTTGCCATGCTGTGAGCTGTCCTCTGAAGAGGACCATGTGATAAGAAACTGAATCCTGCAAACAACTACATAAGCTTGGAAACTGATCCTCCCCTGAGTAAGCCTTCAGATGAGACCACGGCCCTGGGTAACAGCTTGGCTATAACATCCTGAGAGACCTTAAGCCAGGCACCCAGCCAAGCCACACCTAGATTGTTAAGCTACATAAGATGAGACAATAAATGTGTGTTGATTTTAGCTGCTAAGTTTTGGGGTAATTTGTCATACAACAACAGATAATAATACACCTAGAAATGAAGCGCGGCTGTAAAAAAAATTTAAAATGTGGAAGTGGCTTTGGAAGAAGGAAGTGAGCTTCAAGGAGAGTTTTAGTGAAAGTTTAAAAGTGCCTTAAATATACTATAGCATTTTGGACTTTAAGTGGGTTGCCAGTGACAGCTGAAAGTGAGGAAAAATACTCGTATTAGAAAATGAAAGGTGATCCTTATAATATAGTGTAACCAAATTTAGCAACAATGTCATCTGCAGTTATATGGAAAGTAGAATATGTGCCTAATACTGGATGATCTTGTTATGGAGATTTCTGAAGCATAGTGCTACCTGATTTCTACTCCTCTTTTTCCTCTTTTTTTTTTTTTTTTTAAATCTTCACTTGAGGAATTTTTCCATTGCTTTTTAGAGACAGTGGAAGGGAGGGAGGGAAAGAGGGAGACATGGATTGGAGATATAAGCCTTGAGCCCCAAATGGGGCAAGGGATCAAACCTGCAACCCAGGTACATGCTTTTGACTGGGAATCAAACCTGAGACCCTTCCAGCGGGTTGATGCTCTAACTACTGGAAAATACTGGCCAGGGCCTGATTTCTTCTTAATGTTTACAGTAAAATATGAGAGAATAATAATAAATTAAGGGAAGGATTATTAAACAAAAAGAAGCCAAGACTTGATGATCGTTTTGAAAAGTCTGAGCCTCACTAGATAGCAAACACTGTTAAAATTAAGAAGTGTCTACAGCCCTGGACGGTGTAATCAGTGGTTAGAGTATCAGCCTGTGCAAGGAAGGGTTACAGGTTCAATACCCAGTCCCTGGTCACCTGGCGAGCATGGAGGAGGCAACCAACTGATCGATGTCTCTCTCTCTCTCCCCCTCTTTCCTTTTCTCCCTTCTACTGTCTCTAAAAATCAATGGAAAAAATATCCTCTGGTGAGGATTAAAAAAAAAAAAGAAAAGAAATGGTTTCAGAGTAAAGCTAAAATCCAAGGCAATATCAGGAAAAAGTGGTCTAAAGTTGAAGCCATAGGTATGGATTACAAAATATTTTTTTTTAATTAAGGTATTTTTAAAAAATATATTTTATTGATTTTTACAGAGAGGGAGAGGGATAGAGAATTAGAAACATCGATGAGAGAGAAACATCGATCAGCTGCCTCCTGCACACGCCCTACTGGGGATATGGCCACAACCAAGGTACATGCCCTTGACCAGAACTGAGTCCACAGGCCGATGCTCTATCCAATGAGTCAAACCAGTTAGGACTAAATTAATGTATTTTTAATCCTCACCCAGTGATATGTTTTTATTGATTTTGGAGGGAAGGAGAGGGAAGGAGATAATGAAAAACACTGATGTGAAAACACTGATTGGTTATCTCCAATACAGGCCCCAACCAGGTATGTGCCCTGACCGGAAATCAAACCTGTGACCCCTGCAGTGCACGGAATGTTCCAACCAACTAAGCCACACTGGGCAGGGGTGTAAAATGTTTTTTTAAGGCCATAGAAAAATCAAACTTTATGCTTCAGAGCACTATTCAGTCATAAATAAAAGGCCATTAAAAAAGATTAAGGGTATGCCTTACAGATCCTCTCAACAACAGGATCTCTGAGAAGCAAATGGGTTATCTCAGTTCACTTATTAGTAGCCTGGCTGGTGTGGTTCAGTAGTTGAGCGTCAACCTATGAACCAGGAGCTCATGGTTCAATTCCCAGTCAGGGCGCATACCCAGGTTTCGGGCTAGAACCCCAGTATGGAGCGTGCAGGAGGCAGCTGATCAATGATATTTTCCTCTTCATCACTGATGTTTCTCTCTCTCTCCCTTCTCCCCTCCCTTCCTCTCTGAAATCAATATATATATATATATATATATATATGAAGGTTCTTATAGGTGAGGTTTTTGTCTAATGGAGTGAACCCAAATGACATTCACAGGAAGCCCACAAAATCTTTGAGAGAATTAATTATCAATAGAAACATCACCAGCTGAGACTGAAAACAACAAAAGCAATGCAAAATGAAAAAGGACCATTGGATGCCCCAAATTCTACTGGCAAGAAGGAGGCTGAGAAAACCACTCAGCTGCAAACACATTCTAGTGTTTAGGAACACTCAGAAGGCAAAATCAAGAATCCAAAAGATAGAGCCAAAAATCATGGAGAATTATCCCCAAGCTTTGAGACCTGAAAAACTCCAATATTGGCTGTATTTAGGTAGGTATAGATCAGTGATTCCTCTGTGTCTCAAATTCTCAATCTTTTTGTTCAGGAATGTGTATACGGGTCATCTAACATCTGCCTCACCACTGTACACTAGGTGGGTAGTAAGACGATAGCCTGTCTCTTACTTTCACAGGTCCACAGATTGAGAGGATCAGCACTCAAGGAGCAGGATCTGGGAAGTTCATTCAAACATGGAGCAAATTTAGATAACAAAATTCTGGACTTTGAACTGATGCTATAATGAGATGAAACTTTTGGAGACCAGGAAAGGGAATAAATTTTGCACTGGAGGGATGTGAGTCACTAAAGATCAGAGGGTGGAGTATAATAAATGACACTTAAGATGACACCCAGTAAGTCCTGCCTTCCTGGTATTCACGCCCTTGTTATTCTTTCCTCGCGTATGGGTTAGATTTAGTGAACAGAATGGAATACAGGTAGGAGGATGTCAATTCTGAGATTAGATGACAAAAAGAATGTGGCTCCTGCTTAGGTGCATGCACTCTTGAGGGAAGCCAGATATCTGAGTTGTCCTATGGAGAAGCCTATGTGATCAAGACCTGAGGGAGGCCCTAGCCAACAGCCAGCAAGGAACTAAGGCTCTCAGAAACCCATAATGAACTGAATCCTGCCCCAAACTATATAAATCAACTTAGAAATGAGCCTTTAGAAGGTACCGTAGCTCTAGCCAACAGCTTGACCACCACCTCATGAAAGATCTTTAGCCAGAGGACACAGCTAAAGCTGCACCTAAATTCCAGACCTCCAGAAAATGTAACATACGTTTTTTATTTTAAGCCACCAAGTTCTGGGATAATTTATTATGTTGTAACAGACAATTAACACAACAGGTAACAAAATTGAATGACAATTTTTATACTGGATTATTCTGAAAGATTGTTCTCCAATCTTACATCATCCTACACGGAGAACTCACTTATCTCACCAGAAGATGCAGGACTTGCTGGGGTATTTTTACTGATTATCAGAAAAGCCTGCACACAGCTTTCCCCACCCACAAAGATACAGAGATGTTGGCACATGTTTCCAAATCCTAATGATGAACACTAAGGAAGGCGAACTTGAAAAAACCTAGTGAAGAGCAAAAGACAATGATCTCTATAAAAAACAGTTATGCAAGCTCCCAAGGACCTGAAGAGAGAGAGATTACAGAGAAAGGAGACAAGGAACCAACCTTGTAGATAACATTTGCAAAGTCTCTCCAACTACAGGTGAAAAGCAGGGGTCAGGAATAGTCGAGACCTCACTTATTTTCTCCAAAGGTGGAGTCTGAGGTAAAACATCAGGACGACCGAAGTGGACGCCTGGAAAAAAAGAAAGGGGAAGAAAATCAATAAATAAAAAAGAAGAAGAAATGGGGTGGGGAAAATACAGAGAAAATTATGTAGCAATGTGGCTTTTCCTGGACAGGAATAGAAAGCAAAGGTCCTAAGCAAATAAGGACTCAGAAGGAAGGGAAGGAGTGCCCAATCACATGGGAACCCCAGCCCTGGCGCTGACCTGGCTCCACTTCCGCCTTTGTTGTCACTTGTGCCTTGTGCTCCCCAGAGACCGATGGCTGGTAAGTAATGCAGGAGTTGCCGCTGGGGCCTCCTCGCCGAGAGAAAGATGAGCCAGACCGAAACTTTTTGGAAGGAGAGGGCTTCACTTCAAAAGGGAAAGAGAGAGCCTACTTAGCACCCTCCTCAGAAACCATCACCAAGATATAGGCACAAATTGCTAGCATCCCCAACACAAACACAAAGTTGTTTTTCTGCAAAGCAGGAAGAAGGGTTAATATCAACAAAGATGGCTCTAAGAACTACTTTTTAGAGGAAGGAGCTTCTCAGTTCACTTCACTTTGGAAACAAGAGGGGAACTTAGAAAAAGGAGACACATACATATCTCACCCCCTCCTACAAGCGACCTCAATGGCTTAGCTTTCACCTGATGAGATGTTCTTGATTCTAGTGGTCACCAACTGGTGGTCCACCACTGGTGATCCGTGAGGTCCGAAAGGTTGGCGACCGCTGCTCTATTCTATAACACCATTCTTTAATAGTGTCCTTCAGTCAAAGCTGACAAATATGACCCTTCACTCTATATCCTTGAAGTACTTATGCAGACGGCACTTTACATTTGTTTATACATCCCTTTGAAAAGACTGTAAAAGGATTTTCCCATATTTCTTAAGACTGTTGGCAGACTAGGTCCTCTGACTCACTGAGGGATGCCTGTGATGAGGAGATGGGAAGGAGGAGCTAGAATTTACCAGTGGCAGTAGCATGAAAGGTTTGGGAAGAACATTGGTACTTTCCTATTAAAAAAGTTGAGGGAGGAGCGGAAGCCAGTTTGGCTCAGTGGATAGAGCATCGGCCTGCAGACTGAAGGGTCCCAGGCTCGATTCCGGTTGGGGGCACGTACGTTGGTTGCGGACACATCCTCAGTGGGTGTGCAGGAGGCAGCTGATCGATGTTTCTCTCTCATCGATGTTTCTAGCTCTCTATCCCTCTCCCTTCCTCTCTGTAAAAAACCAATAAAAATATATTTTTTAAAAAAATAGTTGAGGGAAGAAAGTAAGAACACCAGCTAAGCAACATCAGTAAATGCTTCTCCAACCATTTGAATTCAGTCTGAGAACTCCGTGGCACTGGATTTATAAACGGAAAATAGAACACTGGTAATATCCTTGTCTACCTGTCCATAGAAGTCTGACTCTGCCTAGCTCGGCCTGTGACATGGACCCTACACCCACACTACATATTTCTTGAAATCCCGCCAATTTCCAAAAAATGCCCCTCACCTCAATGACACATGTAGGGAGAGCCAGGGGGAAAGCAGCGAGCAACTTGGAAACGACTGGAACAGACAGAGTGACTGACATAAAGACAGGCAGCAGCTTATCATGGAATGTGGGAAGAGCAGGAGAGGCCTCTGGCTTTGGCAGTTCCCTGACAGAAGTGTCCTGTCCCTCATCTCTTGAAGGGAGCCACTGGGGGTTCATCTGGTAGAAGCCACTTACAGGGGATCTTCTTGAATACTGTGTTGCACATGAAGCGCTGGAACCGTTCAGCGTAGAAGCCTGGGCGATGCACCGATACGGTGTCCTGCAGAGCAGAAGAGATGGCTGCAGAGTTAAGAGATGGAGGAGGTCCAGAAAAAGAACCTCTAGTCCAAGGGCCACCTTCCCTAGGCTCAGACCCTAGTAGAAGTGTAAAACCCACAAATAAAATGAGATAATAAGAAACTGATGGGGTTGAATCAGAACTGAGGGAGGCAGAAAGAGAGCCTCTAGCTAATTGCTACTTACCCCATCATGTACCAGTGCTTTCCATGAGTGCTCCAACTTCTTAACAAACCTGCCAAAGAAAATGTGTATTATGTATACATGACCTTATACTTTATTTTAAGAAGTTAGAGTCAATGATAATAGAAAAACTTAAAAAGACAGAGGCTGGGAAAGCACTCCCACTAATATCTGGCTTTCCAAAAAAATAGATACTGTAGTACTTATTCAGTATGGAGATCAAAGATGTTTCTAGGTAGGTCAATTATCCCAAGAGAAAGGGTAGCTAATATGTCTCTGGCAAGTCAGGGACAAAAATATTTATTGTAAAAGGACAGCTAGAAGAATAAATGGGCAAGCCTCTAAGAGGAGTTAAAATTGGATAATATTCTGAATCTGTAAACCAAGCAATATCCAGTCCTTACTACTACCTGAAACCTTACAGGAGCAAAACTGGGGTCTCATACAGGGTGTCCCAAAAAAAGTATGTACACTTTAACAGCTGATAGCTCACTTTTAAAAATGAAATGTATTTTAATAAACACTGCCTTTATAATTCAAAATATGTGTATATATTTTTTTGGACACACTATATTTCTAGCGTTTCCATCTCCACCACTTCGTTGTCTCTTAGCTCCACAGACGAACTGTTTTCACAGAACACAGTGACCCTCTTATTATTCCTCCATGGAAAGGGGGAACATGTTTCCTGCTGTAACCCAATGTAGAGTATGACTCACCTCACAGGTTTTTTACAGAGTCCAATGGTATATTTTACCCTGGTGCTTCCCAGAACTGACTCAGCTTTCCACAGAGATGCATGTTATGTTTGGGAAGGTGGTGGGGTAAAGAAGTTAAAAAGACAGGCAGCCGAAACCAGTTTGGCTCAGTAAGGCCCCAGGTTCGATTCTGGTCAAGGGCATGTACCTTGGTTGCAGGCACATCCCCACTGGGGGGCGTGCAGGAGGCAGCTGTTTGATGTTTCTCATCAATGTTTCTAACTCTCTATCCCTCCCCCTTCCTCTCTGTAAAAAATAATAAAATATTTTTTTAAAAAAGGACAGGCAAAAATCAAGAAAATAAATCACTATTTAACACCCAATGAGATAAGCAGCCAGATTATAACTCGCTGCTCTTGTATCAGGAAAAATTTAGTGAGAAACCCATCTTCAAAAAAAATGATGGGTTATCTGCATCCACTTTGCCCCCTAATTTTGAATTCTTATGTTTCTCACCTGTAAGACTGCAGAATGTCAATGATCCCGATATAAAGCAGCAGCCTTTCCCCTTTACTATTCCGGGCAGGGATGCCACCCATACTGAGGAAGACAAAAGGGAAAGAGACAATCTTTTGGCTAGCAGGTAACTAAACATAACTGTCCCATCTTCCATAAACTGGGAAAGAGTAAGAGACTTCTGACCTGACCACTCTGGAGTATACATTACAACCTCATCCTTTCCAAATCTCGCTAGCCTGCCTCTCCCACCCCAATTCCACCAAAGAGAATCTAAAATCACCTACTCAGCAATTTTGGAAATATTTACCCAATTAACTCTAAACTCCTTCCATCAGTACTTTCATAGTTACTAGTAAATCTATGCCCACTAAGACATTCTTTTTGAGTAATATAAAAGGATACCTCAAAACCAAAACCAACTTAAAAACATCTCTGGTCCCTTAAGTAACTACACATCCTTGGTAGATACATTATGTAAGAAGATGGAAATAAGTCTGTAAGATGGAATTATGAAATTCCAGCATCATTTGCAGATGTATCTAAGACTCTGAATTAACTTTTAAAAAAGGTCTTGCCGAAACTGGTTTGGCTCAGTGGATAGAGTGTCAGCCTGCAGACTGAAGGGTCCCAGGTTCGATTCCAGGCAGGGGCATGTACATTGGTTGCAGGCACATCCCCAATGGGGGGCGTGCAGGAGGCGGCTGATCGATGTCTCTCTCATTGATGTTTTTAACTTTCTATCCCTCTCCCTTCCTCTCTGTGAAAAATCAATAAAATATATTAAAAAAAAAAAAGAGGTCTTTTAATTTTGAATAGCTTTCCTTCCCAAGTGTACTACAAATCCCAAATTCAAGATATCATCCTTTCTTATAGATTAAGAAAGCTCATTCTAGGCCCTGGCTAGGTAGCACAGTTGTTTAAAGCATCATTCCAATACACCAAGGTTCGATCCCTGGTAGGGCACATATAAGAATCAAACAATAAATACATGAATAAGTGGAACAACAAATTGATATCTTTCTCTTCTTTCTTTAAAATCAATAAATTTAAAAAATATGTATTTTTTATTGATTTTATACAGCAAAGAAAGGAGGGGGAGGAGAGGGAAAGAACACTGATTCGGCTGCCTCTTGCATACCCACTACAGTGGATGAAGACTGCAACCCAGCACATGTCTTGACCAGGAATCGAACCAGCAACCACTTGGTGCATAGGACAATACCCAACCAACTGAGCCATGGGACCAAGGCCAAAATCAATAAATTAAAAAAAATTTTTAAAAAAAGGAAAGAAAAGAAACAAACAAACTAACTAAGGCCATAGCTGGTTTGGCTTAGTAGACAGAGCAATGGCCTGCGGACTGGAGGGTCCAGGTTCAATTCTCAGTCAAGGGCATTTACCCAGGTTGCAGGCTGGATCCACAGTTGGGGGCGTGCAGGAGGCAGCCAACCAGTGATTCTCTCTCATCATCGATGTTTCTCTCCCTTCCTCTCTGAAATCAATTAAAAATATATTTTACAAAATTTAAAACAGAAAAAAAGCTCATTCTATAGTCTCTAAACATTAACATTGTTGGCTTAACTGCTGAATCAAGGCTACTCCTTCACAGAAGCTGCATCCCTTCCTGAAGAAGAAATGCTATTAGCCTACGCTATCCTTCCTGATGACCCTGAGCTCACTCACTGGTCTTCAGTCTCCACGGTGCCACCTCGCCGAGCCTCGCCCTGGATAGATTCCATGGCTGTGGAATAGAGAGCCTTTTGGGGAGCTGGTTTGCGTGTATCAATTGAGTATAGTGTTTCATTTCCTGAGGGTTCTCGTTGTGCGTGATCTATGTTATGGATTGACATCAAGAGGCTATAGTCCATTATCTTGAAACTCTGCAGCACCTATTGGAAGGAAATAACATGATCTGAGCCTTGGGTGGCATGAAAAGTTTTTTCAGGATCTCACAGCTTTTCTGGTCCAATTATTCTTGATAGTGAACCTGTAGGGCTAACCATAGAATTATCCTTTGCTTCTCTTCATCCTTGGAAAAAAGCATATCAGCCTCCTCTTGGTTGCTCTTCATCTATATCCCCTCATCTTTCTTTCATTTGCGTGAACACAAAATTGGCAACTGCCTAGCTTTCAAGACACTCTTTCTTCTTTCCTTTTTATTCTTTACACAAACATCATTATATTCTCAAGGGAATAAGAAATACACATTTTTGCTGTAAAGAATCCACAAGGAGGGTCTGGTAAAAGTATACTTTGTGAAAGAGCAGATCTGTTGCAGGATCTAATACAATCAGCTTCAATTCAGTTCAATATCTACTGAATACCTACCATCTGTAGGGCACTGTGCTTGCTTATAGGGAATTTTTTGTCCTCTAGAATATTATAATTTAGGAAGAGAAACAAAAGTGAAAATAAATACGATACAGTCTAATGTGTACAATGGAAGTGCTTACATGACTGAGGAGCAGTCTACAGGTGAGGAAGTAATATATACATAGGGTTATGAAAGATAAATTACAGAGAAAATAAGTCTAAGTACATAAAGGAAATGCTGCGAGGCATGAAACAGCATGTTATGTACAGGGAGGTATAATTTGGTATTTCTAAAACATGAAACACAAAGGCTAGGTGAGGCAGATTAGAGGCAGGCAGGGGGACAATGACAGGTCTGATATGTCACATTAAGGAGCTTGGAACATATCCTATAGCTCTCATCCCTCTTTTCCCAACCAGGACAGGGTGAAAAGGGGTTTATTCCCATCTGTCCAGGAGCTCACTTTGGTACTGTATCTCAACCACTTAGGGAGGTGAATGCAGTAAGGAATGAAGAGACCAGGACTCTTATGTATAGTTTGAAAAACAAAAAAACATTTGTTTCACTAAGTTTCTAGGCCTTACAACCAAAGGAGTCAAACTAAAATAGATATTATCCTGAAATAGATGCAGAATAAGCAAAGCCAGTTTGAGAAAAAACTACCATAGATGTAGAAAAATCAATAGGGATGTCACCAAAATCAAAAGAAAATATGTTAAAAAAGTGAAAATAATTAACTGTCAAATGCTTCAAAAAATTCAACAAAGATCCGAGAAGTTCTTTTTATTTGGCAGTTCTGTAGTCAATGGGGAGGAGTGGTTCAACTGAAGTGATGAGAACAAAAGCCAGGACACAGTGAGTTGAGGCAGAAATAGGAAAAAAGAAAGAAAAAAGAAGAAATATAAGCATCATTAAATGGAGACTTGAAAAAAATCCTTCTAACTTTAAGACAGAAGAGGTAAGCTTGTTTGTGTATAGAAAGAAAATAGTCAGTAGAGGCTGAAGCCAGAGGCGGAAAAGAAAGCAAGTTATGAAGGAATGATCTTAAATAGTAGGAAATGGATCTAGAGGACAAAGGGGTTGGTTGACCTGGAATAAGTCACCAAGTTGGTTAAGAAAGGAGATTAAGGATTGTTTATAAATTAGTGACAGGGCAGGACAAAGGGATGGAACGGAATAGCGAGTTGAGGTGGTTTGGTGAGAAACAAGGCTGGGAGATGGAAGTTAAAAAGTGGTTTTACAAAACCAACATACAACAAAGTAAAAACAAACTCATAGATATAACATGGTGGTTACCAGTGGGAAAGAGGGTTTGGGGGGAGAGTAAAGAAGTGAAAGGGGGTTAGATAAACGGTGACAGAAGGAGACTAGACTTCAGGTGGTAAGCACATAATAAATTGTATAGATGTCATATTACAAAATCATACATTTGAAATTTATATACTATTAACTGTTACTCCAATAAATTCAAATTTGTTTTAAATTACTAAAAAAAAAGTGGTTTAGTCTGGCTGATGTGCCTCAATGGTTATCATGGTTTGATTCCCTGGTTTCGGGCTACATTCCCAGTAGGGGACCTGTTGGAGGCAGCCAATCAATGATTCTCTCTCATCACTGATGTTTCTCTCTCTCTCTCCCCTCTCACTTCCTCTTTGAAATCAATAAAAATATATTTATACTTAAAGGTGGTTTGAAGAGAGTGCCAATTATCTGAACTCTCTGCTGGGAGAAACATAAAATGGATTGATGAGGGAAACTGAAGGCCCAGGTGGAGATGGCTATCATACATCTATAGAGATGCCAGTTGTGTGATAGCTGACTACCAAGATATATGTTTAGATTTGGCAGACAGGACCAAGATCTCAGGAATGACGGTGCTGGTATGAAAATAAGACTGTATAATTATGAAGCCCAGGATAGGCAGAGAAGGAAGTAAAGCCAGTGGGGGAGGATACACAGAAAGGAAGTAAAAATGTAAAGTGGTAAAAATGAGGTAGCGTTAAAAATTATTTTAAATGAAGTCTGGGAAATATGAAGTGACAGTCAAATCTCCCAAGATTGGAAGCCCAAGGACAACCAAGCTGTCTTAGTGAGAGAGATTTTTGGTGTCTGTGAGAGAAGAAAATCTGACAAACTCACCAAACAATCACGCTGCAGGGTCTTACATAGAGCATTGTACATATCAGCATCCAAAAAGAGACCATCAGGGATGTCTTGTAAGAAGTCCAGGTCTTTAAGGGTGGGGAGAGGCTTCTCTCGCTCCTTTTGGGAAGCGCGTCGTTTGTAGGTTGAGCCCTTGAGGTCATATTTTATATGCATCTTGACGGACCGTGGTAAGAGGTTATTCATTACCACAATTCGAATATTCTTACCACCTGCCTGCACACAGTACAGTCCATAGAATTTAGGCAGCAAAGTCCGAGGGTTCTGGTTGAGGTTCTAAGGGCACAAAAACAAAAAGTAGGAGAGGAAATTAGCTGAATTTCAGTGAAATTCAAGGGCAAAAGCTGCCATTCACCTTCATTCATCTAATACTTGAGATTCAAGTACAATCTGTCTGCCCATAACCACATGCCATATAACATATTCGTTTGCAATTTCCCAATGTACCTAATGATGGGATCATCACCAAGCTGAGCCACAGGTTCTCCAATAAAGTAATCAGTCAGGATAATGAATGTATGATGAGTATATTCCTTTAGAGAGGTTTAAGAGAAGACAGCGTTGAAAAAGTATTAATTCTTAGCCCTTGGTACAGTATATTCTTGTGTATGATGGGAGGTAATTTATCCAGAACCCCCAAGAGCAGTCAGTCAGAGTAAGGTCAGATAGAATACTGTCAAGGGAAGTAAGCAAGCCCATTCCCCAATGTAGGAGCTGAGCTAAGAATAGAAAACAAAATCATCATTGCATCCTTTAAAAAAATTTTTTTTTAATATTTTGAGAGAGGAGAAAGAGGGGGGGAGAGAGAGAGAAAAGGAAAAAGGGGAGGAGGAAGGGAGATCTGTTGTTACAGTTTGTCCCAGTTATTTATGCATTCACTGGTTGATTCTTGTATGTGCCCTGATTGGGGATAGAACCCACAACCTTGACATATCAGTATAACACTCTAAGCAACTGAACTACCTGGCCAGGGCCATCGTTTAATCTTGCCTTTGGATAGGACAGTCTAAACCAAGTAACACTTAAAACAGGACAGCCTGGCTGGCATGGCTCAGCCCGTGGAGGTCCACCTATGAACCAGAAGGTCACAGCTTAATTCCAGGTCAGGGCACATGCCTGGGTTGGGAGCTCCATCCCCAGTGTGGGGTGTGCAGGAGGCAACCGATTAGTGATTATCTCATCTTTGATGTTTCTGTATCTCTCCCTTCCTCTCTGAAATCAATAATAATATATTTTTAAAAGCGCTGACATTGTTTTGCCCCACAGACGACAACCTCCCCAGCCTTGTCCAGGAGTAAAGAGGGCAGCACAGGTAGCCAGTGCTCCTCTTCCCCTCACCATGTAGTATCCTGGAAGCAGCTTCTGCAGAAACTCCGCCTCTTTGTGCTGGACTGTTTTAATGATGAATTCATCATCGCTGGACACGTAGAAGAGGGAACCACTAGCCCCAGAGCTGCACAATTCAATCAGCGGCTCACTGCAGAGGGAATACTGAGCCCCAAAGAGAAGAGAACAAGAAGTTCAGAAATACCAGGATCTGCTCAACCAGATGCTCCAAAAGGAAACTAGAGTAAACTAGACAAAACCAGAGTAGAGAGGACCTTTCTTTAGGAGTATTGCTCTGATTTAGGAGTCACAGGGTCATGAGATCCGGAAGCTTACCAAGTAATCATCAGGCCGGATACCAAATAATTCTCTAAAGTAGCGGAAAGCAACAGGTGCATAGGTCTTGAACCGAAAGTCATTGTAGTGATGAGCAGGGGTCAGGTTGCTCCCTTCACTGTGGGGTTAAAGAAAAGAAGCCATAAATTACCAGTCCCTATTATCCAGGGAGTCCAGCCTGGGAGTCATCCAGAGGCAGAGTCAATACATCCCTTCTGATAGAACCAAAGCGATTAGATGAATCAGTTACTTAGTGGGAACAAAGCACAACGTGGGGTGCTAGCCGGTTTGGCTTAGTGGATAGAGCATCAGCCTGCGGACTGAAGGGTCCGGGGTTTGATTTCAGTAAAGGGCACATGTTGGGGTTGCAGGCCTGGTCCCCAGTGTGGGGCAAGCAGGAGACAGCTGATCCATGATCCTCTCTCATCACTGATGTTTCTATTTTTCTCTCTCCCTCTCCCTTCCTCTCTGAAATCCATAATAAATTTTTTAGAAAGCATACCATAGGGATGAAAACATGAGCACATGCATGAAATTGTTTGGGGTTTTTTTAGGGCTCACTCTTTAGGCCAGAGGCTCATGGAAACATCCAAAGGACAGCATCTACTCTCCACATTCTAGTGTCCCATATCACTTTGATTAAAAGCATGTTAAGAACTGGACACATGCCTAAATTAACCCTAAAACTGGTCTAAGGTTAATATGAAAAGGCACACTTTCTGGGACATTATTCTGAACATTAACCTCTTTACCTGGGGAAAAAGATACTCTCCACCACGTAAAAGTCTTGCATGAGGACATCCCGCTCTGGTTTGGTACTCAGGCTCCCCACAGTGTGAGTAATGCCTAACTGAATGGCACCTTTCAAGGCTGATGAGGTTGTCTGAAAACAGAAAGGAAATAAGGGCAAATTTTCTAGGATTAAATCTGATCATAGCAATAAAAACTCAGGAGGGAGAGCCAGAAGAGCACAAACGCTCTTCTAAGTAGTTCATCTAACCCAGTTTCCCCATCCCTATGTTTTACATTGCAGTTTAGCTTGGCAAAGAATGGAAGGGCCTAAAGCTACAAAGTAGCAAAGGTGGGACTGTTCTGCCAGTCTAAGCTAGGCAAGATGTTCCCTTCTATCCATATTGATATTTGGAAGACACATTGTATTGAGAGAACAATCTTAGGTCTCACTCCAAAAATTCCTTCCCCCAGAGTATTTGGGCCCTTCAAACATTATTCATCTGATATAGGATGCAATTAAAATGAACTAACATTCTGATTATCTACCCAGCTATAAAAGCTTCAGTTCTCTAAAGCTAGGCTTGATTGGTGTTCTAAGGACAACAGTGGCAAAAAAAACACAAAAACACAAAAAATAACAAAAAGATTCCTAATTGAAAAAGCCTGAAAAACTCAATATTAAATCTAAAAACTTCTCTCAGAAAGTATCACACTATGATTAAAACACAAATGCAAGAACCCACTCTTACAATCTAGGATTTCAATCCCATGGAAATATATTACATCACCTACGTATGTGCTGTCCAGCTCAGTAGCCTCACATGGCTATTTAATTTTAAGTTAATTAAAAATTTGCTTCTTCAGTCTTACTAGCCACATTCAAGTATGACTAGTGGCTACCATAATGAGTAACAAACAGTACATTTAATCACTGTAGAAAGTACTATTAGATAGTTTTGTTCTACATAATTTTCCTCATCCCTAACTCTCACCAGGTATTACTTGTATTTCTACTTAGTCCTCACTAGGCATTAAAATTATAACTAGCGTTTTTAAGTGTCTGCCTCTCTAATTAGACTAGAAACTCATCCTTTTGTTTCAATGTTTAGCACATAAAAAAATCTCAATAAATGTCAGTTAATATGGACCTCAGTATCCATTCCTAGGGAGCCAGGTCCCTGACTGAAAATGAGTCAGTTCTCCTCTATTACTTGGGACAATGCAATAAAGGCAGAAAACAGACACAAGAAAATTTTATGTGAGCCAGAAACAGAACTCCAAGAAATCTGGACAACGTACAGCTGCTAAATGGGAGGTTAAATACTGTCCCTTGGGGAGGCTAGGCATCTCCAAATTAGTCCAGAACCAAAGACCCGAGATCACCACAAGATGCTTTTCTCCAAGTTTTCCCTTCGGCAGCTCAATTTTCTATTCTTAGCTAGTACTACTCTCTTTCCAATCCATTAGAAAGTACAAAAAACAGGCCCTCTTCAACAACTGAAACTACATTCTTTAAAAAAACACATGCCCTGACCAGTGTGGCTCAGTAGGTTGGAGCTTGGTCCCATACACAGAAAAGTTGTGGGTTTGATGCCTAAAGGAGGCAACTGATCGATGTTTCTCTCTCACATTGATGTTTCTCTCTTCCTCTCTCCCTCCCTTCTTCCCTGTCTCTTCTTCTCACTCTAAAATTAATAAAAATGTCCTCAGTGAGGATTAAAAAATTAAAAAATTAAAATTAAAGTGAAGACAATCTTTGAAAAAAAGCACTTAAGAAGAAACAAAGGAGAACACCTACCCACTATCAATCTATATCACCAGGCTGGGTGAGATATGGCCTTGATTTTATGTACATCCAGCACCAGATCAAAAGACTTAAAGAGACATGATTCTACCCAGCTGGCGTGGCTCAGTGGTTGAGGGTCGACCTATGAACCAGGAGGTCATTGTCAGGGCACATGCCCCAGTTGTGGGCTCAATCCTCAGTGTAGGGTGTATAGAAGGCAGCTGATCAATGGTTCTCTCTCATCAATGATGCTTCTATCTCTCTCTCTCCCTCTCCCTTCCTCTCCCAATCTGAATACTAACTACTCAAGCTGAATTTACCGTGAGAAATTATCTTGCCACAGGCAAATTCAAGTACTGAGAGGAATGTTTCCTCTCAGAAACATGGTTTCCTGAAGCAAGGGAAGAATGACATTTAGGGCTTGAAAATTGTTATACCTAATAGGGAAACCCAGTTTCTTCAGCTCAGTGAAATAGCAACCACCACCAGATTCATCCATGAACAACATTCTCACTTAGTCATACCTATACAGGTGAAAGATATCTCATTTCACCCTTTGTGAAGTAAACTCTAAAGTCCAAATTGTATAATAGCTATTGTGCAAAGACTTAGGATATCAAGAAATGGGACAGAATAAGAATAGCAAGGGCACAGGACTATCCCTTTCTGGAGTAAGATGAAAGGGCTCCACCCAGACACACCTTTTTATATGTCGTCTCTCCTGAGGAATCAACACCTCTGTGGCCTATTTTCTTGATGGACATACTAGAGGCATAAGGCATCTAGAAAAAGAAAAGTCAAGATTAATATATAATTCCCACATAATACACCAAATAGCTACCATGATGACAAACCAAAACATTCAACATACCCTTTATAGGTTATGAACAAGACCCACCCGCTGCAAACACAGCTATAGTGTTGCTTCCCAGTGAATTAATTGGCTGAAAGAACACAGAAGAAAACCCGAGGGATCCATATTTCACCTTTGGTCCTCAGAATAACAACAAAGAAAGTAAAAATGAGTACACTTAAGAAAAGTGGAAACATGAGAAGTTCAAAAACGCAAGACAGGTTACAAGTAGGGTTCCACAGTTCCCCTCTTTTTACCACCAGCTTCCTTTCAGAAATTACTACCCCTCTAACCTTCAACCCAATCTGAATACTAACTACTCAAGCTGAATTTACCATGAGAAATTATCTTGCCACAGGCAAATTCAAGTACTGCGAAGCGAGGAATGAAAAGGCTGAGGCAATGACTCCTCTGAGATAGCGTATGGGCCTCAGTGCCTTGAAGAGATTCCTGAGAACATAATATGCCTTTGTTTTCCACCCATATATCAGCCCCTGAAATAAGGAAGAGGTAAAACCAGTAGAGCAGAGCCTAGAAGGCTATTTCCCACAGCCAAAATGCCTGTGCTACAGACAGGAAGGTATTCTTCATGAGGTCAATACTAATTAAATTAATAAACCAGAAGGCAAAAAGGCTAGTGAAAATAGGATGTCATGATCTTAGGACTTGATATTCAAGTTCTACTTCCTGCTAAGGTAAGGCTCTTAGTGCTAGAAAACCATCAATATATAACCTAATAGTTCTTAAGAAGATATTCTAAGAGAAAAGCCTAAATCCCAGGACAAAAGGGTCCACATTCTGAAGCCTTGTCATACAACACAGGAGGAAGGCAAGAAGTGATCTGAGAAGCAAGTTTAGCAAATGGAAAATATTCTGCACAGAAAAAGAAATGTAGAAAATTTAGCTTCTGTATGGTTAAATGAAGATATTCAAATTCACTGAAGCTATGCAACCAGAAGCAGTAACAGAAAATAAAAAGAGAGAGAGAGAGAGAGAGAGAGAGAGAGAGAGAGAGAGAGAGAGTAGGCTTTAATGTTGGACTGTCTGGGTTTGAATCCCACACTTATCAATCCCACTTATTAACTAGTATGTGACTTTGGGCAAGTTACAGAACCTCTAATCCTCACTTTCTTCATAGGTAAGACATGAATTACAGTATTTCCCTTATAGGAGTTGTTTGCAAGATTACAAGTCACTTAGGTACATTATTTACTTTTTGGTACATTAAAAATGTATTAAATTGCCCAAATGATGTGGCTCAGAGGTACAGGTACAGCATCAATCCATGCACCAGGAGGTTACCGGACAGAGCACATGCCTAAGTTGCAGGCTTGATCCCCAGGAGGGGGCATACAGGAAGAAGCCGATCAATGATTCTCTCTCATCATTGATATTTCTCTCTCCCCCTCTCCCTTCCTCTCTGAAATCAAGTGAGTGTGTGTGTGTGTGTGTGTGTGTGTGTGTGTGTGTATGTGTGTGTATCAACCAATGAATGCACAAATAAATAGAACAAACTGATGTTTCTCTCTCCCCCTTCCCTTCTCTCTTTACAATTTATAAAAAATTAAAATAAACTGCAACAAAAATGAGAGTTGTATAATTTCTAGCTCACCAAACAGATATAAGAAACCTGTCTAGCTCCTGAGACTTAAACAGGGGGGAAATAAAGATGTCCGAACCAGGTATTTTCTGGTTTTAGAACCAATGTATCAATAACAAACTCACCTCAGATACCGTGGGTCTCTTGTTTCCAGAAGCTGTTTAAAAAAAAAATAAATAAAACACAATTATAAGTGTGTACACACACACACACACACACACTCAGACATCTCTATCCTGCACACTGAAACAATCAGGGTATGAGTCAAATTAAAACTAACAATGAGCTCCTATCTCTTGTTCTGTGATACCTTTTGGACAGAGATTTTAAAAGTCCCTTCCTCTTTCTCCCTAATATTCACAGAGCCCTTGAGTACATTCCATTCCTGTTCTAGTCCCTTTTCTTACTCAAGTGTTCATATTTTCTCTGGGAAATAGACTTGCTCTTGATACATTATCCATCAGAGACAAAGGGTCTCATCTGATACCATGGCTGAAAGAGAAAGGGCATAAGAGACCCAAGACTAATTGGAAAGTCTAGGGCTTAATAATTTTTCCTGTAGAACTAAAAGGGTGAGAACTTTTAGAGCATATCTATGGTGATTTACTCCTAATTACTTCAGCTCTTCAGAAAGAACTGATCTGTGAAGAAAGAGGCTAAGGATGAGAACATGCAAAATCGAAATACAGTAATGAAAAAGCATTCAGTGAAAGCAGAAACTGATTCTGCATCCCTACAGCCTCATCTTCATTTCTGCTGAAAACTCAACAGGGATTTGTTGGCATTTACTTACTTACTAAAGTAAGTTTTACTTACTAAATATTTAATCAGTGCAGGTAGGTGTGTAGTTAAATCTCATTATTTATTACTTTTATCCATTTAATTTTAGAAAAGATTTCAAGAATAAGTATGTTCAGAAAGTGACAAAAGACTAACTATAGAAAAAGGTACTCTGATTAAGTCAATTCTTCAGGGTTTGCCATTCCCATAACCTTTATCCAGGATCAGAGATATATCATCATTCAGGAAGGCAGACCTTCCTTCCCATTTCATATTGTAGAATGTTGGCCTTTATCTTCATAGATTACTGATTATCACATCAATCTAGCTCTAAAGAATTCAAAAGGAATGAAGATTAGCCATATTAAAGAAAATTAAAAAGAGGAGTCCAAATGGGATGAATCTTCAATAACATAATACCTGAGTAAGAAGACCTTAGTTTCAGTCCATATATAAAGATTAATGGTGAGGCAGCAACAGGGACACATGCAATCAGGTAAAGCCCTAATTATAATTGTTTAAAACAAATGGTCAAGCGCCCTCAGAATTTCAGAATATAGCTGGGCTCAGAGGGGTTAGAACAGCTCCTAGTAGCACAGACCAAGTATTTCTGGTACCAATAAGCAGAGCAGCAAAATTTCCTTCCTCATGGTGAGTCGGAATGACAAAAAATGAGGAACAAGACAGTTTTCATTTCTCTTCCAAAGAGGGGACAAGGGAAATGTCACTTAGCTGTGAGGGAGACATACTGCATAAAATAATCCCCCAAAAATGGGAGGGGAAAAAGTCAGTGTCCAATAATCTACATCTTTTGTAGGATGCTTCATCTTCAATAATGCTGACTTCAGATAGGTGAAAAGATTAGGCAAATTAGGACTGGAACCCTAATCTAAAGCCAGGATGACTCAGATTTATAATTAAAGCTCTACTGATGTACTACAAAATTTAAGGTGTCTACCCATAAAAACAATAGTCAAACCTTTTATATTTTACAACCTTTTAGCCAAATACAAGTCAACATGCTGAACTATTTAAAAATTCGAAGACCTGGATTCAAACCCTTGTTATATCAGGCAAATTGCTTGCTCTATTTAACTGAAAGAAAAGAAACCTAAATTAGGTTATATAAAGATTAGATAAGCTAAATTCAAAGTACTTTATGGACTATGAAGTGCTAAACAAATATGTTGCCAGATGTGATTTCTAATGAAAGAGCAAAGTTGAGTCCAAAGTATGGCTTAATGTTCAATTACCTAGACCATCATAAAATTTTAATTAGCATTTCAAAGTACTTGGCTCCTCCCAACCCCCTCATACCCCAAACATACCCTCCTGAAAGTACACACACATAACTATGGAACCAGTGATTTTTAATGAGGAAATCAGTATACTTTCAGTTGTGAAGACAAACACTGATTCTGGACTCCTTGATCAGTACCTGGCCGACCCTTCCACTTTTCCCCCCAAGAAAGGGGTTTGGAAGGGACCTGGAAGAATCAAGAAAAGCCAGTATCTAGTCCTAGTCTGACATTCTCACAAAATATGCAAGGAGTATGTACTTGGACAAGTTAAATAATGGAGGGGAAAAAAACAGATAAATGATTTCAAGGCAGGGTCTAAGTTGGGGCTTTCTAACTTCCAAAAGTTCTACTTTGCTACCTTTCCTGGTTTTATGACACAAACATATAGCTCTAGGGTTGCTAACTCTTGCAAAGTATGCAGAATGAGGGTGGGAGAACTTCACTCAATGGAATTTTGGTGCCAACTACTTAGCTATCGGTAACTGCAAAGCTGGGATTTACTCAAGAACACTATAGCTGAAGCAGTCAGAAAGATATTGGGGTTTAAATAATAATAGAATAAATACTAGGAAGGAGGAGAATCAGGACCCAAGACTCGGTCTCTTTCTTGCCTGAAGTTTTGCCTACTGGGCACAGATCAGAGCTCCAACCTACCAAAGATGAATATAAGAAAAGAGATAAATGCTTAGAGAATTTTACCAGTGTTAATGTAACATCCAGCTTGGTTCAGAAACCCAATGAAGAGCAGAGTGACATTTCAGGAAACCACGTACCATCTGCTTAGGATTGACCAAACAGCCCAAAGCTCTGTCAATGAGAAATTGTCCACTGAGGAAGTGCATGAGACTAAAGAGTCACCAGCATTGTACCTGTTCATCTCATAATCAAGCTCTCCTCTTTATGTACAGGGAAAGAGAGGGGGGGAGGGGAGGAGCCAAAGAGGGAAGGGAGAAGGAAGAAGTGAGGGGAGGGGAAGAAAAAGAGAAAGAGGTAAAAAACCAACTCAGCATGGCAGTACCCGGCTTGGTAATAATGCCAGCCAACCACTGAGATTCATCCCTAAGAATAACATTAAAATATTATTCAAAAGGAAGTCTGTTTTCTAGATCTTTGTGGAAAATACTTTCTGATAAAGATAGTACCATTTTATAATCCCTATCCATGATCCATATATATCATCCTCTTTTTTGGGTAGGGAAACTGAGTGGAGAGAATTCCAGTGTTGAAATTAACTTTTTTTCAAAGAAAAACTTTTTTCCTAATTTGGGAACCTGTCTCTCCCCTTCTAAGTCAAAACTCTGGAGGACTATTATAATATGGCTATATTATCATTAGTTCACTCTAGGAAATGTGGCATGTGCTTTAAGAAAGGAGAGAGCATGTTACCCAACAGTGGGTTACAGAAGCTGACAGTTTAGCTATGAAAGCTATTGAGAAGGTTCTAAACTAGCTTCTCTTTACTGGCTCAATTTTAACACATCTCAGCACTAGTTCGATGCAAAATTATTTCTGTTCCTCTCCATTCGTTTATTCAACAATTTATTGATCATCTGTTATATAACAGGAATTATGCTAGATGTTCTTGGAAGTTATGTTCCATTAAGCAGAGCATAATGATGTGATCAAAATCGGAGAGCAAAGGTGGTGACTAGGCCAGAATTGGAATCCACATTCCTAATCCCCAATTCTCTTTTTCTAAGCCATCTTTTTGTTTTCATTTCCTGGTGAACTTGAGTATAGGAAGAACAAGAAAGCACCTAGAGAACTAGAATGCTCTAACAAATTAAATACATTTCAGAATTGCTAATGGACAAGATGAACACATATTTTCTTCCCTTGAGGTACCTTTTTCCCTTGGGACAAGAAAAATCTATTTTTCACATTCCCTGATAGAGGATGAAGAGCAGAGTCCTCCTCCTTCAGTTCTTCTCAAGTAGATTAAAAATAACAACACTGTTCTTCTGGTAACAGTCATGTCATTAGCACAAACAGATCTCACTTTTCTTAGTGAGATTATCCTTGTTCTGAGCCACACAATGCCAGTGTTCTAAGAGGAATAAATCTGTCTTTCAAGTCTGATCCTTGAAAGCAGCATCACAAATATTAAGATCCTCACTAGTAGTAGAAAAGTACTTTTTTGTCTTTGCAGTTAAGACTTCAACAACTTTAACTGAAGGGGGAAAGCTCCTTTCATTTCAGATTAGTTTTTCTCTTTGTGTATGAGGGACCTTGACTTGCTCTGATTAAAAGCTAAGGCTTGTGATTACTGAATTGGCAATGGACAAAAAGAGGACATCTGATAGGCAAACTCTGTTGTTTGTTTAGTTTCAGGGATCTTGGAATTTACTGTAGAATCAGTTACCAATCCTTGGCATAAATTCACATTAAAACTTAAAAAATATTTCCTGAAAAAATGATTAATAACTCCACATACTATGCAATAGGAAGTCAGAATTTTGTTTGCTTTTTTAAGGAGAGTTAAAGTCAGAAGGAGAAGTTCCCTTCTGTACTAGTCTCTCCACTAAGGACTAGTGGTTCAGTCAGTACTCATTCAACAACACATATTTAATTTGGTTAAAGTCAAGTTAGTTTGCATACAGACTTTCCAATTAGCGAGGGAGCAATTATAGCATAGTGGGTAGGATTGTGGGCTCTGAAATCAGAACACCTAGGTTTGCTATGTATGAATACGAGATCACTCTTTACTAACTAGGTAACCTTGGACTAGTTTATTAAAACTCTCTGGGCCTTGATTACCTTATCTATAAAGTGGAGAAATAATAACATGTACCTCATAGGGCTGTTATGAGAATTAAAATAAGTCATGTATAGCACTTAACATATAATATATACTCTATAAATATAAGCAATTATCATCATTGTGAATTATAAAACCCCATCTACACGACAGGAAGAGTCAAGGGAAATAAGAGGTACAACAGAGGGAAAAGAAAAAGAACTGAGACTCATTTACTGTCCAGCCGGTATTGCTCAGTGGTTGAGCATTGACCCATGAACCAGGAGGTTAGTTTGACTGCCAGTAGAGGCTGGGTTTCAGGCTTGATCCCGTTTGGAGTGGGCAGAAGGCAGCCAATCAATGATTCTCTCTCATCACTGGTGCTTCTATCTCTATCTCTCCCCCTTCCTCTCTAAAATCAATAAAAATATTTTTTTAAAGAAAAAAAAAAAGAGACTCATTTACTAAGACAAAAGGAAATGAAGTTTTTGAGGGAGAAGATTTTGAGGGAGACAAAAAGTTAAGATTCATATTATACCATGAAACTGGAAGAAATATATTCCTCATGTTAAGAGCAGCTTTTTTTGGAGAGGGCAAGTAAATTATGTTTATAAGAAATACACAGCCTTCTCAGAAGAAGACCATGCACTACCACTACAAAAATCAGCAATTGTTATGGGGAAGAGCCATTGGCTGCTAGTTACTGCGGAGCTCATGCTTCTTCAGCACAGATACACATCAGATCTACCTCTCTTACGCCTGACCCCACAGCACAGAAATTGGAAACCTAAATGAGGAAAAACAGAAAGTTATCACTTATTTCTAGGATTGCACTTACTTACAGCAGAATAAGCATATCTTTTTGAAAACTCTAAGTTTAAAATTATGAACAGGATCTGGGCTGATCCCCAACACCATACTGTGAAATGTGAGATGATTTTTTTGTAGTTCTAAGTACTACAAATGTCTAAAAAACAATAGAAAAATAAGTTCTGATCTTTTAAGAAAGAATAGTAGCCCTGGCTGTTTTTGTTCAGTGGTTAGAGTGTCAGCCCTCCAACCAAAGGGTCACAGGTTCAAGTACCAGTCAAGGGTTCATATCTCACTGCAGGTTCCCCAGCCCTGGTAGGGGCGCGTGCAGGAGTCTCTCTTTGACTTCCTTCCTTCCCTTCCTCTCATCCTTCCTCCCTCCCTCCCTGCCACTTTCTCTAGAAATCAATGGAAAAAGTATCCTCTGGTGAAACGACAATAAAATAATATGCATACATTTTACTTGTTGCTTAAATTATCCAAAATAGCTGGACCAGTCAAGTGCCAAAGTGGAGACCAATAAATTCTTGCTAATAAATAAAATGAAAAGTGAATCATAACATCATGTCAGGAAATTTTTATGAGTAACCCTGGACTAGTCTTACAGAAACACTCCATGTGGGCCCTTGGCCTAACCCTAAATTGTGTTTATGGAGAAAAGGTATTGGAAGGCCTGGTTTCTAGTCACTAGTTAAAACATCACTGTGGCTCACCATAAATTTGCTTGCTACTACTAAACCACTGGAGACTAAGATCTAAAATGTAGAAGAGGAAAACCATCAATATGATTCTGTAAAATGTGAAAAGGGCAAACTTCAGAGGGAAGAATAAGTTGAGAATGAGAGATCATTGAAACAAAGGTATTTTCAGATAGTAAATAGCCCCAAAAAGAGAGTCCCCCACCCAGTGTGTGGAACAAAACAGAGTTGGCCTTAATACCAGAGCCTCTCCCAGCACTTTCAGAGCAGAAATATTTCCGTCAGAGAGGAGATGACATCATCCGCCAGATGACAAACTAAGAGGCAGTACATGACTGACTTCAGTGTTTGAAGTACACATATAATTTGGGGACACTACAGGCTGGCCGGATGTGCATTCCTCAGACAACTGGAATTGTGCCTGAACAGGTCAGAGAAGCAGCTCAGACACCTAACTCAATGACCTACCAATACTACTACATAAATATGTCAATAATTTCTACACAGAGCACAAAAAGACAAGCAGGCTTTTCAGAAGCAAAATTTTAACTCTTAATGTCACCCTGCCTCATGAAAAGTATTGCTGAGCACACAACTGTAAGATTAATGTTTTTTTAAAAAGTACTATTACTATACCCTCAATAAGGACTGAACCAAGCCAATTAAGAAGCCAAGCCACACTTCCTTGGCTGGTTTTGCTCAGTGGATAGCACTGGCCTGTGGACTGAAAGGTCTCGGGTTCCATTCCAGTCAAGAGCACATGCCTAGGTGGTGGGCTCGATCCCCCATAGGGGGCGTGCGGGAGTCAGCCAATCAGTGATTCCCTCTCACCATTGATGTTTGTCTCTCTCTCCCTCTCCCTTCCTCTCTGAAATCAATAAAAACATATATAAAAAAAGAAACCAAGCCACATCTCAGAGAAGAGTAAATGATGCTTCCTAGCAAATGTCATTTTTTCCTAAGGACCTTCTAGGAAAAAGTCAGAAAGGCAAGGATGTTCCTAGAAACTAAAAGCTGGAAAGCAGTTCGATCTACCAGTCCTGGAGTCACCTTGTATAAAAACCAAATAAGCAGTGAGGAATGAGCCACAAATTTACTAATACAGCCTTAATGCAAGATCTTTGCAATGAGTAACAATCCTCTGAACTTTAGTTTAGTCATTGGAAAAAATGAGGTTAAATTATAATATCTCTGTTTTCCTCTAATAAAAAATTTTTGCATCTCCCACAAGGCAAATTTTATGGCTCTCAGGTCTCAAAATGTATCTCTTGGCACAAATTTTGGCTGAAAATATGAAAAAATCCAAGTCCTTCTTTAAAAGACCAAAGTCTCGTCCTAACCAATTTGGCTCAGTGGATAGAGCATCGGCCTGCTCTATCTGAAGGGTCCCAGGTTTGATTCCGGTCAAGGGCATGTATCTTGGTTGCGGGCTCATCCCAGTAGGGGGTGTGCAGGAGGCAGTTGATCAAAGTTTCTACTCTATCCCTCTCTCTTCTCTATAAAAATATCAATAAAATATATATATTTTTAAAAAGACCAGAGTCTCCTGGATAGGCCACCTATAACAGAGAGGTATCTGAGATTGCTCAAAGACTGCCACCTTCTAATTCTATTTCCAATCCTGGCTCTATCTTGAAAAACAAAGAAAACAAAACACACACACACACACAGTCTTGCTGAATTGGAATGTACATGTTTCAGGAGAAAAAGTCTAACTTTAATAATATAATGAGTATTAATTGCCCCCAAAATGCACCCCATTCTTCCCCCCTTCCGCCAATGCAAGCAAATCATCTGCCATCCCTTTTCTACAGATTCTTGTCAATGAAAACTTGCAGTTTCCCTGGCTTGTTTACCTACTCTGTACTGAGTGTATTAAGTAAGCTAAAACACTCTAGTTAATTATATGTATATCCTAAAAAATAAACAAACAAAAAAAACCTCTTCCCATTCCCTCCCAACTTCTCATACTTACCTTCCTTTAGCCTAATCAACAGTGTTTATTCTGGATTAATTCCATATTGCCCTGGACAGTGTGGCTCAGTATTTATAGTGTCGGTCTGCACACTGCAGGGTTGAGAAGGGTCGAGAGTTTGATCCCTGCCCGAGCAGGGCTCAGTGGTTGAGTGTCGACCTATGACCCAGGAGGTCACTGTTCAATTCCCGATCAGGGCACATGCCCAGGTTGTGGGCTTGATCCCCAATGTGGGGTGTGCAGGAGGCAACTGGTCAATGATTTTCTCTCATCATTGATGTTTCTATCTCTCCTTCTCCCTTCTTCTCTGAAATCAGTAACAATATATTTTTTTTAAAGTAAAAAATATCCTCAGGTGAGGAAGGAAGGAAGGAAGGAAGGAAGGAAGGAAGGAAGGAAGGAAGGAAGGAGGGAGCAAATAAAGTATTGAACTAATCTACTAGGAACCTGCCTTCCTCTCTTTTTGCCCAAATCTTCCTCAGACTCCAGTAATAAGGAGACTTTCCAAGAATCAGATGTTTATCAATAAATACATATTCTATCTAGCTATCACAAATGAACAAAGTGAAGTTTCACAGAAGAAAAATGATGGAAGAAAAAGTTTAAAAAGATGGAGAGGCCGAAACCGGTTTGGCTCAGTGGATGGAGCGTCAGCCAGCAGACTGAAGGGACCCGGGTTCTATTCCAGTCAAGGGCATGTACCTTGATTGCGGGCACATCTCCTGTGGGGGGTGTGCAGGAGGCAGCTGATCAATGTCTCTCTCTCATCGATGTTTCTAATCTAACTCTCTATCCCTCTCTTTTCCTCTCTGTAAAAAAAAAATCAATAAAATATATTAAAAAAAAAAAAAGATGGAGGGGCTGAGAAAAAAGTTCACTTCACCAGAAAACAGTTAAAACAAACAATAAGGCCCTGGTCGGTTTGGATCAGTGGCTAGAGTGTCCTGTAGACTGAAGGGTCCCAGGTTCAATTCCAGTCAAGGGCACATGACTAGGTTGCAGACTCAATCCTCAGTGTGGGGCGTGCAGGAGGCAGCTGATCAATGATTCCCTCTCATAATTGACGTTTCTATCTCTTTCTCCCTCTCCTTTCCTCTCTGACATCAATAAAAATATATATATTTTTTTTTAAATTAGAAGCTCTCCCTAACCAGTTTGGCTCAGTGGATAGAGCGTCAGCTTGTGGACTGAAAGGTCCCAGGTTCAATTTCGGTCAAGGGCATGTACCTTGGTTGCGGGCACAGCCCCAGTAGGAGGTGTGCAGCAGGCAGCTGATCGATGTTCTCTCCCATCAATGTTTCTAATTCTCTCTTCCTCTCTGTAATAAATAAATAAATAAAATATATATATATATTTTTTTTAAATAAGAAGCTCATAAGAGATATGAACAAAACAGGATTGTGCTCGCTTTGGCAGCACATATACTAAAACAGGATCAACACATATGTAGAAACTAAACAATGCTCTTTTCATAGAAAAGAGTGGAGAAGTGAAGTGCAATAGGGAAAATGGGCTAAGAAGGGGTTTCCTTTAGAAAACACCATCAGTCCACTTTCTGAGACTGCATGTTTGGCTGATGTTTGGAACAGAGAGAAAAAGATTTCTCTGCCAGGCTATCAGAAAATAGCATACTTCCTGAAGTATACTTTTATTCTTGATCAAGAGAATATGTCCAGCCCTAACCTGTTTGGCTCAGTAGATAGAATATTGTCCTGTGGACTGAAAGGTCCCAGGTTCGATTCTGGTCAAGGGCATGTACCTTGGTTATGGGCACATCCCCAGAGGGAGGTGTGCAGGAGGCAGCTGATCGATGTTTTTCTCTCATCGATGTTTCTGACTCTCTCTCCCTCTCCATTCCTCTCTGTAAAAAATCAATAAAATATATTAAAAAAATAAGAGAAAATATGTCCAATAAAAAGAAAATGACAACTTTGGTCTTATTTCTTTATGTCAAGTAAGAATATCCCCAAATCTTAGGAAATATACAAAAAATGATAAAATACCCACCTTCCTTTCTCTCCAGTTCTGTCTTTGGCCTAATGTTATCTCTGTTGTTCACATCACAGGCTATAACTTTCAATATATAATAAAAGAAAAACAGGCTTTATGTAATAGCTATTAACTAGCACATATCTGAGCAGTTATTAATCAGAAGAGTTTTATATCAACTCAGTACAGCACACAGAAAGTAACAAGCAAACATACTACTGATATTCAAAAGCTTAAGCAACCATGGCAGAAATAAATGACTGAACAAAAGCAATGACATTCTTGCCGAAACCGGTTTGGCTCAGTGGATAAAGCATCGGCCTGAGGACTAAAAGATCCCAGGTTCGATTCCAGTCAAGGGCATGTACCTTGGTTGCGGGCATATCCCCAGTGGGGTGTGTGCAGGAGGCAGCTGATCGATGTTTCTCTCTCATTGATGTTTCTAGCTCTCTATCCCTCTCCCTTCCTCTCTGTAAAAAAAATAAAAATTAAAAAATCAATAAAATATATTTTTAAAAAGCAATGACATTCCGCCTTGGCCATGTGGCTCATCTATGTCCCATACACCAAAAAGTTGCAGGTTCAATTCCAGGACCAGGGCACATGCTGAGGTTGAAGGCTAAAACCTCCACTCCAGGTACCTGGCCCAGCTGGGGTGCATTGGGAAGGCAACATCTCACATCAGTGTTTTTCTCTCTCTGTTATTCTCTCCTCTCTAAAAATCAATGAATATGTTCTTGGATTTAAAAAAAAAAAAGACACAAAACAATGACATTCTAATGTCAGAATCTACTAAGGGGACAAAAGAAAAAAAGGAGAGGATGGGGTGGTCAAAACCCCCTAAAAAACAAAGCAAACAGAAAAATCTCTTCCTCCTTATAAAATATCAACCAAATAGAACTTGAGATATTCTGACCATATGACAGTCTGTTCTATCTTTACATTCCCAAATTTCAGTGTACTTACTCCTATAAACTGGTTTAAGATCATTACTTTTCACCAGTACAGAAGAATTGAAGGGAAAGAGATCAGCCTACAAACAGCTTCCCCCGTATACAAAGAAAACAGACAAAAAAAACCCTCAACAAAAATCCCTACCATTTGGAGTTATCAAATTACAGCATAATTTACTGTGGGGCCCTGCTTAGGAAGAACAAACTCACCAGAATCTGATTCTTAAGCAAAAATACTTCAATCCTGTGTCCCCTGAGGTTTCCCTCAGTAGTTAAGAAAAAGTCAAGGAAGAAGCTGTAAAGTTACCTTCAAATCATTGTGCTTATGATAAAATCATTTCATAAGGATGATAATTTCAGAAATGTTCTGGTGTGAAGCAAAAGGAGTTAGAAGTTCATGATCTTCTAAGGTTTCAAGTTATTTTTCTTGGAGAGTCACGTGATTTTATCACACAGCTCTTATTTCAGGGGAGCAGTGTACACCTTAGCATTCTAACTTTACTTTCTAACTCCTTCACTGACTTCACTTCTCAAAAAGAGAAATACTTTACTGCCTTCATGGAGGTAAAAAAGGGAGTGGCTGAATTTCAAGTTTTTGATGGACTATTCAAATTAGATGGTTAAACTGTCAATAGCACTTTATCAGGGCTGCTTTTATTTTTTAAGTGGTGCTGCCACTGTCCAATGAGTATGGGAACAAAGGAACAGAAGGAATAAATTTCCTTTACTCACCAAATAGCTGAGACTAGATGGCAAATTGCATCACCTTTTATTAACAATCAAAGTTTAAGAGCAAGAATACAATGATGGCTACTGCAAGTAGATATTCATTTATAACTGTTTCCCCAAAAATCCAAACATGGTAATTATTTCAATGGAAAAAGATGTCAAACCTCACTCAGAGCATATGGTTTGTTCTACCCTTGGCATTTCACTTGTCAGCATAAAAGACCAGCTCTGACTTAATGGCAAAATAATCAAGACAGGGGTTAATACTGGCAGGGAACAACTGTTTTAAATCACCTGTCCTTCCTAATTTGAATGCCAACAGATTTTGAGCCTCCAGAGGTCATAAATGGCTTATTTAAAACATCAGTCATGCCAAGACCGGTTTGGCTCAGTGGATAGAGCGTCAGTCTGCGGACTGAAAGGTCCCGGGTTCGATTCCGGTTGGAGGCATTACCTTGCTTGCGGGCACATCTCCAGTGTGGGGTGTACAGGAGGCGGCTGATCGATGTCTCTCATCGATGTTTCTGACTTTCTATCCCTCTCCCTTCCTCTCTGTGAAAAGTCAATAAAGTATATTTAAAAAACAAACAAAAAAACATCAGTCATTCTGCCCTGAATTCTGACATTCTTATTTTGTATCCATTTTCAACATTGCCAAGCAATCTAACTTTTAGTTTTAGAATTCAGAGTTTCACCAAAACTTAAGTGAATTCAACTAAGCATCTAGAAAAATAAATTGGCTTTAGGATGGTTAAAACACGCACATCCTTTCGCTGAAGTTCTAGCTTTTAACAATTTAGGAAATCATAAACCATCACTTATTTCTGCCAATGTCCTATTATTTCTCCAGGTACCATCCATCCAGAGCACCACTCTCTTCTAATCACAAATAAAACTGATTCTTATTACATCTTTTGCATCAGAATCAAACATCCTCTACTTTTCAAAAACATACCCTTGAAATGAAATCTTGTATTACATTAAATTTACTAAGCCAAAACCCAAATGAAAATGCAGATACACAAAAGGCAATGTTGCAGGAAAATCAACATTGCGAATTTGCACACAATAACCCATAATATTTTCAAGAATGTTTATAAATAGAATTTTCTTAATTTCTTAATCCAACTGAATCAATATTTGCCAACGAAGCAGAGAAGGTGGGTGTAAAAAACAGAAGTACAACAAGGGACTCTAAAGTTACTTATTTTGGACATTTTTACACTTGACTTCAAATATCAACGTAGTAGTCAAGGTTCTCTGAAACATAGTATTTGACTTTGCTGAAAACACAATAGGAAAAAAACATTTATACTGTACGGTCTGAATTA
>JAAGEH010002533.1:59790-123258 GCA_011751065.1 Lasiurus cinereus
CAGTAAGAGACAAATACTTCCTTTTACTCCTAAATCCGTCCACCTGGGCCAATACTTCCATGATCTGGAGGCTGATTCAAATTTTGGGTTGGAGGGGGAAAAGAGGTTTTTAAATTAAGGGCCTACTATATTAAAAACACACACACACACACACACACACACACACACACACCAAAAACTTGTCATTTTTATTTTATCCTTCTCCATCCTTAGATGCAACATGAGTTGCTTTGGCTCTCTAACGCTTTTACAAGAAAGGCAAAAATTGCCTCTCACGCAACTAAAAATAGATGTGCATAAATACAAGTGCAGCTTATGCAGAAGGTATTTGTGACCAGTATTAATCCAACCGAGTTGGACTATGGACGGTGGAACCCTCTACTGAAGCCAATGCGAAGTGGCAAGCGTTCAATCTCGGGTCTAAGGAGAAGGCCAGCACCCCGAGTGAAGCACCCAACATCTGGCAGCCCATCCTGTGCCGCGTGGAGGCAACAGTCGCTAAGGAACACCAGACGTTTCTGATGGAAGCTCTAGAACAGTTTCTGACTCAAGCTCCCCCCCACACACACACACCCCACCCCCCCACCACGCGCCTGCCCTCCTCCCACACACCATCTGCCGCTTTTCTGGCGGGCTCCTCAGACGTCCCTCGGCCTCCGACCGCTGCTAACTGTGTTTGGAGCCCCGGTGCCTGGCTCCCTGCTCCGAGGGCCTCTCTCCTGCTACCACCTGAGCATCTTCTGGTCCATCTCCCATTAGGCAATGTCCCCCCAGCACTCAGAGCCCCCGCTCCCCCCCCAAAAAAAATACCAACATCACCCCTCTCCGCCTCTACTGCAACTCCAGGCGTCATCGTGCCACCTTCTCCATCTCTTTGGGGGGGGGGGGGCATTTTAACCCTAATTTCCCCACATTCTTCAGTCTTCCTCCCATACGGCCCCAAGCTGGTCTAGAGATAGGAGTCACCAAGGGAGGATGTTTGATACAATGTGTCTGTGCCCGCGGGGAAGGGGAGGGGGAGGCGAGGCGGAGGAGGAGGTGGAGGGGAGGGAAGGGCGGAGGCACCCAGTGAGAAGGAATGACGCATGAAGGGGAGCCTCCGAGGAAAAAAGACGTTCCCATCAACTCCCACCACCACCACCACCACCCCCCAAAAAAAATACTCCCAATTCCCTCAACTCCCCAGCTGTGGGAAGCACCCCATCACTCTCCAATTCTACATGGTCGAGGAACTCCAGAACCGACTGGGATTCTACCTGCCTCTCGCACGAAGTAAAACTGCTGTGTGTAAGGCCTCCGTTTACTTTTCTCTGCTCCCTTCGACCCCCCCCCTGCTGTCCCCCTCCTACCCGCACTGTCCATCCCCGCCCCCGCTGACCTCCTAGCTTCCAGGTCCCCAACTCGGCCTCCTCCAGACAGACAACGTGTCCGATAGCTCCCCCCTTCCCTCAGTTACACCGTCTCCTCCTCAGAAAACCCGTTCCGAGCGCTCTCGCTTCCCTCACCGGCAGCGCTTCACCCTCCCCAGCTACAGGTGCCCCCCACTCCCCCGCACAGCCGCCCGCCACCGGCCCCCCGCCCACGCCCCGCCCTGATTTACCTGAGGACGAGGTGCAGGAGGAAACCCCGGGATCCATGGAGGAAAGCCCGACCGCCGACGGCCCCGGGGCCGACGCCATCTTGGCAGCCCCCTCCCCCTCAGCGGCCTCCCTCCCTCTCAATCCGGCTCTTCCTCTTCGCAGAGTGGAATCTTCCCCGTCTCTTCACACACACAAAAAAAAAACAAAAAACACGGCGTTCCCACGGCCACCTCCCCGCCCCCGTCGGAGGCCGTTCTCAGGCCCGTCGGGCAGGCTCCGGGGCCAGCTCGGGGCCGCACCGCTTGGCTGGCATGGGCACAGTCCACGTCGCTGCAACTTCAAACGCTTTCCGCGGGAGCTGCTTTGCCCTCCCGCCAGGGAACAGGCTCTCCAGCCGGCGGCCGGGACCCCGCGTCCGCGCCAACCCACGCCGACAGCCGTAAGGGGGGGCGTGAGAAGTCCCGGCGGAGCGGACGCCCCCTCCCCCTGCTCCCGGCCACAGCCTGTTTATCGCCCGGCCCCACCGTTCCGCTCCCGGCAGCCAGCGAAACCCAGGCGCTGCGCATGCGCCCAACCTCTCGTTCCCGCCCACTCCCGGCGGGTGGGGGCAGCCCGGAGCGGAGCAAAGCCAATCGGGAGGCTACTACGGGTCACATGATGCCGATCCCTCCCGGCCCAACGACTCCGCGCCGCTGCCGACGGGCTCTACGGTGGCTCGTGGGGGACAATTCAGTTCGGCCCTTTTAAAGAACGGGGCTGCGTTGCCTGCCTGCGCTCTTTTAGGGGGATGGGTTCGACGGGTCCTCTCAATGTTACAGCTTAGGGAAGGATTCCCGATAGACGCGCTAGTGTCAAGGAAGAGACTTTTAAGCAGTGAAATTCGCAAAACATCACATGCCGCCAAGTATCCTTTCCGGCTCGACTGCCTTGTTTACTATTCAGTTGGACGTGCACACAGGTCTTGTCTTCCTCCGAATGGCATTTGAAACGGATCTACGCTTTCCCTCAAGCCAAAGGCTGGGGGCTAGGAAATATTTTATAAGTAAATAAAGGAAGGTGATCAAACCATAGTATAGTCTTCCCGTGATCCAAGCCCTTAGCCTCTCTGTTCTCTATGCTCCAAAGGGCATGGAGACACATAGTTCTCCATGCTCGTCTCGTGTCTTCACTCTAGTCTCGCCTTCCTGCTCACCCTGCTCATTTTTTTTAAACATATTTTATTGATTTTTTTACAGAGAGGAAGGGAGAGGGATCGAGAGCTAGAAACATCCATGAGAGAGATACATCCATCAGCTGCCTCCTGCACACCTCCCACTGGGGATGTGCCCCCAGCCAATGTACATGCCCTTGACCGGAATCAAACCGGGGACCCCCCAGTCTGTATCCACTGAGCCAAACCGGTCTCGGGACCCTGCTCCTTTTTAACAAAAGTTCCCTGGCGGCTGTGAACTCTGAAGACCACTCTCTCGGAGGAGCCTGAACTCCTGGAGAGCAACCCCGGTGTTTGGTTCACTCATGTGTCCTCAAGCTACTCAGGTGACGGTGACTCTGTACATAGTAGGATCTCAACAATTATTGGTGAAATGAATAAGTGAAGAGGAATGGGGGAGGGGGGATCCTAGGTTCGGGAGCCCCCATATGGCCTGGTTATTCTCTCTACCCGATTCTTTCAGGGTCCTCACAAAGGAACCTAGGACCTCACCGGGCCAGAAAATAGCCCTAGACACACTGACTACTGCCTTCTCTACCTTTTCCTCGTTAAGATCTATAATAATTGTTTCCCTGCTGCCACCTGCTGGATTATTCATCCTCCTTTGGGCAGTGAAGGTGAGACAAACTTCTAAGGATCGGATTGCATTTGTAATTACATCGCAATGGAATTAATTGTGTGGCATTGAAGTAGTTTATGATTGCCTCTACCAACACCTCCCCCACACACACACACACACCAAACTAAATAGTACAAAAACTAGACAGATGGGCCCACACTGTCTAGCATAGGGTTTGGCTCACATATTCAATAAATATTTGTTGAATAAATTACTTTTGTTTCCATAAAAGGCATGGAGTTGCTACCATTTCCTGAATTATTTTAGAAATTAACTGTAGAGTCCCGGCTGGGTAGCTCAGTTGGTTAGAGCAAATCCTGATACACCAAGGTTTGTGGTTCCATCACCTGACCGAACACATTCAAGAATCAACCAATGAATGCACAAATAGGTGTAACAAATCGATGTTTCTCTCTTCCCTGCTTCTCTTTCATTCTCTCTCTCTCTCTCTTTCAAATCAATAAATTTTTTAAAAGAAAGAAAGAAATCAGCTGTAGAGGTAAAGTTGTTTCTGATTTAAAAACTGGAAATAGACCAAGAATGGACTCACAATGGCAGTAGGTCAAACAGGGTGTTTTCTCCCTGGGATTTTATCTATGAATCATTCAAAAAAAATCCATATTTTGCAGCTTCTTTCGGGTCTTTGTTTCTCTTCTATGGACCAAAGATGGCAACTTGTATTATGTCAGTGTGTTTACCTGTCACCCTCACAAGACTGAACACAGAGGGCAAAGATTACATCCTATCCATTTTTATATCTCAAGGATCTAGAATAGTGCCTGGCACAGAGTAAATGCTTCCTGAGTACATGAATGGATAAAGGTAAAAATTCAAAAAAATGGGCTAGTGGTGCCTCCATCTTTTTTTCCTAAGCCTTGTCTCTGCTCCCACTCCCACTCAATGGCTGATGTGCTCTGAGTCATGGAGCCACTCTTGCCCAGTAACATTCCTGGCATAGCAGAACCTCATGACGTCACAGGGTGTGGACGTAGGGGCAGAGCAGGACATGTTGGATGGGTGACTCTAAGGAAATGGAAAAGGGAGTTCACCAACACAGACTTTGGAAAACGGGGGGCAATCCAGTTATCTCAAAATAGGGACACACACAGTCTTATTAAAGTGAACTTCATGTTTTAAAATAGTTCCTAAGGTCAGAATGGAGGGGCGAGGGACTGCCAAGATCAACAAAGAGGCAAAATAAGAGAATGGGTACTTAATCATTAAATTAGTCATTCATTAATTCATCCACTGAATTAACATTATTTAGCCCCAACAATGTCCCACACACTATGAGAGTTCTTGTTATACACAAAGTCCATGCCCTCAAAAAGACCACAGGCTAATGGGAAAGACTGACATGTAAATCATTAGAAGAAAATGTAATAGGTGTCATCATAGAGTATGTACAAGTGCTATGTTTTGACAACCATATTTTCTGAATTAAAAAATGGGAAGAGCCACTATGGCTCAGTTGGCTGGGTGTAGTTTGGCATGGAAAGGTTGCCAGTTCAATTACTGGTAGGGGCACAACCCCTTTCGGGTTTGATCTCCCATGGCAGCATGCAGGAAGTGGCCGATTGATTTTCCACTCTCACATGGATGTTTCTCTCTCTCCTTCTCCTTTCCTCTCTCTCTAAAACCCAATAAAATATTTTTAAAATATATTTTATTGACTTTTTAAGGAGAGGGGTAGAGAGTTAGAAACATCGATGAGAGAGAGACATCGATCAGCTGCCTCCTGCACACCACCTACTGGGAATGTGCCTGAAACCAAGGTACATGCCCTTGACTGGAATCGAACCTGGGACCTTTCAGTCCACAGGCCAACGCTCTATCCACTGAGCCAAGCCAGTTAGGGCTAAAATATTTTTTAATTGGAATAAACATTAACATAGAGGCTTGACAATACCACAGACTATTTCAGATTGGAACTATACTAGAGAAACAAGGAGGTGTGATTTCCATGACTATGAAAAGAAGAACTGAATGATTGTGCAGGAAGAGAAGAATGGGTGTGCAGGAAGACTTCATTGTCCTACGGAATTATAATTTTGCCAGCGAGATAAGAAAGGAAAGGAAAGGGGTTCTCAGGAGAAGGAATAGCATGGAAGCATGACAGAAAATTGGGTGTTAGGGAAGTGATACTAGAATAGAATGATGTGGCATAGGTGAGGCTAAAAAGGCAGGGAGAGGCTAAACTGTGAAGGCTGTTGAGTGCCATGTTAATAGTAGTAATCACCTATTAAATATCTATGTGTGTACTCAATACAATGTGAAGCAGTTTATAAGGATTATACCTCTTAATCTGCTCAACAACCTTCAGAAGAGAAAACAGATTCAGAGAGGTAAAGCAACTTGTCCAAAATCACACAGCTAAAATCTCTCTAAATTCAAACTCCAACTCAAGTCTAGCTGGCTCTATGCCTGCCCTTAACCAACACTACTATTTTACCTCAAAGATTTTGGACTTTATTCTGCAGATGATAGGAAGCCATTAAAGATTTTTAAGCAGGCTGAAACCAGTTTGGCTCAGTGGATAGAGCGTCGGCCTGCGGACTGAAAGGTCCCAGGTTCGATTCCGGTCAAGGGCATGTACCTTGTTTGCGGGCACATCTCCAGTAGGGGGCGTGCAGGAGGCGGCTGATTGATGTCTCTCTCTCATTGATGTTTCTAATTTTCTATCCCTCTCCCTTCCTCTCTGTGAAAAATCAATAAAATATATTTAAAAAAATAAAAAGATTTTTAAGCAGAAGAGTGGGAAAGTCTGGGTTTTTAGAAGGATTCCTATCGGTAGCAGAGTGAAAAACAGACTGGAGCAGAGGGAGACTGGCCTCTTCTAAACGAAAATGTGTCGTCCTAAATTCTGGACTTAAGGTGGCAGAGCAGCGTCGCCGTGTGGAATTATCCCACATCCCAGGGGTGCACGAGTTCGGGCTGGGAGCCTGAGGTGGCTATGAGCGCAGGAGTGGGCGGGGCTGAGGAGCAAAGCCGGCCTCGGGGGCGGGGCTGAGGAGCAAAGCCGGCCTAGGGGGCGGGGCTGAGGAGCAAAGCCGGCCTCGGGGGCGGGGCTGAGGAGCAAAGCCGGCCTAGGGGGCGGGGCTGAAGAGCAAAGCCGGCCTCGGGGGCGGGGCCAGGAGCCCCTCGATGCTCCGCTGCTTCTGCCTGGCTTCCGCCTGCAGGCGGTGGTGTCGAGCGCCGAGCTCCTCGTGCTGGTCGAGGGCCGTTGATGGCGGCGCCGTCTCGGTAGGCGGTATGAGTTTGGCGGGGGGCCGGGCCCCACGGAAGACCGCGGGAAACCGGCTTTCCGGGCTTCTGGAGGCGGAGGAGGAAGATGAGTTCTACCAGACGACCTATGGGGGTTTCACGGAGGCAAGACCTGGGCCCGGGAAGAGGGAGGGAGAAAGCTACGAGGAGTCCTAAGGCAGAAACCTCGGACAAAGAAGGGGGCGGGGATAGAGGGGAGCCCTGGACGGGGCAGGAATAGGGAAGCGCTCTGGGCACCCCAGAGCGTGATGGAAACCTCCTGAATGTCTAGTTGCATTTTGCTCCTGACGTCCAACACGCACGTCGTAGTCACGTCATACATGCTCGTTGGCCCCCTCCCTTCGAGGGCCATAGCCTGTTCCTCTTTCAGCTTTACAATCTCAGTGTAAACGCTCCTTAGATAACCCTTTCGTGACTGCCCTAAAAAGTGTCCTCCTTTATTTCCTTCGTAGAACGTTTCACTGTAATTAGACTTGGTTTGCTTGCTTGTTTATATCTGGGTAGGCATTGGTTACATTTGTATTGATGGACTCTGTCCATTCTTTTAAGTATGTGGAGCATCAGAGCAAGCCATGCAACTGTGAGAGGCTCTAGGAAAACACTGTTAAAAATACTGCCTTGCCCTGGCTGGGGGGCTTAGTTGGTTGGAGCTTCATGCTGCACTCCAAAGGTTGTGGGGTTCCATTCCAGGAGGCACCAATCCATGTTTCTCTCTCACATCAGTGTTTCTCTCTTTCTCACCCTCCCTCCTTTTCTCTCTTCCCCTCTCTCTCTAAAATCAATAAACAGGTTCTCAGGTGAGGATTAAAAAAAGTAAAAATTTTAAAAATAAATACACTTCTTCCTCCTTATACATTTCAGATCCTATTGAGGAACGAGCTGGATTACAGTTAAAATATTGTGTGATGAGGAGTAAAATAAGTGGTAAGCATAGGGTGCTAGAGTAACGCATGGGAGCCAGAGTGGGTCAGGATGGGTGTCTCTGGGGGAGGTGATGTTTAAGCTGAGGACAGACAGTATGAAACATGGCCCTCGGCTGGGAACTGGGGTAGGAGAAACGTTAGTCCATGGACAGGGCATGGCAGAGAGTGTAAAGGCACTGAGTCCTGGTCCTCAACCTGCACATCTCATTCTCCAGACCTGAAGGAGAATAAAGGTTGGTAAGGATGGAGGTGGAAGGCATGGGCCAGAACATGGCGGACCTTGTGAGCTATTTTAGGGTTAAGGAGTTTTGCTCTTCACTGAGAGGATTAGAAAGATGATCACATGTGTACTTTAGGAAGATCACTCTAATGAAGAGAATGCTTTGAGGGGGGTGTTGGGAGTAAGAGAAACCTGGACAGGAAGGTTCAAAAGAAATTAAGGCAGTAGAATCCACAGGTCTTGGTGACTGATCCAAAGTCATTACTTATATCAGCCCTAACCAACTAGTTTAAAATAGAACTTTCTCATCCCTCTTCCAAAAGCCATTATCCTATTCCTGTCATTTTATGAGTCATTATTTAATATGTACCCATCATGCTTCCAAAAAGGATTTAAGGAGGCTTATGATATAACAAAAAATAAGAATAGTAAAAATAGAGAGATCAGAAGTAATTGCACTAGGAGCCTCTGCTGAAATGGTAATAGCAATTAATATTAAATTTAGCTGTGAGCTTCCTGGCAGTGAAATTCTGAATTTCATTTTTTAGTAAGAAAGAAGCATGTAATTTTTTAAAATATATTTTTATTGATTTTTTTACAGAGAGGAAAGGAGAGAGATAGAAAGTCAGAAACATTGATGAGAGAGAGACATCGATCAGCCGCCTCCTGCACGCCCCACAGTGGAGATGTGCCCGCAAGCAAGGTACATGCCCCCGACCGGAATCGAACCTGGGACCTTTCAGTTCGCAGGCCAACGCTCTATCCACTGAGCCAAACCGGTCTCGGCAGCATGTAATTTTTTGAGACAAAATTGGTCAGCATTCAATCCTAGGGAGAATCTCCTTCTTGTATAAGATATATAAAGTAACAGAGGTTTGGTATGTGATGTAAAACATTCTCTTATCTAGTCATGTCTATTAATGACTCTCAGTAAAAGCCAGAGGGTAGATCAGAGGTTAGAGCATCGGCCTGCACATTGAAGGCCAGGGCTGTGTGGGAGGTAACAAGTTGATTTGTGTCTCTCATCAATATTTCTTTCCCCCCAACCCCCGCTTCATCTTGCTCCCTTCACCTCTAAAAATAGATGTAAGTGCCGAAACCGGTTTGGCTCAGTGGATAGAGCGTCAGCCTGTGGACTGAAGGGTCCTAGGTTCAATTCCAGTCAAGAGCACGTACCTTGGTTGCGGGTACATCCCCAGTGGGAGGTGTGCAGGAGGCAGCTGGCCGATGTTTCTTTCTCATCGATGTTTCTATCCTTTCCCTTCTCTGTAAAAAATCAATAAAATATTTTTTTTTTTAAAAGAAAGAAAGAAACATCTACAGGTGAGGATAAACAAAAAAGCCAAAGGAATGGTAGTCGGTAACTTTCTTTTCTTATCCCTACCTGAGGACATATTTTTCATTGATTCTAGAGAGAGAGGAAAGGAGGGGAGAAGAGATGGGGGGAGAGAGAAAAAACACACACATTGATAGGTTGCCTTCCATACACACCTGACCAGGCATGGATCATGCAACCTGGGTATGTGCCCTAACTGGGAATCAAACTCATGACTCTTCGATGCTCCGGAGAATGCTCTAACTAATTGAGCCACACCAGCCAAGGCTGAAAGCATTTTGAGTGGGCACTAAGCTAATGTGTAGTAGAACTACAACCTTCTGGTGATGTGACTTAATACCAGGTTAGAGCTGAGGGGATTAGATTAATGTGTTCCCAGGCTGTCTTTCACAAACATCATTTGGGAGGAAATGATGGTCATCAGTGCAAGATAGAACTCTGACAGGCGTGGAGTGTCAACTGTCTATTACTTGCTTATTCTGGCAGCCTGCATCACTGACTGAAGACAGAGCGACGTGTTTGAGATGCAGTGCCCACACCCAGTCAACTCCTTTGCTCCCAGTGTTTTTCCCTTTTCCAATGTGGCTGCCAGCCTCGCCCTAATCTGCATCACCTCAGGTTTAGGCTGAACTCCATGTTCTCTACTCCAGCCCGTCTAATCTCCTCCAGAGCGTTCTATGATACCCCTTGTACACAATTTTCCTCTTCCATCAAATCTTCAATGGCTCCCTGCAGAACATAGTACTGATACCCAACTGGTTTTCTATCCGAACACACCTGAGGAATGAGACATTTCTCAGTAAGGTTACTTCAATAATGATTGTCAATGCTGGGACAAGTAAGGAGAGGACTGAGAACACTGACCTGCAAGTTAAAGCTATAACTATTAACCTGACGTTTATTGCTTATTTATTTTATAAGAGAACATTTATTTGGAAAATCACAGAGGTAGAAGCAGTTCCTAAAAGAAATGGGCTTAGGAAACAAGTTATGGAGGTAAAGGAAGGGCCCTTGGAGCTTGGGAGTGAGGAGGCTAATGGCAACTACTGAAGGGAGGATGGGGGACGGGAAAGGCAGGGGTGTGCTCTGGGGAAGGGAAGTGCACCCGGTCCTGTGTCCTATGGGCTTTAAAGTGGAGTTTTTAAGCGAGGTCCCGGGGGAAGATATCAGTAGAATATTCAGCAGTTTCCCGTGTCCTTTCAGGGTTGTGGTCTCCACTGATTGGTTGGCTCACCCCGGGGCTGGGGGTCATTATCTGGTGTAGCTGGGCCTGAGGTCAGCTGTGACTGGTTTTGTTGCTTATTGCTGACATTTAAATTTCTCTATAGACCTTTTCAAATCTTACAGTCTCAATTGGTGTTGAAAGGAGGGTGTGCTGGAGCCAAAGGCAGTCAGCTAGGAAGACTTCTTGCCAGAGATAAAGCTTCTGTTTTACTTAGATTTAGATCAGTGGTTCTCAACCATTCTAATGCCTCGACCCTTTAATACAGTTCCTCATGTTGTGGTGACCCCATCCATAAAATTATTTTCGTTGCTACTTCATAACTGTAATTTTGCTACTGTTAATGAATTGTAATGTAAATATCTGTAGAGACTCACAGGTGGAGAAACGTTAGCAGGGTCGTCTAAGACCATCGGAAAACACAGATATTTACAATACGATTCATTAACAGTAGCAAAATTACAGTTATGAAGTAGCAACGAAAATAATTTTATGGTTGGGGGTCACCACAACATGAGGAGCTGTATTAAAGGGTCGAAGCATTAGAATGGTTGAGGACCACTGGTTGGCGACCGCTGCTATACAGTTTATATATATATTTATATTTATATATATATATATATAAATTTTTATTGATTTTGCCTCATATTATAACTTTCTTTTATAATTATGTCCTGCCCTCTACTAGCCTGTAAGACCTCTGAAGGTAGGGACCCAAACATATCCTTTTGTGCCCCAGCACTTAACATGGTGTGCTGCAGGTAAAGAGCAGTGAGTGCTGGAAAGGGTGGTGCTGGAGCTCAGGGCCATCAGCTAGGAAGGTTTCTTGCCTGAGAAAAGTGAATGCCTGGGTAGGGAAGGAGAAGGGGCAGCTCTTATCAAGAAAGCAGAAAGATTCTGTTCTTCCTGGCGGGGCATTAATGACTCTCGCCAGCAAGAACCTCATCTCCCTGTGTCCTCAGGAATCGGGAGATGATGAGTATCAAGGGGACCAGTCAGACACAGAGGATGAGGTGGACTCTGACTTTGACATCGACGAAGGAGATGAACCATCCAGTGATGGAGAAGCAGAAGAGCCCAGAAGGAAGCGCCGAATAGTCACCAAAGCCTATAAGGTGCAGGCGAAGTCCTGGTTTTCTTGGACTTCCTCCTTAATTCCTATTCTCCCTTCGTCAGGTCCCTACACCCCTCATACCAGCCCGTTTCCCACAGTGCTAGTTTTCTCATATGATTCTCATCTTTCTCCTCCTCTCTCTGTTCCGTGGTGTCTGATTTCAATCTGTCCCCAGGAACCTCTCAAGAGCTTGAGGCCTCGAAAGGTCAGTACCCCAGCTGGTAGCTCTCAGAAGACCCGAGAAGAGAAGACACTGCTACCGCTGGAACTACAGGACGATGGCTCTGACAGTGAGTGAGGATGTTTGGGCCAATTGACAAAACTGCAATATGCTGATAAAAGTATTGAATCAGCGTCAGATTTACTGAAGTTGATAACTGTACTATGGTTATGTAAGCAAAGTCTTGTTCTTAGGAAATATACACTGAAGTATTTAGGCATGGAGAGCCATAAAATACAAGCCTACAGAATGCAAATGGGGCAAAATGTTAACAGTAGGTGAGCTAAGTAAAGGATACATGGGGTGTTCTTTGTACTCTTCTTGCAACATTTTTTGTAAGTTTGAAGTTATTTTCAAGTAAAAAGTTTTAAAATTAAAAGAAACAATAAAGGAGGTGGACATGAATTCACAGATTTCTCTCTGACTTCCTTCCCAGGTCGGAAGTCCATGCGTCAGTCTACAGCTGAGCACACACGACAGACATTCCTGCGAGTACAGGAAAGGCAGGGCCAGTCACGGCGGCGAAAGGGACCCCACTGTGAGCGGCCACTGACCCAGGAGGAGCTGCTCAGGGAAGCCAAGATCACAGAGGAGCTCAACTTACGTTCGCTGGGTCAGTGTGTGGCTTTGAGAACAGCGGGTACAAGGGCTGAGGAGCATGGGAAAAGCTAAGACCTGGAGGACCCCAAGAACTGGAAAGATGGAGATTTGGAACAAGGGAATCTGAAGGGGAAAATGCGGATAGTAAATGAGCAAAGAACAGGACAGTTAGGAAAGCTCTGAGGAGCAAGTATTATTGAAGTACTTTGGTGTAAAGTAAGAGTTGTAGAGAATGGAGTTCAAGTCCTAGTTCTGTAGTCTTTGTTCACAAAATAGGGTTATAATAACTAGCTTAATCAGGAGAATTAGAAATTCAGTAGAATCAGTCAGTTCATGAGATAAAATGCTTTAAAGTAAGAAAATTTTAAAAATCTCAGTTGAGAAGAGAATGACTGAAATGATAGAGGAACCTGAGCTCCATTTAAGAAGGAAAGTGAAGGCTGGAAGGAGCTGACAGAATGAGGAGATACCCATGTATGACAGGTACTGAAGTAGCACAGATATCTCCGGGGTAGTGGAGCAGAGAGACCTGAAGGATAGGATGTTGTGGTCAGAACCTGGAATGGAGGGACTAACATGCTTTGGACAGGAAGGTTGTGGTAAAGCAACTGGAGATGAATGGTGTTGAAGGGTCTGTATATGCACACTTTGAAGTTACCACGGCGACTTGAGATGATAGGAGTTGGGGGTGGAGATGAAGAGTAGAAACCATTGCCAAAGTCTTCCAGGAGTGAGGGCGTGACTGGGATGAAGGAGGAGAGAAGATAAACTAGATTGTGGGCAAAGGTCTCAAAAGAAAAGCAAGTGTGCAGGTGGGCAGAGGAATAGTGACCTGGAAGCTGCCGTGGGGCTCAGTAGGGTGTGCTGCGTAGGACCTGAGAGGAAGAGCCGCCTCTAGCGGGGGGTTGCAGGGAGAGTGGGGGCCTCAGTGGGTGACAGGTTCCAGTCAGGCAAGCTAAATGAGGGCAGTTATAGCTGAGTTGGCTGATTATAGAGCAGGAGTTCCAGAAAATACAGGCAAGTGTTCGAGAGAAGGGTCAGAAGGTTGGCTCAAGGGAAAGAAAGCAATATCATCAACCAGAATTTAAGGACGCAAGAGGTTAAAGTACTTGAGCGATTTCTTGAGGACTCTTCTGGTTAGATTTTTATCAGAGGATTGTATTCACAGTCCCCATGTTTAACAGGAGAATTTTGGAGTTATTTCAGAGCACAGGGACCAGGAATATTTTGATCTCTCTATGCAGCAACAAATATTTACGGAGTGCCTATGAAGTGTGGAATGCTGCGTGACCTGGTATTTTGTAGGTAATATGAGTCACAGTCACTGCCCTTAAGGAGAAGTCAGATACACCAACAGTGAGCTGCCATGGAGCACTGTCACAGGGTCTGGCCAGGGGACCAGTGTAGAGAGAGATGTGGAAGGAAGAAGGGCAGTTATTCAGTTCGGCTACGTGTGAAAATGCAGACCCTGGTTGCCAGGTTTTCTTATTTTTTAAGAGACCAGAGTCTCTATTTAAATGTAATTGTCTAATTTTTAAATGTAACGAGTTCAAAATTTTCTTTGAAAGACAATACAGATCAAATAAAATAGTTAAGTGGGCTGCCAGCTTGCAGCCTCTGCCAGAGATGGATAAGTACAGTAACAGAAGAGTGTCCTAGGCTCCGGGGTGGCAGAGGGGGGAGTGACTCAAAGCCGTGTTGTGTGAGGAATGAATGGGTCGATGGGATGGATGTTGCGATCAGCCTGGAAACACATGGACACTATTTAAAGGACTGTATGTGGAAGACTGATTAGACTTCCATCCTCTGTGGTCTTAAAAGGTAAAAGTATCATCAGAAAGTGTATTTCAATTCAAAATAGGAGGGAACTATGTAATGCCTAGAGATGCCTAAAGATGTAATGTATTGCCATGGATGGGAGCGAGTTGACAGGGCAAATGTGGGGAGTATTTGGGGAACTGAGCAGATTCCTCAAAGGGTTCCTTCCAACTCTGCAGTCCTACAGTTCCGAGGGGGTGAGGAGCCAAGTGCTGGAGAAATGGTGAGCAAAGAGGATGTCACGAGGGGCGAGCAGAAAACTTGTAAGATGGGAGATGCTAGGGGCTTATAGGACTTCCATAATTGCTGGGTAGGCAGTGACTGGACAGCCACAAAGATAACTGAGAGCTTGTAGGGCAGACAGAATTGGGGCATGGGAAGAGGGGGAACTGACCCTCCTCTCATTCCTTTTTGTACCCCAAAGAGACATATGAGCGACTTGAGGCTGACAAAAAGAAGCAGGTTCATAAGAAGCGGAAGTGCCCTGGGCCTGTGATCACCTACCATTCAGTGACAGTGCCACTGCTGGGGGAGCCAGGCCCTAAGGAAGAGAATGTCGATGTGGAAGGGTGAGTGACTCTCAATGGGGTGGGGAGAAAGAGCTGTTTCTCCCTTTTAGCTGTATTCTCAACCCCATTCACTTACTTTCCTCCCACAACTTACACAGAAGCTTGGGTATCTTTCAGATCCTCTTCCCTTTCGCTTCTCGTTCTTTCCCTTTTCTTCCTCTCCTGTTTTCCCATCCAGCCCAGCTTTCTTTTCCCATCAGCCACTTAATATTCTCAGAAAGTTGCCATCACTCTGCCTCCTCCTCTTCTTTCCTCAACTCTGATCTCTTTCAGCTCTTTATGTTTATCTGTCTTTTCCCTCAGACTTGATCCTGCTCCCACGGCTTCTACATCGACTCCCCAGGCTGGGACTGGAACTGGAACTGGAATCGAGACTGGAACTGGAACTGGGACTGGAATCGAGACTGGAACCGGGACTGGAACCACAACTAAACCCGTCATCCCTCCTCCTCCTCGCTGCTCACGTACCTTCATTACTTTTAGTGATGATGCAACATTTGAGGAATGGTTTCCCCAAGTGAGGCCCCCAAAGGTCCCTGTTCGAGAGGTTTGCCCAGTGACTCATCGCCCAGCCCTATACCGGGACCCTGTTACAGACATCCCCTACGCCACTGCACGAGCTTTCAAGATTATCCGTGAGGCCTACAAGAAGTACATCACTGCCCACGGACTGCCACCCACTGCGTCAGCCCTGGGCCCTGGCCCACCACCTCCTGAGCCCCTCCCTGGCTCTGGGCCTCGAGCCTTGCGCCAGAAAATCGTCATCAAATGAAGAGTTTAGTCCTTGAAAACCTTTTTCTGGCCCTGACTTGGGCTCTCAGTATTCCCCCCTCCTCTCCCTGTTTCTCTATTATCTCTAATCTTTGCCTAGCCCTTTTCTGTAGCTCTTTCACCATTTTTCCCCCTAGGTTTTGTGTGTTGTTGTTTTTTTAATCTAATAAAATAGAAAGATCCTTTGTCTGATCTCTAATTTAGGGTTGGGAACAAGAAGTATTTGTGAATGTCTGCGTATATATGGGTTTAACAGAATTTATTACGAGCTGCCCTTTTATTGATTGACTAGAGGCCTGGTGCACGAAATTTCATGCAGGGGGTCCCTAGGCCTGGCCTGTGATCAGGGCCAATGGGGTCGGGGGGACTCCCCTATAGACACCTGCTGTGGCTGGTCTGGGGCCTACAGGCTGGGGGCAGCTCCTGCATTGAGTGTCTACCCTTGGTGTCCACTGTGCATCATAGTAACCAGTTGTCCTGCTGTTTGGTTGATTTGCATATCAGGCTTTTATTATATAGGATTTTTAGAGATAAAGGGGGAGAAACATCAATGAGACCAGAACATCAATCAACTGCCTCCAGCACACCCCCTCCGGGGGTTGAGCCTGAAACCCCGACCTGTGCCCTAACCAAGAATCTAACTGGCAACTCCTTAGCGAACAGGTTGATGACCAACCAACTGAGCCATGCTGGCCATGGCAATGAGCTGCCTTTGTGTGATTTATTTTACTGATTTTTTACAGAGAGGAAGGGAAAGGTATAGAGAGAAATATCGATGAGAGCAAAACATCAATCAGCTGCCTCCTACACACCCCTTAAAGGGATTGCCTGCAACCAAGGTACATGCCCTTGACTGGAATCGAACCTGGGACCCTTCAGTCTGCAAGCCAAGGCTTCATCCACTAAGCCAAACTGGTCAGGACATTGTGTTTGTTTTAATTTGTTCCACTTATTTATGCATTTGTTAGTTGATTCTTTGTTTCTTTTATTCTGATAAAGTTCATTTGTTTTTATTTATTTTACTTTTTGTTCACTTTTCAATAATGGACCTTCAGTTGATTCTAGGGATGGAGCCTGCAACCTTGGTATTTCAAGACAACATTCTAACCACCTGAGCTACCCAGCCAGGGAGCTGTCTTTTTTTAAACTGTATTCATTCCTCCAACTAGATTATAAACATCTTAAAATTAGACACAAAGTCCTAGCTGGTGGCTCAGTAGATAGAGTGTTGGTCTGCAGACTGAAGGGTCCCAGGTTCGATTCTGGTCAAGGGCATGTATCTTGGTTGCGGGCACATACCCAGTAGGGGATGTGCAGGAGGCAGCTGATAGATGTTTCTCTTCTATCTCCCCTCCTCTACAGGACCCTGGAGTGGCTGAGACCAGGACTACCTTTGGAAGGCCAGGGAAAATGTGTCTGGAGATGTTTTAGGGAGCCCTGAGGTGCCCCAGATCAGAGGGGAAGTCTAACTTGCTCTCCCAAAACTCATCCTCTCTGTAAAAAAATATATATATTTTTTAAAAAATTAGACACCAAAGAAAAATCCTTATACTAACCTTTATATCACCTTATAGTCACTGCTTTGAATATTGCAGGCACCAAATAAGTAGGAACTAGCTGATTCTTCGAACTCCGGTTTCTAGGACCTAAGCTTGTGGGAGAGGAGGAAGTGTCATGGCTGTTAGTGGCCACTAGAGGCTCTCAGGGCTGGGCAGAGTATGGGGGCTGTGTATATGTGATCTCCCACTACCCCCCACCTGGCCAGAGCTAAAATAATAAAATGCTGAGCTCACTGTTCCCCCACCCTTTCCCCCGGCACCGGGCACTGGACTCCTGGACTCCTTCTGCCGCAGGGACAGTGCTCCAGCAGAACACACTGACGGGCAGAAGGGGAGGTGAGGGAAGTGGCCTTCAGGACTGGTAGGTGGGGAAGGCAGGGGCTTGTGGATCAGGGCGGGCCGGGAGGTGGGAAGAGTGGCTCCTGTTGGGAATAATACAAAGTGTATCTCTGTCTCTGTCACTCAGTGTATGTTTCTGCCACTGTCCGTCATATTCCTTAACTGTAGTTTACGTTGTCAATGTAAGTATCACACACTTTCTGGCTCTTTCATATTAAGCATGGTGTGTATGTGTAGCTTTTGTGTAATTTTTATATTGAAAAGATTGTGCAAGTAAAGAAACTCCCATTTCGAAAGCATTTCCCACCCACTGGTCTGGTGTCACCTTCCTGTCCAAAGCCAGGGACAAATTATGGGGACTCAGCCCCTCCTCCGAGGACATATCACCCTTCCCCCAACCTGGAAGTACGCGCTCCTGCTACCCCAGCTTCTCTGCACCCTTGCTTTCCCTTAAGATTTAGTTTTAGCAAATAGTGAAATCTTGATCCCCTACAATAAAAGAAGAAAGGAGGAAAAAAGAAAAAGAAAAGAAAGAAAGGAAGGTGGGGTAAGAGAACTGTCCCCCCCAAAAAACCCTTGCTTTCTCAAACCAGTTTAAGAAAAAATTGCATTATAGGGAAGAGAGGAGAAATGACCCTGAAGCTTTTTGCCCCCCAACTCCTTTCAATAGGAACTGGGCCTGGAGCCAACTGGTGAGCAGCTGTAGTAGGTCAAGAGGCCCAATGGGCAAGGTAATAAGGGAGGGGTGCTGTCAGGATTTCCCATCATATTTTGAAGACAAATGCAGCCTGGAAGCCTGGATCCTCATCCAGAGTGGCTGGAAGCTGAGGAAGCAGCGAGAAGGAGGCTCTGGTTCTAACTAAACAACCTAACCTTCCCCCCACTTCCCGTGCGCAACTAGATTTCTAACCTGAAGGCATCCAGTTCATTGCTCCCTGGCTGGTCTCTCTACGTTCCTATTGTGGTTGTCCATGTGGGTCTTTCCACTGTCCAACCACTTTCCTCATGTTCCCCAGGCTCTGTGAGTGCCACACTGTGGGGAGGGGGTGGGGGCCACCATGTCATCGTATCTGAAGGAACTGGAGAAATACAGAGACATCGATGAAGATGAGATCCTAAGGACCTTGAGCCCCGAGGAGCTAGAGCAGCTGGACTGCGAGCTACAGGAGATGGACCCTGAGGTAGGGGCTCTGGCACAAGGAACCAGGGGCACTCCCCAGGCATTTGGGGAAAGCTACAGGGGTCTGGGGTGGCTGAGACCAGGGCTACCTTTGGGAAGTCCCAGGAAGGCCAGGGAAAATGTGTCTGGAGATGTTTTAGGGAGCCCTGGTGGTGCCCCAGATGAGAGGGGAAGTCTGACTTGCTCCCCAAAACTCATCCCTAAGAACATGCTCCTGCCAGCTGGACTAAGACAACGTGACCAGACGAAGAAGAGCCCAACAGGGCCACTGGACCGAGAGGCCCTTTTGCAGTACCTGGAGCAGCAGGCACTAGAGGTCAAAGAGCGTGATGACTTGGTGCCCTTCACCGGCGAGAAGAAGGGTATGGAGACCCTAACATCCATGCCTCCCGGAACCCAAATGGCTGTCTCTCACATGTCCCCTTTCCAGCTTTCCTCTCACCTGCCAGCTCCTAGCTGCTTGGGGACCCTATACTGCCCTGAGACCTGCATGCCAGCTTGCCCGCTTCAGCTGTTTTAAAAGACGCAGAAATCCTGAGCTTGAAGAGGATTCAGGCTTCCCAGTGTCCTCTTGGGACCCAACATTCTGAAATCTGGAGAAGAAAAGGAAGCTGGAGGCGTGGATCTTAGCCCTCTAATAACCATCCTTCCTCTTCCCATCAGGGAAACCATATATTCAACCCAAAAGGGAAATTCCAGCACAGGAGCAGATCACTCTGGAGCCTGAGCTGGAGCAGGCACTGGCCAATGCCACAGACGCTGAAATGTGTGATATTGCAGGTGGGCCACTGTGGGAAGTTGAGGAGAGTGGGAAGATCAGAGGCAGGGGGTCCTATTCATGGCATGGGATTAGGGGGGCAGGCCCTGAATCAGGACATGGATGTTTGAAAAAACTCAGGTAGTGGTTTTTCATTTTTCTTGCTTGTTTACATTATTCATTCATTTTTTAAAATTTTAAAATATATATTTTATTGATTTTTTACAGAGAGGAAGGGAGAAGGATAGAGAGCTAGAAACATCAGTAAGAGAGAAACATCGACCAGCTGCCTCCTGCACATCTCCTACTGGGGATGTGCCCACAACCAAGGTACATGCCCTTGACCAGAATCGAACCTGGGACCTTTCAGTCCGAAGACTGACGTCTATCCACTGAGCCAAACCGGTTTTGGCTATTCATTCATTTTTAAATTTAATATGTTAAATCAAAATATCTCAAGGGCAATTTTACAGGGATTATAAAGCAAATAAAAGTGGAACTATTCTGGCTGAAGACAGGCAGAAGTCTGACAGACTCCCTCAACCTCTAGTGGCTCTTTAGGGAACCTTCGTTAGCCCAGTCTCAATACTTTAAAAACTACTGCCTCAAGTAATTTATGGAAGGGACCCCTGGGGTCAGGGGAGGGGGAACCTCTTTGGAAGAGTGGAAGAGGTCAGGCTCAAAAAATTCAACAGATTCAGAACGAGATGAGAGGGGTGGCTTGGAAACACCCCTTCTCATTCCTTATCCCCCCTCTGTTTCCTCTTTCTAGCAATTCTGGGCATGTACACGCTGATGAGCAACAAGCAATACTATGATGCCATCTGTAGCGGAGAAATCTGCAACACCGAAGGCATCAGTAGTGAGTATGTCAGGGGGCACGGCTCTTGACAGGCAGTCCCAGAGTCTAAGGAAAGGTAGCCAAGGACGAGACAGGTGAACTGGGAAGGAGACACGTGCATAAGTGATGAGAACCCACAGAGAAGAGGTTGCAGGGAATATAGGGTTTCCTTCCTGCCTTCACCCACAGGTGTAGTGCAGCCGGACAAGTATAAGCCAGTGCCAGATGAGCCCCCAAATCCCACAAATATCGAGGAGATATTAAAGAGTGTTCGAAGCAATGACAAGGAACTGGAGGAGGTGAACCTCAATAATATAAAGGTATGTGACCCCCATCCTCCAAATAAAATTGGGATAACTGCTGACATGGGAGTTCCTTAGCCCACCATCTCCTCCTGCTCCCCTCTGACAGGACATCCCAATACCCATGCTAACTGAACTGTGTGAGGCTATGAAGACAAATACCCATGTCCGGAGCTTCAGCCTGGTGGCCACGAAGAGTGGTGACCCCATTGCCCATGTAAGGCTGGTTGACATCCCTAACCCTCTCCCCATAACATGACATGCATTCCTGGCAAGGCTGTCTTCAAGGGATGTGCTGGGGGTGCTATTCCCATCACGCTCTCTTAGGGTAGCCCTGATGGAGACTCCTACCCTCAGTCTTAAGCTCACAGTGTGCAATCCTTAGATCATCTTCCCAAAGAGCCAAACCCTCTCTACTACCCCCAACTCCACTGCACACTTAATCTCCCTAACTTCTGTCACCCCCTGCCCCACCTACAGCTCCTCAAGGACTTGTCTCAAAGAGCTGTGTTTCCCCTCTTGCTCCTGTTCTTTCTCTCCTCAGTCATCTGTGAAACTGTCCCCTAATCCTAACCCAAGTCCCTACTACCCAGGCGGTGGCTGACATGTTGCGTGAGAATCGTAGCCTCCAGAGCCTGAACATTGAATCCAACTTCATTAGCAGCACAGGGCTCATGGCTGTGCTCAAGGCAGTTCGGGAAAATGCCACGCTCACTGAGCTCCGTGTAGACAACCAGGTAGGTCAGCATCCCCTTCCCTTGGGCTTTGCTTTCAGCTAATACTAAGTCTCTTCCCCGAGGCAGCCACTGGGTCAGGATCTCACCTGATCTTGTTTGATTTCTCTTCAATGTCTCTATGAAGGGAGCACCTCTCCCACGCTGGAGAAACCAGCCCCCTTGACCTCCCAGAGGGTGGGTGATCTGGAACAGGGAACAATCCAGAGAGGGTGCTGACAACTTTCACCTCTCCCTCCCCCAGCGCCAGTGGCCTGGTGATGCAGTGGAGATGGAGATGGCCACCGTGCTCGAACAGTGTCCCTCCATCGTCCGCTTTGGCTACCATTTTACACAGCAAGGGCCACGAGCTCGGGCAGCCCAAGCCGTGACCCGGAACAATGAACTACGTGAGTAACTACAGACATGGTACTGGGGGGAAGGGTCAATAGGTAAAAAAAGCTGGCAGATAGTCCTAAAAGCTGACTTAGTGACTAACAGCCGGGGATGCTGTCAAAGTGATATTCACATGTGAAGTGCAAATCCCGAAAGTGGACAGAGAAGTCCCCCTGCCCCAAATACAAACCTGTAGAGAAGTAGAAAGGAAGGTAGACATACCTCTGTGAAAACATAGTATTTTTGTTGTCATTTTTTATTTTGTTTTATTACTATGATATGGGCATGTTTGGTGGCCTAAGGCAATGTCATTAATTCATTAGTCAACAGAGCCAAATATCAACAGTACAATGATTGAAATTTCTTTTGAGCCAAACTTTTTAAACTTAAACTACTTCTACCGCCACTTCTTCAAAATAGACTCACCCAGGCTGTAGTATTTTGTGGAAAAGCCACACTCAAGGGGCCAAAGAGTCGCATGTGGCTCGCGAGCCGCAGTTTGCCGACCACGGGCCTAAGGCATTACCTCTTTACAAGTGTAGTCAAGAAGCTGGAGGAGAGACCACCTTTGCAGAAAGCAAGAGGTGGAACAACACTTGTGTTTACTCTTCCTCCTTTCCAGGTCGCCAGCAAAGAAAGAGATAACACCACCTTTGCCTTTACCATCAAGAGCTGGGAGCCCTGAATGCTAAGATCCTCATCTGTTTCCCTTTCCTGTAAATAAAGGTCCTTCTGTCCACTCTGCCTGCCTCCTTCCTTGGGCTTTGGGGTGGAAATCTTGGCGCTAACCCCCAAGGGTTACTGCCAGTTCATCTGGGGATTATTTATACTCTGGGGATCAACAGGCAGGGAGGTTAAGTTACTAGGAAGAGGTGGGGGAGCTCCCTCCCTTGGTGTTCCCCATCACCCTGCTAATGCCTTTAGTCTCTTCTACTTTCACAGGACACTTAGTCTCAGCCCTGTTTCCAGATATGGCCAGGAACGCCCCCCCTCCAACCCCCGCCCCAGTTCTACCCACAACCCTCATGTGATTTGAAGGAGGAAAGGATTTTGAGTGGAGGTAGTGAAGAAGACAGACAACATGAAGGGCAAAGACCTCTTCTGACAGACTTATTAATAGGGCACCGGGCTGCATGCAGCTGACGCTTGGCATGACTTTGGTAGAAGGTGGGGGAGGGGTTAGAAGTATGGGCAGCTGTGTACATCGCAGGGAAGGATTGGCCGGACTGAGAACGAACACCTCTGAAATCCTGAAGTGGGACAAGGAACCAGACGCGAGGAGAGGTAGGCTCCCAGCGCCTGCTGTAGTTTATTTGTGAATTAAATGGGGAAAGAGAGTATCAGTCTAAGGGGAGATCAGGAGGTTCCTCCTCATCAGAATCAAACTCAACATTCTCATCTTTTACCCATCGACCTCGTCCATCTGGAATCCATCCAGAGCTAGAAACATCAGAGAAAAATAGAATTGGTCAGGAAAGGTTTATTAAGTCAGTGGGATAGGAAAAAACAATTCAGAAGGTTTGAAAAGAGGAGGGTCATGGGAAAAAGGCAAGAGTGATTCTGCATACTCACCTTCGAAGAGTGAGGTAATGATCCAGGGCTCGTCTTCTCGTGGGGCTCATAGGTGCAGGGGATGAGACAGCTGCTGACTCCTTAGCCTGTGGGCCTGCCTCCGGCTCAGGGTCCCTACTGGGCTTCCCACTTTGGAGTTCAACCTCTGGGGACAGCAGAGGGGAAGGTGAGACAGAGGGACGAGGAGCTTCTGGCCTGAGTAGAGAAGAATCAAAATCTGTCAAAGCAGTCAAGGGGAGGGCCATTTCTCCTGTGACTCCCAACCCCTTAAAGCAGTGTCTCCTAAATTGTGTTCATCAAGACATCATGTGGCCCTTGTCTGTTTGGCTCAGTAGATAGAGCATTGGCTTGTGGACTGAAGGGTCCTGGGTTCCATTCCAGTCAAGGGCATGTACCTCAGTTGCAGGCTCCATCCCTGGACCTGGTAACAGGGTACATGTGGGAGGCAACCAGTTGATATGTCCTTCTTGCATCGATGTTTCTCCGTGTCTCTCTCCTTCCCTTCCACTCTTTCTAAAAATCAATGGAAAAATATCCTCTAGCAGGGACTGAAAAAAAAAAAAGATATTAATATGTCCTTCATAGAAAGGCTTTTGCAATCAAATGAATTTAGGAAAGGCTAGATTAAAAATATTTAAGTTTTTTATCTTAAGACTTTGTAGATTCCTATTCTTCAAAAGTATCCCACTTTGGGGTGGGAAGAGATCAACCACATAACTTGTATACATATATGCATAACCCATGGACCCAGACAATAGGGTAGTGAAGGCCTGGGGCAAGGGACGGAGGTGGGCTAGATGGGGTCAATGGGGTAAAAAAGGGGACATAAGTAATATTTTCAACAATAAAGATTTAATTTTTAAAAAAGTATCCTATGCCAAAACCAGTTTGGCTCAGTGGATAGAGCGTCAGCCTGCGGACTGAAAGGTCCCAGGTTTGATTCTGGTCAAGGACATGAACCTTGGTTGCAGGCACATCTCCATTGTGGGGCGTGCAGGAGGCGGCTGATCGATGTCTCTCTCTCTCATCAATATTTCTAGCTCTCTTTCCCTCTCCCTTCCTCTCTGTAAAAAACCAATAAAAAATATTTTTTAAAAAAAGAAGTATCTTACTTTGGCCCTAGACAGTTTGGCTCACTGAATAGAGAATCGGCCTTTGGACTGAAGGTTCCTAGGTTCGATTCCAGTGAAAGTTGTGTACCTTGGTTGCAAGTACATCCCCAGTAAAGGGTATGCAGGAGGCAGCTGATCGATGCTTTTCTCTATCGATCAGCTGCCTCCTGCACGCCCCCTACTGGGGATGTGCCCACAACCAAGGTATGTGCCCTTGATCGGAATCGAACCTGGGACCCTTCAGTCCGCAGACCGACGCTCTATCCACTGAGCCAAACTGGTTTCGGCTATATATTTTAATTTTTAAAAATACATATATTTTATTGATTTTAGAGAGGAAGGGAGAGGGATAGAAACATCAACGATGAGAGAGAATCATTGATTGGTTGCCTCTTGCATGTCCCCTACTGGGGATCAAGCCCACAACCCAAGCATGTGCCCTTGGCCGGAATCGAACCTGGGACCTTTCAGTCTGCAGACTGATGCTCTAACCATTGAACCAAACCAGCTAGGGCTAAAATGTATTTTTTTTTTAAAAGTATCCTACTTTGTAATTTAACGAAGTACGATATCCCAAACTTTTCTATAAATTACAAAATTCTTTCCCTTGAAATACCAGTTAACATCTCCTGAACAATAGTGTTCCTGAGAATACAATTTGGAAAGCAATCACTTAAGAACCATCTATGGCCGGAACCAGTTTGACTCAGTGGATAGAGCGTCAGCCTGCGGACTGAAGGGTCCCAGGTTCGATTCCGGTCAAGGGCATGTATCTTGGTTGTGGGCACATCACCAGTGGGGGGCGTGAAGGAAGCGGCTGATCGATGTCTCTCTGTCATCGATGTTTCTGACTCTATCCCTCTCCCTTCCTTTCTGTAAAAAATCAATAAAATATATATTTTTAAAAAAGAACCATCTATGGGGGATTGAGGGATGGTGAGCTCCGGTGGGGTGGGGAGGGTGACTGAGCACAAAAGAAAAAAAGAGAACTCATTGACATGGACAACAGTGTGGTGCTAGCAGGGGATGGAGGTGCAAGAGGATATATAGGCATAAATGGTGATAAAAATTAAAAAGAAAAAAGAACCATCTATCTCCTTTTATCCCTCCCTATTGGACTTTCCCACCCCACAGACCTGTATTTTCGGCGACAGCAACTGTTATAGTGAGGAGCTCTGTGCAGAGCATTCTGGGTGATAAGTCGAGTCTGGGTTAACAGAGGAGCCTGTTATGGAGATGGAAAACAGAATCAGAACTTCTTTCCAGAAGCCAAAGGCCTTCAAGCCTAAGTTATGCAGTATGATGCTCCCTGGGAACACACACTTCCAGCTCTTTATTACCTCTCCTTTGGTCTCCTCCCTCTCCAATTCATTCTGCTGTCTGGGATTCTGCTCTATTCCTTTTCCTGACTGCTTCTTGCCATAGAAAAGCTGCAGGCCTGAGGATAAACGCAAGAGAGTTAAAAGCAAAGCACCTTGAGTGATCCGCACACATTTTATTATTTTGTTACTTTTAAACACACACACACACACACACACACACACATATATATTTAACCCTTACTGGAGGATCTGACCATCCTTTAGGAAAAAGAGAGAAAGGGGGGGGGGGAAAGAGAAAAAAAAAACATTAATGTGAGAGAGAAACACAGATCAGTTGCCTCACAAACTCACACCTGGGATCAAACCTGAAACCTACTAGGTATGACCAGGAATGGAACCCAGAACCTTTTGGAATACCGGGGACATTCCAACCGACAGAGCCACCTGGCCAGGGCTTAAGGGTTTATTCTCCATCCCGTCTTCTGACAAACTTACTGGACAGGTGTTTCTTGCCTGCACGGTGGGCAGTCAGCATGGTCAGGGTGTCCAGTACAGGTCGGTGGGGACATATGGCACAAGCAAAGCTGGAGATGAGAGAAAACATAAGTAAATAGTCCTTGGGGAGGGGGGTCTCCGCCTGAGGTCCCACCCTGTCCTAGCAGGTCCTTTCCAAAGCCCAGCTCCCAACTACCCTAATCTCCACCACCCACACCCCCCCTGCTCTCACTCGCCACCAAAAAAACCCTAGATCCTCCCGCTCTCAGTAACGAAAGTTTACTGCGCCTCTAATCCCAGAACCCTCAGGCTTGATCTACTCTCGCCCTCCCTCACCGTCCATCCCGTAGCATCAGCGCCTCATCCTCTGGTATGTAACTGGCCAGCAGGTCCCCAACTCTTCGCTTCTGCAGAGAAGAAGTCCGGAAAGATCAGCGGGACAGGAGGAAGTCGTGGGGTGGGGGGTGTTGGAGGGGAAGAGAGAATAGGGACAGGGACTCAAACGGACTAAAGACCATGCAGAGAACAGAGATCACAGAGCGAAGAAGGGGGCCACAACCCAGGACTAGTCACCCCGACTCCCCGCCTCCCAACTCCCAACCCCCATCTGTTGCCAGAGCAACAAAACAACCCCCTTCACGGCCTCCAGGGGGCAGCGGAAGCTGCTCTCGCCGCCCCCCACTTGCGCTTACTTTGAGCACATTGAGTTGACTCCAGTCATCCCCCTCTCTCTTGAAAGACATCACAACTGCGAGTTCCAGAAATCACAAATCCTATGGCACAGGCTTCGCCACTCCTTCCGGGCCACCGTAGCAAGAGTGGGGTGTCTCCCTCCCGTCTGGCCTCTTCCCGTTTGGCCTCCTCACTTCCGGGGGAACGGCTTTCCCAGCATGCACCACGCGATCCCGAGACCCCGCCTCCAGCCCACCGAGGGGGGGGGGGGGACTGCATTTCCTATGGTCCCCTGCGACCCCGCCGGCGCGGAGCCTTTCGGGAAATGAAGTCTTTTTTTTTTTTTCCCCCTAAAGAACTTGCCTTCCAGCTGGGTCCGGGGCCCTGGCATCTTGTCATACTCGAGGCATTTGGAGAGACAGATGTGGAGCCCGAATTTGAGGGGGTGGCTCATCGGGTGCGGAGCGGGCTTTTAAGGATTTCGGAGAGGAAAGTGGACATACTTCACCCTCTCCCAATCATCACGCGCTTGGCCGGCGGCGACAGCCCACCTGGGGGGGGGGCCTGATTTGGCTCCAGACCCCAGCGGGACCCACCTAGAAACGGTGCGGGGCCGGGGGTGTAAAAGGCCACCCCCCTACCCCCAACCCCCCCACGGAGAACGGGCTGCCAGACCTGGAGGCAAACTGAAGGGAGCGCTGAGGAGAGTGCCTAGGGTTCAAAGGTCAAAGGCCAGCGTCGCGAGCAGTCGAGAGGGACGAAAGTCGCAGGGGGGTGTGAAAGCAGAGCGACTCGGAGGCTGCGGACGCGAGAGCACAGCTTTGTGGGAAAGGCGCCTGCAGGGAGGACGAGCCAGACCGGCGGGAGGGCGGGGGGTGGGGGTGCGTTAGTGCCGGGGAGACGGGAGACGGGAGAGGAGACAGAAAGGGAAAGCAATCGCCTGCTCATCCGTTCCCGGTGCCCGGGCGGGCCTGGCCCTCTCGGCCCCTTAACCCGGGGCGTCCGTCCGTCCGTCCGTCCGTCCGTCCGGCAGGGGCCACCCCCGCTGCGCTGCGCTGCGCTGCCGGCAGGTTGCGGAGATGGCTTCTCCCTCCAGACAGGACCCCCTCGGGGGCTCGGGGCTGCTTCAAGGGAGCCGGGCTCGGTCGTACGGAAGCCTGGTGCAGTCCACCTGCTCCCCGGTGCGGGAGAGACGCCTGGAGCACGCGCTGGCCCCCGGAGACACCCTGGCCGGGCTGGCCCTCAAATACGGGGTGACGGTGAGTCTTCCAGGCGCGGGACTGGACCACCAGCCGGCGGAGACCTGTGCCTCAGGGCGATGGAGCGGCTGTTCCCGCCTCCGAGATGTTCCTCCTTGGGTTGTGTTGTTGTTGTTGTTGTCTGATCGACACGTGTGTGTGTGTGTGTGTGTGTGTGTGTGTGTGTGTGTGTGTGTGTTTGCCCATTTGCGCTGTCTGGCGGGGACAGATCCTGTCCCCACTATGTCTCAGTTGGAGAGGCGCAGCTCCCTTTTAGGGTGCGAGTCCCTGTGCTAGGGGCTTGATATGTACATCAGCCCAAGTGACCCTCACCTCCCTCTGGGGACACAGTTGTTGTCCCCTTTTTTACCAATGAGGAAACTGGGACTTGGTTGGGTTCACCAGTTTTGACTTAAGGTCAGATAAATAATGAGCATTTGCCAAGACCGGGTTGGCTCAGTGGATAGAGCCTCGGCCTGCGGACTGAAAGGTCCCAGGTTCGATTCCGGTCGAGGGCGTGTGCCTTGCTTGCAGGCACATCTCCAGTGTGGGGCGTGCAGGAAGCGGCTGATCGATGTCTCTCTCTCATCGATGTTTCTGACTTTCTGTCTCTCTCCCTTCCTCTCTGTAAAAAATCAATAAAATATATTTAAAAAGAAATAAATAATGAGCATTAGAGTGGAAACTCGGACGCCTGTCTGATGACAGAGTCTGTACGGATAGCCACAGAGGACCTGTTGGAGAGCGATGGAAAATTTACAGCAAATCATGGAGAGCTGGCTTTGGGGTTCTCAGTTCCTCAGGTGCCAGTCTCTCCTTGTTCTTTTTTCCTCCTCCTCCTCAATGCTCTCCCTTCTTCTTTCCAAGGTACCCTCTACACCAAGCATGTCAGGTCATGCATAGGAGAGATATGCCAGGTGTAAAAATACACTAAAGTTGATGAGGGATGTTGTGTGTGTGTGTTTTCCCCATATCCTATTGAATGTAGGCAACATTTTTATGCTTGGTAGGTTTAAAGCACTCTGGTAGCCATTCTGGGAGGTACAAACATAAATAAAATGCATAGTTGTTGTCCTCACGTAATTTACAATCTAGTGAGAAATGGACAGGGACAAATAACGATAGTAGGTGAGAATGTGGTGAATTTGTAGAGGTATTAACAAAGGATGGGAAATTAGAAAAAAATTTTTTTTGTCTGGACAGGAGTAAGACATCAGTGCAGATTTCAAGGGAGCCATCATGAAAGGGCTCGAAAGACTTACAAATTCCTTCCTCTACGCTTCTCTTTACAAACCCACATAACCAGATTGTTTATACCTTTTACATCTTTTTCTTCCCAATAGCCTATATTCTCCTTAAAGAATGATTTTTCCTTCAAAAAAATTGTTTGTTCTAGAGAGAGATAGGAAAGGAGAAAGGGTGGGGAGGGGGTATCAATTTTGTTGTTCCACTTATGTATGCATTCATTGGTTGATTCTTTTATGTGCCCTGAGTGGGTTTGAACCCACGACTTTGGTGTATCGAGATGATGCTCTAACCAACTGAGCTACCCAGCCAGGGCCTTCTTTCAGTCTTATATCTCTATCCGGCATAGTCCCCAGCACATAAAGCTTAGTAGGTTGATTCTTGTTTATTTGTTTGATGTTTTTATTGACTTGAGAGAGAGGAAGGGAGATGGAAAGGGAGAAAGAAATATCGATGAGAGAGAAACATCAATTGGCTGCTTCCTGCACACACTCTACTGGGGATAGAGCCCACAATTCGGGCATGTGGCCTGACCAGGAATCAAACCGTCCTCCACCTCTTGGTACATGGGTCTATGCTCAACCACTGAGCCACACCAGCCAAGCAGATTGTTTTGTAATAAATGAAAGTATGGCTAAGATTTCCACATATGGAGACTGGGAATTTAGGAAAGTGAATATTTCGAGTAAACATCATGGTCTAAATAAAGGAAGTCGATATGAAAGTACTGAGCAGCCCCTCTCTACCATCAAAGACCCAGAAGCTGTTCAGAGAGGGGAACTGTGTTATCAACTAGTGTTATCAACAATTATTTGTTTATTGAGGTTTTCTTACGGGCCTGTGACCTTTTTGAGTACAGGAATGCCCTTTAGTCTCTTGAAGAAGTCCAGGTTCTGGCCTCATTTCTGCTGCTTCCTAGCTGAGTGACTGCATAAGTCACTTCCTCTGTCTGGGTCCTCAGTTTCCTCACCATTTGTAAAATGAGGAAGATGTATTAAATAATGATAATCAACTAAGTTGTTATCTATGTACTGTATCATGTAAAGAACACATAGTATATGCCAGCCTTTAAAAGTGATCTTGGCCAAAACCGGTTTGGCTCAGTGGATAGATCATTGGCCTACGGACTGAAAGGTCCCAGGTTCCATTCCAGTCAAAGACATGTATCTTCATTGTGGGCACATTCCCAGTAGGGGGCGTGCCAGAGGCAGCTGATCAATGTCTCATGGATGTTTCTAACTCTCTATCCCTCTCTCTTCTTCTCTGTAAAAAAAAACAATAAAAATATATTTTAAAAAATAAAATATATTTATAAAAAAAGTGATCTTGTATGATCTTCATAAGACTTTAATTAGTAGATAGGTGTAACTATTTCCATTTAAAGACAAGGAAACTGAGGCTTAGGGAGATAACTTGTCATAGATTATACAGCTAGTCTGATTAGGAGAGCTAGAATTAGGACTGGGGTCTCTCATTCTAAAATCCTCACTTTGTACTGCTCTGTTAAACTAACTAGATTCTAATGCCTTTCTAGCTTAAAAAGACTGGCTTTGATGGCTTAGGTCTCTTCTGGGCTTTGGCCTTGGTTGCATCCTCCTTTTATATATATATATATATATATTTGTATTGATTTCAGAAAGGAAGATATATATATAAACATCAATGATGAGAGAGAATCTTCTATCAGCTACCACCTGCACACCCACACTGGGGAATTGAGCCCAAAACCTGGGCTTGTGCCCTGACTGGAAATCAAACCATGACCTCCTGGTTCATAAGTCGATGAACCACTGAGCAATGCCAGCTGGGCGGTTACATCCATTTTTAAGAATGGCTCAGCCGAAACCGGTTTGGCTCAGTGGATAGAGCATCGGGCTGGGGACTGAAAGGTCCCAGGTTCGATTCCGGTCAGGAGCACATACATTGGTTGCGGGCACATCCTCAGTAGGGGGCGTGCAGGAGGCGGCTGATCGATGTCTCTCTCTCATCGATGTTTCTGCCTTTCTATCCTTTTCCCTTCCTCTCTGTGAAAAATCAATAAAATATATTAAAAAAAAAAAAAAGAATGGCTCATAGCTCAGTGATGAGCATCGACCTGTGAATCAGCGGTTTACAGTTCAGGGCACATGCCTGGGCTGTGGGCTCAGTCCCCAGTGTGGGATATGCAGGAGGCAGCCTATCAATGATTCTTTCTTATCATTGATGTTTCTCTCTCTCTCTCCCTCTCCCTTCCTCTCTGAAATCAATAAAAAAGATATATATATATTTTTTTTTTTTTTTTTTAAATACATTTTACTGATTTTCTACGGAGAGGAATGGAGAGGGATAGAAAGTCAGAAACATCGATCAGCCGCCTCCTGCACGCCCCACACTGGAGATGTGCGTGCAAGCAAGGCACATGCCCCCGACCGGAATCGAACCTGGGACCTTTCAGTCCACAGGCCAAGGCTCTATCCACTGAGCCAAACCGGTCTCGGCAAGATATATATTTTTTAATGAAATAACTAATAATGGCATATGTTACCTAGCCCAGAGGAGTCCTAAGCCATCATGTGCCCTGACTGGGAATCGAATCTTGATCTCGGTCATAGGTCGATGCTCAGCCACTGAGCCACAACGGTTGGGCTGATGCTATTAAATTTTATTTTTTCTAGATAATATCATAGGTCCCTCTAGCTCTAAGATATTACTTTACTGTAAATTTTCTGTGGCCTTTGTTATTTCCTAGAAGTACCATATAAGAGGATATATTCCATTCTTTTGTTTCTGTTTTTTTAAATATATTGATTATCATGCCCAGGTTGTGGGCTTGATACCCAGTAGGAGGCATGCAGGAGGCAGCTGACAAATGAATCTCTCTCATCATTGATTTTAAAAATATATATATTTTATAGATTTTTTACAGTGAGGAAGGGAGAGGGATAGAGAGTTAGAGACATCAATGAGAGAAAAACATCGATCGCTGCCTCCTGCACGCCCCCTACTGGGGATGTGTCGCAACCAAGGGACATGCTCTTGACCCAAAACGAACCTGGGATCCTTCAGTCCATGGGCCAACGCTCTATCCACTGAGCCAAACTGGTCTCAGCTCATCATTGATTTTTCTATCTCCTCCTCTCCCTTTCTCTCTGAAATAAATAAAAATATTAAAAAAATTAATGTCATCAAAGCACTTGGCAAAATAAAAGTACAGAACTGTAAGCCAATTTTAATTCTTTTTTATTGTTCAGATTAATCTGGTTTTATTTTTAAACACATAAGATCTTATTAGTCAAGTTTTATATATATATATATATATATATACATATATACATATTTTTTAATATATTTTATTGATTTTTTACAGAGAGGAAGGGAGAGGGATAGAGAGATAGAAACATCGATGAGAGAGAGACATCAATCAGCTGCCTCCTTCACGCCCCCTACTGGGGATGTGCCCGCAACCAGGATACATGCCCTTGACTGGAATTGAACCTGGGACCTTTCAGTCCACAGGCCGACGCTCTCTCCACTGAGCCGGTTTCGGCTAGTCAAGTTTTTATAATAGTTTTTCCCCCCAGGATGGAAACAGCTTAGATATCTGACAGACATGAGAAATATGATTTCCTAAACTGATGCTAATATGGAATGAATTTTTAGTACAACTGGCTGCCTGGCCTCTGATGATAAAATGCTAACATACTGTATCTGTGATTTCTCTATTTTATGATCTAGTTTGTTTAATCATAAAGCATTAATGAGCCGCTGCTCTGTGCCAAGTTTATGTAATGTTGAGGAGCACCTTAGAGATACAGAGATAGCAAGTCATTATTCCTACCCTTAAAGGACTCACAGAGTTTGAGCAATATGCAAAGAAGTGAATAACAGCCGAAACCAGTTTGGCTCAGTGGATAGAGCATTGGTCTGCGGACTGAGAGGTCCCAGGTTCGATTCTTGTCAAGGGCATGTACCTTGGTTGTGGGTACATCCCCAGTAGGGGGCGTGCAGGAGGCAGCTGATTGATGTCTCTCTCTCATCGATGTTTCTAGCTCTCTATCCCTCTCCCTTCCTCTCTGTAAAAAAATCAATAAAATATATTTTTTTAAAAAAGAGGTGAATAACAATATAATAGGGCAGGCATTATTGCAACAATACTTACAGTAGGGAAGCCTTAAGGAAGGTAACACAAAGGAAGTGAGAGGTGATAAGTAGAAATTTTTCAGGCAGAGAAGGGGATAGTGGAGAAGCCGTTCAGGCAGATAAAGACACAGGCTGCCTTGTGGCCCTGCCCACTAGTCTTTCTGAATGGCTGTTTTGGAAGGTCATTCCGCCCTCCTGTCTAATTAGCATATTAGCTCTTTATTATATAGGATTCAAAGAAAAATGAGAAATTCAGGATGGCAAAATATATAGGTGGCAGAAGAAGAGAGATGAAGCTATACGTTAGGAGGGCTAGATTGAGGATGCTAATTTGTATTTTAACTGAGCCAATGAGGAGCCGGAGGAAGTCTATAAGTAGGGTAATGAATTGATCAGATTAAGTTTTTGAGAAAGAAGTGCCCTGGCTGATGTGGCTCAGTTGATTGGAGTGCCATCCTGTGCACCAGAAGGTCTCTGGTTTGGTTCCCAGGCAGGGCGCATACCTGATCCCTGGTGGAAGCAACCCATCGATGTATCTCTCTCACATTGATATTTCTGTCTCTCTCTCTCTCCCTTCCTCCTTCCCTTAAAAAAAAAAAGAATTAAAAAGATAGATGTCAGCAAGTGTGAAGGATGAGTAGAAAGACCAATTAAACTTTCAGTACTCAGATGAGAAGTATTAAGAGTTGTTCTAAAGTGATGGCAGAAGATTGAAGATTAAACCAGATGTGAGAGAGTTTTGCAGCACTTTTGTTGGTGTGGGTGATGAAAGGAAAGTATGAGTTAAGGCTGACATTGATATTTCTACCTTGGGAGCAGGTATATAGATGGTGATGCCAGTCACCATGTTCAGTGATGAATAAGTAGGTTCTAAGTAAATATTTGGTCAGTGAAGTTAATATTGTAGTCTGGAATATTCCCAGAAGGAGTAAAAGGACCCTAGTTCTGTCGTTAGCTTGCTAGATAACCTTAGGCAAGTAACTTAATCTCCCTGAGCCTCAGTTCCTTCATCTTTAATAGAAGTTCTCAGAGTGAGATCTAGGGACCCCTAGGGGTCCCTGAAACCCTTCAGGGATCCACAAGGTCAAAACTGTTTTCATAGTAATAATGAGTTTGTATTTGCCTTTTTCATTCTCATTCTCATGAGTGTGTGTTTTCAAAAGGTTACATCACATGTGAATCAGGGGAATTTCATTTTATTGTAATCAGCTAGGAACAGTGTATACAACTAGCTGAAACTGTTGAGATACAGTTTAATTAAATTTAAAAACTGAGTTTAAAAAAAGAGGCTACAACCCTGGCCAGTTTGGCTCAGTGGATAGAGCGTTGGCCTGCGGACTCAGAGGTCCCAGGTTTGATTCCGTTCAAGGGCATATACCTTGGTTGCAGGCACATCCCCGGTGGGGATTGTGCAGGAGGCAGCTGATTGATATTTCTCTCTCTCGCTATCCCTCTCCCTTCCTCTCTACATCATGTGATATTTAAAGAGATTGAATGTAGAGACAGATATGAGAATCCTGTTGTATTCTATTAAGTCAGATGTTAAGGTGATTTGCAAAAATGTAAAACAGTGCCTCTCCTTGCTATCCATTTTTGTTGTTTTGGAAAATATAGTTATTTTTCTTAAAATATTTATGTTAACATGTAATGGGCTTATTATTTTTAAATAAATACATGTTCTTAAACGTTTTCAGTTTTTCTTTTTAGAGAGTGGAAGGAAAGGGAGAGACAAAGAGAAACACTGATGTGAGAGAGACACATTAATTGGTTGCCTCCCATATGCCCCCAACCAGGGCCAGGATCCCGCAACCGAGGTACATGCCCTTGACCGGAATTGAACCTGGGGCCCGTTAGTCCACAGGCTGATACTCTTTACACTGAGCCAAACCAGCTAGGGCATAAACTTTTTCAGTTTTAATTTATAATACCTTAAATATTGATAGCTATTATCTACATTAAAGACAGCTTTTTTTTCTCAATAATTTTTTTAAATCCTCACCCAAGGATATATTTATTGAGGGAGAGAGAAAAACACTGATGGACTGTGTCTGGAATGCGCCCCAATCCGGGGTTGAACTGGTAACCTAGGTATGTTCTCTGACCTGAAATTGAACCCCAACATTTTGGTGAACAGTACGATGCTGCAACCAACAGAGCCACTCAGGCAGGGCTTTCCTCGATAATTTTTAAAAATGTAAAGGGGGCCGATGACCAAAAGGCATGAAAATCACTGATCAATAAAATAGGAATAAGTTCAGCCCCTTGTACTTTAGCTTGGTTGCCATAGGGTCTTTTGATAAGAGATGAGACTCTGTACAATACCTTTTTAAAAATATATATAATCTTTTCCCGAAAATAAGTTTTTCATTGATTTTAGAGGAAGGGAGAGGAGAAATGGGGAAACATTGGTATGAGAGCAACATTGATGGGCTGCCTACTGTTTGTGCCCTGACTGGGGATTGAGCCTGTGACCCTCCAACCAACTGAGCCACACCCACCATGGCTACACAATCACTTTTAAAGGCATTGAATGCTATACAGATATAACGTTTATCTTTCTTACTGTCATTAATTGTGGTGACTGTTCTTTTTAAGATGGAACAGATTAAACGTGCAAACCGCCTTTATACTAATGACTCCATCTTCCTGAAGAAAACCCTCTACATCCCCATCCTGACAGAGCCCAGAGACCTGTTCAATGGCTTGGATTCTGAGGAAGAGAAAGACGCAGAGGAGGAGATGCAGCCACGGAAGGCTGACGTTCGGCCGCACTCGGCTGAGAGGAAGAAACAGGCAACGGGTTCGGGACGTGCCAATGGCGAGGAACCCCCCACGCCCGTCCATGACCTCTCTGCCTCCGATTTCCTTAAGAAGCTTGATTCCCAGATCAGCCTGTCCAAGAAGGCTGCTGCCCAGAAGCTGAGAAAAGGGGAAAGCGGGTGAGTCTCAGGGGTCCCTTTAAGCCCCTTCACAGACTCCTCTGCTCATCTAGCCTTACCTTATACCAGGTACACGAGTAAGCCAGCTCCGTGCCCGCAGAAGCAAGGGGAATCCTTCCTCCAGGGCAGCGGTTCTCAACCTGGGGGTCGAACAACCCTTTCACAGGGGTCGCCTAAGACCATCGGAAAATGCAGATATTTACATCACGATGCATCACAGTAGCAAAATTTCATGGTTGGGGGGTCACCACCACATGAGGAACTGTATGCAAGGGTCGAGGCCTTAGGAAGGTTGAGAACCACTGCTCCAGGGGCCCCAAGACAGCGAGCAGAGCCAGCGGCCGCTGGGATGGGGAGAGGCAGTGGGAAAGGGTTTTGTGTTCTCACTGGAGTGAGATAGTTGACTGTGCTTACTGCTTTGATGACCCATGAAGGAGCAGAAAGAGCAGGATTTCTCCAGAAGGCATTGAGACTCCATCTAGACCAGCTTGAATGTGTTAGGGAAGGAGGACAGCTCCCCACGAACCTCATCCATCACTAGGCCTCTTCTCAGGTTCTTCCCGGACCTGTCACTCTTTCTCCCCTCTCCTGGTTTGCAGGGTACCCGGGGAGGAGACAGGTCAGCACCGCAGCTCCCCTCGGATGCAGCAACGGGCAGTCCTAGGCCCCGTGCCACTGACCCGGACCTCTCGAATCCAAACGCTTCGGGACCAGGAGGATGAAATCTTCAAACTCTGATGTCTCCAGAACTGATGGAGAGAAGCAAGAGGGTGAAGGAGCAACTTGAGGGGAGAGGAGCCCGAGGTGAAGCTCAGGAACATGGCTTCCCAGCCCACCTCCCTCCCTCCGGCCCAGCCTCACGTCTCATGGAGAGCTCCTTGGCCTGAGGCAGTTTTATTGGCAAGAGTAGGGGTGCGGAGTAGACCCCTTCTCAGTTCTTGGGTTGAATCTAGAGTTGTCCTTTAGATTCAAAGGTTGTTTTCTACATCTCTGCTGCCTTTCCCATCCCTTTCACCTTTCCTTGGCCTTAAACCAGGAGGCAGGTGACTCCCTCGGGCCCTAACTTCTTCCCCGTCTCCAACTATGTCCCCTAATTTATTTGGTGCTATATTGAAGTAGTATTTATTTGCTGTATTTTGTTCTTTCCCACTCTTAGCTGAAAAAATGGGATTTTTATAGCCAGGGTGTGAGGGAAACCCAGGAACAGTGAGCCAGTAACTGCTGGCTGCCCACCTTCTTAGCCAAGCATGTTGTCGAGGAGGGGCAATCAGTGATCTGGCCTTCCAAGTATAGAATCTGGGTTTAGTCTTGACTAACCAGTTCACTACAACTCTTTCACAACTCTCTCTGAGGACAAACACAGTGATGTAGGTCCCGGAACTCTTCAATTCACCTTCTAACCTGCAACTCTATTCAGCCTGTGCGGCTAAGCAATGGTTCTCAACCTGTGGGTCGTGACCCCTTTGGGGGTCAAAAAACCCTTTCACAGGGGTCGCCTAAGACCATCGGAAAATGTAGATATTTACATCACGATGCATAACAGTAGCAAAATTTCATGGTTGGGGGTCACCACCACATGAGGAACTGTATGCAAGGGTCGCGGCCTTAGGAAGGTTGAGAACCGCTGGGCTAAGGGCTGGAAGAATTGCCTTGGAGTTGGAAGAGGAGGACAGTTGTGGGAGTATGACAAACAGTTCCTGTTTGTTATTCTCCCTCCCCATCAGAGCCTGTCCTGTATGCCTTGCTCCTCACTGAATGTTTATTTGCAATTTGTAGCACTGATCTGTGGTACAGTTTGTAAACAGACCTAGGCAAGAAAAGGAACCCCAGTAATAACTGAAACACGCCCGCGTCTCCCGTGTGGAAAGGCGAGTGGTGAGATAAGTGGCGTTTATAGAACCATCAGGATGATCATAAGATAGGAGAAACTGAAACTGGAGAGATTAAACACTGAGCCCTGCGCGTGTTTCAGTAGTTTTATTTCCCCTCTGAGACTCCCCCCTGCCTCCTCCTGTCCTCTGGAGCAGAGCCTCTGGTCTGTCCTGGCTCTGCCTAAAACGGCAGGTTTAGGATGTCTCAAAGCGACCCCTTCCCCCTCTGTCTTTAGTGTCCCCCTAGGGGTTCCCAGGGGAAGGGGCTTCCCTGTTTCAAACATCCCTGAGGGCGGAAATAAGAGATCCACATTTCACTTCCCCTTCTCCGGCAGCAGCTCTGTTTCCTGCCCGGGCCAGAGTGGGAGAGGGGCCTCCTTGCTTCTCCTCCTCCAGTCATTTGGGGGCGGGGGGTGAGTCAAAAGCTCTCTGGAGGAAGACTGAAGCCTGAGGACTGAAAAGCATTAGCCAGTGAGCAGAGTTAGGAAGCCCGTTCATCGTCTGTTGCTTCTCAGCCCGCCCTGTAGTCAGGATGCAGGTGGCAGGTGCCGGGCTCAGAGTTTTCCCTCGTCCAGCAGCTTCCGGAGCCCGTCGCAGATCTTGCCCAGGTGCTGAGTGAAGTCGGGCCCGTACAGGGCCGTGAGCAGGCCTGGGTCCGAGAAGTGATCGAACACGTGGCTGATGCGGCCGTGGGACTTGGGCGTGAGGTGGCGCTGCACCAGCGCCAGCAGCATGTCCCGGCACTCGGTCAGCAGGCCGGCCAGCACCGCCGCCTCGAACGTGAAGTCCACCTCGCCGAAGCTGAGCGCCGTCATGGCGCCCTGCCGCAGCTTCTGGCGGAAGCTGGCGGCCAGGGCCAGCTCACTGGGGCTAAAGCACCCGCTGCGGTGCAGCACGGCCACCTTGACGGCCACCTTGATGAGGTCCTTGATGACCCGCTGGGCCTGCGGCCGGCTCTGCGTGTACTCCTTGGACACACGGTAGAGCTCGTCTAGCACCTCGCTGCTTGTCTCGTCGATGAAGAGATGGGCCACAGACCGACCTGCCATCTTACTCAGTAGCTTCTTCTCCGCCTGTAGGGCCAGGCTCTTCGAGCTGAAGGACTCCATGGCTCCTGGAGAAGGGGGTGGGGGCGGGGTATGCGGTCAGGCAGAAGAAAGGCCACAGGCTTCCTTAGAAAGAGAGAAACAGCTTTTCCCCTTTCTGTCTCTTACTTGGTTTCTATCTCATCAGCATCTTTGCTAGTCAGATCCCCCCTCCCCCCACGCCTTGTTCCTATTTTTCCCTTTACTACTGTAAGAAATATTTGTTTTTGTTTTAAAATATATTTTTATTGATTTCAGAGAGGAAGGGAGAGGGGGAGAGATAGAAATGTCACTGATGAAAAGAATCATTGAGCCGAAACCGGTTTGGCTCAGTGGATAGTGCATCGGCCTTCGGACTGAAGGGTCCCAGGTCGATTCCGGTCAAGGGCAATGTACCTTGGTTGCAGGCACATCCCCAGTCAGGGGGCGTGCAGGAGGCAGATGATCGATGTTTCTCTCTCATCGATGTTTCTAACTCTCTATCCCTCTCCCTTCCTCTCTGTAAAAAATCAATAAAATATATTAAAAAAAAAAGAAAATCTAAAAATTAAAACAAAACATCATTGATAGGCTACTCCCTGCACACCCCAGACTGGGGATGGAGTCTGCAACCCAGGCATGTGCCCTTGACTGGGATCGAACTCTGGACCCTTCAGTCCACTGAGCCAAACCAGCCAGGGCTGTAAGAAATCTTGATCTCTAAGGCAGCCTAGAGGCTGGAGGAATGAGGGCATACACACGAGGCTAGCCCACCTCAAGTTAAGTTTTAAGGAGAAGCAGACTATGTCTGCTCCAGTGGAGAAGGTAAGGCTTACCCGGCAAAGAATTCTCCCAGCTACCATTTTAGACACTGGCCATGTGCCATATATCGGTGAGGTGTAGGTATTTCTATCCTTGTTTATAGCTGAGCAAACGGAGGCTTAATTAAATCATTTACTCAAAGTCAAACACGACTTTTTCTGTCTCCAAAAGCCCATGTCAACCAGTGTAATATACTGCCTTTAAATAAGTGAGAAATATGGGGGCCCAGGAGTCTTGCTAAGAATAATAACTAACATGTATTGAGGACCTACTATGTGCTAAGTGCTTTATGTGAATTATCTCAGTCTTCCCAACCCTTTGTAAGATAGACATCCCCATTTTACAATGAGAAAACTGAAGCCAAGTGAAATGAAGCAACTTGGCCAAAGTCACTAGAAATGATAAAAAGGGGCTTCACACCAAGTAATCCAAAGAAACTTGCTTCCCTGGAATGCTGACAAGGCTGTTGAGGCACTTGGAGGAAGCATGAGAAGTGAGCACCTCATCGGGGCAGGCCATAGGAGAGGTCTACCGTATTTTCCAGCATATAGGACGACTTTTTAACCCAGGAACATCTCCTCAAAAGTCAGGGGTCTTATACACCATGTGTCATCTTATAGGGCGGGTATATCCCAAACTCTATATTTTAACTGGAAAAGTTAGGGGTCGTTTTATACGCCCAGTCGTCTTATATGCCGGAAAATACGGTAAGTCTTCTGCTTGCGCTGGGACCCTCCTGTGACCCATCAGCTGCAAATGTCCAGGGTGCACTCGCCGTGGTCTCTGCCTATGATTGTTCTGGTTGTTTTGCTTCTTACTTCCCCCTCCCCTGTTCTGCAGGATGTGGCTGTGACCGCAGTGAGGAGCAGCCTCACCCTCTCCCCCAAACCAATATGGGAGTCTGAAGAGCCAGGCACGAAGGGTACCTGGGGTGGGGGGTTTCTTCCGCAGCTGAGTTAGTCCGAGGGGAACCTGGACGCTCGCTGTCCTGCCTTGGTTGGGGGCTTTCTGAACCACGCTCCGCCGCCGGGAGAGCAGATTGCTCCATTTGGGCCTTCCTTCCTCCTCGGCCTTCCTGTTACCCAGCCCTCAGTTGCCCCCGCTGCCACCTCACATTTGGTCCACTGTCCTCTCCCTCTCTCCCTGTCTCTGTCCCACTTTTTCTCCCCCTAGGACCTGCCCTGTGATCCTCCAGCCATGCTGTTCCTCTGGCCCTTACCTTTACCTCCCTGTCTCCTAAGATGGCCTTGCATCTCTCAGTACTCTGTCAGACACACCTCCACTCCCAGGCCCCAGCCCTGCCCCAAACCACCCCAAACCATGTCTGTCTTGTCCCAGGGAAAACTGAGCAGGACCCCTCTACTGGAGACCCAAGAATACTATCAGGTTAGTCTCACAGTCTGGAAAGATCAGGCTGACAGAGCCAGGGCTCTTCTGTCACCTTCACCCCCAAAGCCTACCAGTCGCTTGCCAGTCATTGCCAGTCCCTCACCTGCTGCGCACCGGGTGCCAGTCTTGCCTTGGATGTTCCGGAAGAGCTGACTGAATGGAGAAGCTCCAAAGTGAGAGGCCCTTTGGCCTGGCCCCACCCCTCAAGCCCCGCCCACCTACTCTCGGCTCAACCTCCGGTTCTTCATACAGTCACCAAGAAAGTTTATGGCCCTAGAATCTCCTAGAAGTATGACAGAGGTCAAAAGGAATAGCACTCTATGGGAAATAGTCTTGATTCTTGTTTATCTTCTAATATATTTTTATCAATTTCAGAGAAGAAGGGAAAGGGGGAGAGAGATGGAAACATCAATGATGAGAGAGAATCATTGATTGGCTGCCTTCTGCACATCTCCACAGTGGGGATCAAGCCTACAACTCAAGCATGTGCCCTTGACCAGAATCAAACCGGGAACCATTCAACCTGCAAACCGATGCTCTATCCACGGAGCCAGACTGGCTAGTCTTGATTCTTTGAGGTGATAAGGAGGGATTACATAAACCCTGCTCTCACATTTTCACTTGTTTCTTTGCTTGCTGCCCAATTCCTTGAAATCTTGTAAAGTACAAATGGCTGGGGTGTTCGGTCCATGGAGAATGTTCTAAAGATTGAACTGAACTTAAGCTGGAGATCTCAGAGACAAGCCAGAGACCAACAGACTTGAGTGTGTTCCTGGAGTCGCCAGAGAAGGGTGGAACCAAGGAGCAATGTTATGAGCATATGCTTCCAGGGTCTGGCTGAGTTGGGTTGGCACAAGACTGTCCCCACCCTTAGTACTTGAGAGAGGAAGGTGCTAGGGCCAGCGCTGCCAAACCAGATCTGGCCAGCAGGTGTCAGCACAGGATTGAACCACTGGAAGAAGCAAGCCTCCCATGTACGTTGTAGCTGCTAAAGCAATTTTAAAAATGAAGGCCCAGCCGGCATTGCTCAGTGGTTGAGCACTGACCCATGAAGCAGGTTTCATTCCAGGTCAGGGCACAGGCCTGGGTTGCAGGCTTGATCCCCGGTGAGGGGCGTGGAGGAGGCACCCAGTCAATGATTCTTTCCCATCATTGATGCTTCTATCGCTCTTTCCCTCTCCCTCTCTGAAATCAATAAAAACATTTATTTTTTTTAAATATATTGTATTGATTTTTCACAGAGAGGAAAGGAGAGGGATAGAAAGTCAGAAACGTAGATGAGAGAGACATCGATCAGCCGCCTCCTGCACACCCACACTGGAGATGTGCCCGCAAGCAAGGTACATGCCCCCGACGGGAATCGAACCCGGGACCTTTCAGTCCGCAGGCCGACGCTCTATCCACTGAGCCAAACCGGTCTCGGCCATTTATTTTTTTAAATGAAGGAAAGTCAGAGTTCCTAAATGAGGCAAAACTATTTACCATCAAAAATCATACAGCCAGTGGATAGAGCGTCGGCATGTAGACTGAAGCTTCCCAGGTTCAATTCCAGTCAAGGGCATGTACCTTGGTTGCAGGCATATCCCCAGTGGGGGTGGAGGGTGGGGTGCAGGAGGCAGCTGATTGATGTTTCTCTCTCCTCGATGTTTCTAACTCTATCCCTCTCCCTTTCTGTTAAAAAAAAAAAAAATCATACAGCGCTAGCCATGTAGCTCAGTAGGTTAGAGCATTGTCCCAATATGCCAAGGTTGCAGGTTCGATCACATAAAAGCAGCAATCGCGAATGCATAAATAAGTGGGGCAAGAAATCTCTCTCACTCTCTTCCTTTCTCTCAAATCAATAAGAAATTATGAGAGGAAAGAGGAATTTAGGTATTTTTTAATAAGGCGAAAGAAGCAGACTTAGGAGGGATCCTATTTAATAGGCAGATATGAGGAAGAAGTGCTTCCCAGATGATGGGGACAAGTATAAGTCATACGGCGAATACCAGGTGAAGATTACCTGAGGCATACTCAGGAAGCAGTGATTTATTCTGTATGCTTGGAGCATTGGTTTTGAAAGAGATGTGAAGAAGGAAAAAGACCAGATTATGGAAGGTCTTAAAGCACTTGCTCGAGACTTCAGACTTTTCCCAGAGGCAGTCGAGAGGCATGACAGATTTTCAATGGGGAAAGTGAAATCATTAGCTCAGTGGGATTGGGTTAGAGGCATCACTAAACTTTTAGCTGAGAAAGGGGTATGCTGGAAAAGAAGTGATCAATGGTACAGCTTGCTTAAGCACAGGATGAGTACTAATGAGAGACCTTGGGATTTGGTGATTTTCCCAGAAAGGCGTTCTTGAAGAAGGGGAAGGATCAGGGAGTTAGCTGATTGTGAAAAGTTAAAGAGGAAATTGAAGTTCAGAAGTGGAAGCAGTCAGCATACTGACTCCCAAAACATTGGTCTTCCTCCTTGGAGACAGTGGCTGGGGTCTTGATTTCTTTTCTTTTCTTTTTTTTTTTTTAATATATTTTATTGATTTTTTACAGAGAGGAAGGGAGAGGGATAGAGAGCTAAAAACATTGATGAGACAGAATCATTGACCAGCTGCCTTCTGCACACCTCCCACTGGGGATGTGCCCGCAACCAAGGTACATGCCCTTGACCGGAATCAAACCTGGGGCCTTTCAGTCCCCAGGCTGACTGACGCTCTATCCACTGAGCCAAACTGGTTTTGGCTTGACTTCTTTTTTACCCCCACCTCTCTGAGCCCAGGGTCCAGAGCAGTGGGTCCTTGATACAGCCTGGATGGGGAGTGTAACTCCTTTAAGGAGTGTGATGGTAGAGGGATGAAGAGAAATGGAAAGATAGCTTAAGGGGGTGGAAGCTGGACTGAGAGAAGAACTACTTTTAGCTGAGAGTTGAGGACATTTGCAGGTGGAGAGGAGGGAGCAGTAGAGAGGGAGGCTTAGAAAATGCAAAGGAGAGGGAATGCATATGGAGAAAGGTGTGGGGGCAGATGGAAGTGAATGGACCAAGAGTTCAGAGGAGGGAAGTGAGGAATGAATGGGAACTAGCATTTATTGATTGATCTTTGCTAGATGGTATGTAAATATCTCATTTAATCCTCTGGTACCCATATGAATTAAATGTGAAGATATCCATCCTTCTTACTAATGAAAAAGACTGAGGCTTAAAGAAGTTAAATAACCTGTCTCCAAATTAGAGGGGTAATAAATGGCAGAATGAGGACTTTGTATGACTCTCAAGCCTATCCTTTTTCTGATAATTGCTTTACAAGGTTATGAGGTAATAACTTCAACCTCATAATGAATGTGGTAGCATTCTATTCTGATTGCTCTAACAATTCACTGACCACACCACACTCTGGGGACAAAAGTGGCACTACTCAGATCATAGGAATAGTAAAAGTCCTTTTTAAGTTAAGAGAAATGTATGATCTGCCTAGCCGGTGTGGCTCAGTGGTTGAGCGTTGACCCATGAACCAGGAGGTCGCTGGTTCAATTTCTGGTCAGGGCACATGCCTGAGTTGTGGGCTTGATCCCCAGTGCAAGGCATGCAGGAGGCAGCCAATTGATGTTCTTTCTCACATGTTTCTCTGTCCCTCTCCCTCCCTTCCACTCTAAGAATCAATGGAAAAATATCTTCAGGTGAGGATTAACAATAACAACAACAACAAAAACAAACCATACACACACACACACAAGATCAGACATAAGAGCAGTCACATGAAATAATGTTCATTTACCTCACTCATGCAGAAGTCTTTATTTTCTCTTAATCTCTGACCCACAGTATTATAATGAATAGCAAATTAAAAGAGTAAAGAGAAACTTTCAAAAGCAACATTGGTAACAATGAGCAGTACAATAGCAAGAGAAGATTAAGAAAACAAGGCAGCTGAAACCGGTTTGGTGGATAGAGCATTGGCCTGCAGACTGAAAGGTCCCAGGTTCGATTCCGGTCACGGGCATGTGCCTTGGTTGCGCGCACATCCCCAGTAGGGAGTGTGCAAGAGGCAGCTGATGGATGTTTCCCCCTCATCGATATTTCTAATTCTCTCTCTCTCCCTTCCTCTCTGTAAAAAAATCAATAAAATATATTTTTTTAAAAAAGAAAGAAAACAAGGCAGACAATTGAAATTTGGAGCATTTTGGTCATGTGAAGGAGGAGCAAACAGTATTAAGTGCACACATTATAGACTTGGAAGTCCTCGCTGTTTTCCTGGACAATTAAGTTCCCACTACTTCTGAATAAGTGAAAAAATGGTTAAATGATGGTATTATGTATATACTTTTTTAATTAATCCTCACCTAACCACATTTCTTCCATTAATTTTTAGAGAGTGAAAGGGAGAGAGGGAAGGAGGGAAAGAGAGAGCGACATGGATGTGAGAGAGACACATTGATTAGTTGGATCTGCACATGGAGAACAAATCTTCAACCCAGGTATGTGCCCTTGACCGGGAATCAAACCCACTACCCTTTGGTGCTCGGGCCAACACTCTAACCACTGAGCACACTGGCCAGGGCTAAGTGACAGTATCTTAAATGTGTGAAACACTTCGTTCACAAAGCATTTTACCTACATCATCTTATTTGATCCTATGAGATAGGCAGGAAGGTAAAGTGTCCACTCACAAATGACAGACCAATTCAGAGATCAATCTAAGTCTTAATATCTCCTAACTATGCCCTTTCCACTATATAACCCAAAGGAAATTAATATCTTTTAAAATACACACACACACACACACACACACACGTTTATTAATGTCTGTCAAGAGAAAGAAGGACCCAGAGCCAAAAAGGGAGGGCATTTGAAGGAAGGAGTGGTTAACAGGTTCAAATGACATAATGAGGGCAAAAGAATGAAGACAGAAGAGCTGTTCATTTTCTGTGACAAGGAGGTCAATCGTCGCCTTGATGAAAACAATCTCAGAAGATTGATTTGGGCAAAAACTAAAATGACTGAGAAGTGGATGAGAAGGGGAAAATGAGTACAGAAAAGATTAGCTGTGATGGGGAAGAAGTTGTTGATGGCTAAATACCAACAAGATCAAGGAAAATGTTAGGATTTTTGTTTTTAAATTATGGGAGATACTTGAGGGGAAAATGTCAGTAGAAAAGGAATACTTAAAAATAGCCCAAACCGGTTTGGCTCGGTGGATAGAGCATCGGCCTGTGGACTGAAAGGTCCCGGGTTCTGTTCCGGTCAAGGGCATGTATCTTGGTTGCGGGCACATTCCCGGTGGGGGGCGTGCAGGAGGCGGCTGATAGATGTCCCTCTCATGGATGTTTCTGACTCTCTATTCCTCTCCTTTCCTCTCTGTAAAAAAATCAATAAAATATATTTAAAAAAATAAAAATAAAGAAGCTGGCCTGCAGTGGCTCAGTTGGTTTCGCATCATCCTGTGCACCAAAAGGTTGCTGGTTCGATTCCCAGTCAGGGCACATTCCTGGGTTGTGGATTCAATCCCTGGTTGGGGCACGTACAAAAGGCAACCGATTGATGTTTCTCTCACACACTGATGTTTCTCTCTCTCTCTCTCTCTCTCTCTCTCTCTCTTTTTCTCTCTCTCTTCCTCTCTAACCATGTCCTCAGGTGAGAATTTAGGAAGGAAAGAAGGAAGGACAAAGGATTTGAAGACATGAGGCATAAAGGCCCTAAGTAGGAGAAGGAGATACAGAGTACAGATTTATTCAACCAATCAGTTAATCTTTAATGCCTGCTATGTGCCAGGCACTGTGCTAAATGCAAAGGCTACTGCAGTGAGCAAGACAGACACTGCTGGCTCCCAAGTGCACAGAGCTCACAGTAAGGTGAACAGGTGAGCCTGGGACATGTAATATGGTTACATCTATGGATGGGAGAGATGTGAGGACAGAGCTAAGTGTATGTAAAGAGGGCAAAAAGTTGGTGGAATTCTCATTTTATTCTATTTTCTCTGAAGATGGCTGTGGATTCTGTTAAGATAAGCAAGGAGATGTGAGGAAAGAAGCTTGGAAAAAGAGGCAGTTGTTTGCCCTAGCTGCTTTGGCTCAATAGATAGATCATTGGCCTGTGGACTGAAGGATCTCAGGTTCGATTCCAGTCAAGGGCAGATGCCCAGGTTGTGGGTTCCATCCCCAGTGTGGGGTGTGCAGGAAGCAGCTGATCAATGATTCTCTCTCATCATTGATATTTCTCTCTCTCTCTCCCTCTGCCTTCTTATCTGAAATCAATAAGAATATACATATTTTAGAAAGAGGCAGTTGTTTGAAATAACTAGTTGTAGGGCCTGGGAGACTGATTTTCCAAAGTTGGGGATCCTGAATTTATTAAAGGGTCCATCTGTGGGACTGTGTGATTTTCTCCAGAAGACTCCAGGGAGTAGGAACAGCATCATTTGGACTTTGCAATAACTCTCCTTTGAAATAATTCTCAGATTCCATTTCATCCCAATGGCAACATCTTTGTCTGACTGTCTCTCTCCCCTCATCCTTGAACTTTCCTATCTTCTTGCTAGAAGGTCTCCTTGTCTTCTTGCTACAATAAAGCATTTTGACAAGTAACAAACACCCTTATTCAAGAATTTAAAATGACATCTTGTTCCTATCAAATTATTTTAACCTACTCATCTTGGCATATCAAGCCTTCCATAATTTGTCTCCCTCTTCCCTTTTCCTCTACTTCTAAATAGTATCTTACACATCTGTCAGACAGGACCTTTTGCTACCCATGCTTCAGGATTCATGCTCACCAAATAGCTTTTGCGTAAGTATGTTTCTCTTTGGAATATTTTCTCTTCTTTTTTTGCACCAAGCCAACTCCCACCAAGTTTTTCCCAAGATGTATCCACCATCTTTCTCTGTAGGCATCACACACACAAAAACAAAAATTGTTATTATCTTTTCTTTCATTTAGAAATTATTTTCAATGTAACTTTTGGGTGTTTTTTTTAAGACTTGATATTGCTTTTTAATCATTTAGTATATGTAAGTCTTTTTTAAAAATATATTTTTATTGATTTCAGAGAGGAAAGAAGAGGGAGAGAGAATTAATAATGAGAGAGAATCGTTGATTGGCTGCCTCCTGCACACCCCACACTGGGGATTGAGCCCACAACCCAAAGTGCCCTGACCAGGAATCGAACCGTGACCTCCTGGTTCATAGGTCGACACTCAATCACTGAGCCATGCCAGCCGGGCTAACTGTAAGTTTTGTTTGTATTTTTGTTGTTGTTGTTAATCCTCGCTGGAGGATATTTTCCCCCATTGCTTTTCAGAGAGAATGGAAGGGAGAAAGAGGGGGGAGAGAGGTACATCCATGTGAGAGAGATACATTGATTAGTTGTCTTCTGCATGTGCCCTGAGAACTGGGGATCCAACTTGCAACCAAGGTACAAGCCCTTGACCAGAAATCAAACCCAAGAATGACATTCTAACCACTGAGCACCACTAACCAGGTTGGTAAGTCTTGTTTTAATTCAAATAGATGGCCATTTTCTTAAAGAGCAGGACCACATCCCAAGATGAATTATATCTGAAATAAGTATTTCATACTTACTGGATTGAATTGACCTTTTAGTTGGGCTGTAAAACTTTAAATGAGTTACACCTTGATCCCCATTCATTAATCTATTCAATGAGCACATATTTGAGTACTTAAACGCTGTGCTGTGGGATCTGGGGAGATTTCAACCTCTCTCTCTATTTTTTTCAAATTTCTTTAAATTTTACATGTTATTGATTTTTTACAGAGAGGAAGGGAGAGAGAAAGAGTTGGAAACATCCATCAGCTGCCTCCTATACACCCCCTACTGGGGATGTGCCTGCAACCAAAGTACATGCCCTTGACCAAAATCAAACCTGGGACCCTTCAGGCAGCAGACTGACGCTCTATCCACTGAACCAGACCGATTAGGGCTCAACCTCTCTATATTTTGAGGTGTCTTTCCCCCCAAAACCTCTTTCCAGGCTTTTAAATAGCCCCACTGGCCACTGAATTGCCCTAGACCCAAGATCCTTGGCATTTAACCTTGTATATGTATTTTTCCATTCTCTCACTGGTTTACCTGGCCTTCCATCTGTGTCTGTTTCTGTGGGGGGTGTGTGTGTGTGTGTGTGTGTGTGTGTGTGTGTATGTTTATGTCTCTTGTTTCTTCATGGTGGGGTTCAGCCCAGTTGGTGATGCTTTGCACCCTGATCTCAGTCCAGTAAAGACTGGCTAAATGCAGCAAACTCTTCTCTCCTTTCCTTCAGTCCAGAGAAGAGGAGGTGGGGCATGGAGGAAGAAGGTGCTCATTCAGATAAAACTACCCAAGATGCCAATGTCTCCCAGGCCACCCACTACCCTGGGAATTTTGAGAACGTTAGCCTTGTGTCCCAGCCCCCATGCAGGGGATATTCATAGCGGGCAATACCAAGGTGGAAGCCAATCAGTGCTGTCCGAAGTAGCCTATTCTTCCTTCCCACTGACAGTCCCAGAATCAAAGGGTCTTTTGTTTGTTTGTTTATTTATTTAATTTTAAACACAGAGAGAGAGGGAGGGGGAATGGGGAGAGAGAGAGAGAAACATCAATTTGTTGCTCCACTTATTTACGCATTCATTGGCTGATTCTTTTTTTTAATATATATTTTAATATATATATATATATTTAAATATATTTTATTGATTTTTTACAGAGAGGAAGAGAGAGGGATAAAGAGTTAGAAACATCAATGAGAGAGCGACCTCAATGAGCTGCCTCCTGCACGCCCCCCACTGGGGATGTGCCCACAACCAAGGTACATGCTCTTGACGGGGAATCGAACCTGGGACCCTTCAGTCCGCAGGCCGACGCTCTATCCACTGAGCCAAACCGGTTTTGGCTATATTTTAAAATATATTTTTAATTAATTTCAGAAAGAGAAAGAGAGAAAGAAACATCAATGATGAGAGAGAATCATTGATCGGCTGCCTCCTGCACACCCCCCACTGGGGATAGAGCCTACAACCTGGGCATGTGCCCTTGACCTGAATCAAACCTGGGATACTTTAGTCTGCAGGCCAAGGCCATTGGTTGATTCTTGTATGTGCCCTGACAGGAAATCCAACCCACAGCCTTGGCATACCAGGAGGATGCTCTGGTTAGAGCATCCCAGCCAGGACCAGAATCAAAGGATCTTTATGGAAGTTTTCAGTTTTGCTGTTTGGAGGGATGTCCAGGGTTCTCTGAGGAAAGATGGGACATAACTAACCCTGTCTTTGGGGACAGCCAGACTCTGTGGAATTGGGACAGCTGGTCACTTTCCCTCTGATTCTGAGTCAGTTTGTCCTGATCTCCACATCTCTCCTTTGGCTTTAGGCTTGACTCACCTGTTTTCTTCCATCAACTAGTAGCCTGACTACCAGCCACTCTGGCATCCTGGCTCCTGAGGTCCTGGCTTACTAGGAGTTACCCAAACTAGTCCTGCTGTGGAGATGATGGGGACCAGGCAGACCTCCTTCCTTTCCCAGGCCTCAAGCCTTCAGTGCATGCAGGCCTCCCTTACTGGGGTCAGGAGCAAGCAGAGGAGGCACATGGGGGAAAATAAGAGGGTTGAGGTGAAAAGACTAGAGAAGACGAACAGAAAGTTGGGGCAGAGTGGACGGCGGGAAACTCCCCAGGGAGCCGAGTAGCCAAAGCCATTGTAGAGGGAAGGAGCGGAGGGAGGGTCCCGCCGGCTCTGACAGCCTAGCCCAGCTGAGGTCCCGGGGTTTCTCGTCTCCTCCTCCCAGCTGCTCTTTCTTCCAGGCCTCTCGGCGTTAGAACGTGCGCCCCCTCCTCGGTCAGGCTCCCAGCAGCAGTCCGGGGTCTCTTCAGCTCCAGCTCGGTTTGGGTCTCCAGCTCAGCTCCCGGCCTGGCCTCTCAGGGGGCGGAGCTCCCGGCACCCCGCCCCCGCGGACTATTGGTGGAAAGGTGTCGAGGAGGCGGGGCCTAGCCAGCCTGCGAGAGCCGGATTAGTTGCGGGGACCTGGAGGCGGGCCGGAGGCGGGCCCGACCGGGGGGCGGGAGGGGCTGCTGGGGCCCGGCCCAGACCTCCCGGCGGTCGCATTGTTTTCCTCCGCGGACCCGAGGCGGGATTGGGGGCTGCGACTGGGGTTGCGGGACTGGACAGCGCCCGGGAACCCAGAGTCCAGCTCCTCCCGACCCGTACGCTCCTCACGCCGCCCCGGAGCCCCCGCCCCGGATTGCGAAGTCGTCGCGGTGAGGGGCTGTGCCGCCCGCTGCCCTCCGATCCCGCCGGCGCGGATCTCGGAGCAAGTACCCGGCGCGGGGACCGGGCTGCGGGAGGCAGGGAGGCTGGGCGCGGCCGCGGGAGTCAAGACTCCTGAGCGCGGGAGGGACCGGGAGGTGCCCGTGCGCGTGTGCCCGGCTGGCGGAGAGGGTCCATGGAGTTGGGGTGCGCGGAGGGGGCTGTAGCCGAGCGCGTCACTGCACCGCGGGCGCGGGGTCTGGCGCCCCTGCCCACCGAGCTTCTCTGAGTCTGGTCTCCTGAACTGGGGAGCGCCGAGATGGAGGCTTTGAGGCGCGCACTGTGCGGAGGGTGGAAACCCGGGTCCCCTGCCGGGGGCCCCGCCAGGGAAACTAAGGCTCCGAGACCCGCGTAAAACCAGATGCTCTTGATGCCCCTGCCAGGATGGGAAGGAGGGGGTGGGGGGGCGCGTCGTTTCGGACTTTGGCGGCACCGCTGCACCTCTGTCCTTGGGCTGGCACCTCCCAAGGGGTGGGCTCCGGCACAGGGTCGGGGAAGGGGGTCCTCAAGAAACATCCCTGCCAGAGTCCATCTCCTTCCCGCACCCCACTCTCTCCGGGGCTTTGTTAGACCTGGGTCTCCCGGGGAGGAGAGACGAGCCGGCGACCGCCTCCGAGCCCGCCGGCCCGGGTCGCCGCTGGCCCCGGACCCGCCCTCGTCGGTTCCCAGCCTGTGACCCTGTCCCCCCGGCCTCAGAGACCCGCCGCTGCGCCCCCACCCCCGCTGGCATCCCGGCTGGGTCTGAGCTTGCAGGCCCCTCCAGCCCCTCCTCCCGCTAACGTGGCTCTGGGACCCGGTCCCGGCCCAGACTCCGCTACCCGCCCCTCTCGGAGCCTCGGATCCAGTGAGGGGGAGACACGTCGAGCCCCTGGCCCCGGGCCCACCCGAGGCGAGGCTGTAGACACCTGGGTGATCCTTGCGGGGGGCTGGGTGGCGCGGAGGGTGGGTGTGAGCTGCGGGCTGAGAGCTCAGGGCGGGGGGAATGTCTTGGAGGTGCGAACGCGTCTGCTCCGCGCGGCTCCTCCGCGCGCCCCCCGCTCCCTCCGAGGAAGGTGGGCTGGGGCGGGCGGGCAGCCGGAGGGCTTCCTGCTATTGTCCTCAGCCCGGTCCCCCCTTCTCCATCGCGTCCCCAGCCCCCGCTAGACTCTGGCTTTGACCTCGGCCACTCCCCAGAGGTGGCTCCGGGGCCGGGAGAGGAGAGAAAGGCTGCTTCCTCTTTCCAGCAAGGGAAGAGGAGGGGGAGAGGAGGAACAGGCGGCCAGGCCTCCCCCGTTTGTCTCAGATGGGGGGTAGGAAGCAGCTGGGATTGGTCCCAGCAGGATAAGCCTGTCCCCAGGCTGCTCCGATGCTGCTCCCCCAAAACAGCCAAGGAAAGCCCTCTTAAAGCTATATCGTGCTTAAGTCTAGGGGCCCAGGCAAAGGCCAACCAAGTGTTTTTAGAGGCTGGACCGAGGCGGGGGGTGGGGTGGGAGGAGACTGGGCGAGAGGGACGCAAGGCCTGCTCGCTCCGGGAAGAGGGAAGGGGCCAGAGATGCTCGATATCAACATTTTGCCTAGAAATGAAGACCATGGAAATGAGATGCAAATTAGCCTCTATTGTCCCCAGCCAGGGCGCTTTTGCTGAGAAGGCTGCGGGATTCGGGGGGGTTTTAACGCGGGAGTGGTCATCACCCCCCACAAACTCTCCGGGTTACCCCTTTCCAAGACTGGCCCTGCAGTTCCAGCAGTTTCTGGCCAGGAGCCGACCCCAGCCCCTGCCCTCACCTCTCTGGGCATGAAGCAGCCAGCACCTTCCTAACCAAGCTCAATGTCAACACACACACACACACACACACACACACACACACACACACACACGGCAGCATCTCCTCGGTCCTCGTCTCACCAGACTTCTGAACATTCGCATTGACTTTTAGGGGATGTGGTAAGGAGCTGTAGTAACACAGTCTCTTCCCTCCTCTGTCCCTCCTTCCATCAGGTCAAAGGTCTTCTATCCTCAAACCCCAAACAGCAGTCATCACCCAGGTAAGGAGAGGACAGCAGATCCCGGGGGCGGGGATGGAAGCTGGCCAGGCCGGGGAGCAGGGAGTGAGTCTGGAGGTTCTCCCCACTTGCCACAGATCAAAGTTGTTTCCTGGGTGAAGATACTCGTTGCCCAGGGCAACTTGGGGGGGGGGGGGTAGGGGGGAAAGGAAGGAGACAAAATGTGTCCCCCCCCCTTTCCCCCGGGGGGCCCCCACACCCAAAAACGTGGCGGAAGTGTGGGGGAGGGCGCCCTGTTCACCCCCCGACAGCCCGTCGCGCCCCCTCACCACCCCCCCCCACCCCTGGGGGGCCGGCCCTGTTTCATCGTTAGGTATTGCTACCCCTTCCCCTCCTCTAGCTCTCTTGAGACCCCATCTGACGTCAATCTCCCCATCAGTGACGCAGGAGTGGGGGTGGGTACACTTGGGTCCTGGCTCCAAGAGTGGCATTGTTGGGGAGGTGGAACGGGCTGGGCCTGGAAGCCCAGGGTCTCTTCTTTAGGGGGCACGGCAGGATGGGCAACTGAGGACTGGCCAAAGGTAGCTGTCAGTTCACAAAAAGAAAGGGTTCTCACTCTTTCTGACCTGATTTCTGGAACCTGCTCAGACCCTTTCTTCAATTTCAGGGGAAGGCAGGGAGTTGCCGTACACCTCCCGCTGTGGTCCCAGCCAGAGGTGGGGGGGGAGGCTGATGGGTGGGAAGGAGGGTATTCTCACCCTCCCTCCCACCCTGCCCTTCTTTTCCTGGGCTGTGATTGCCTGCCTGTCATTGAATTATTTATATTTCCATTTCGAGGTAGCCCGAAGAGGGAAGGAAGAGAAAGAGGGACATGTGCAGCCATTTCTCCTCACCAGTGTAGGCCCTTCTATCTATCCCTGGCTCCTTATGGGGGGTGGGCCTGCGCTTCCCCTCCCCCCACTAAGTAGAAGCACTGGTTCTTAGGAGCGGGGAGGGAGCAGGGGGATAGAGAGGCTGGGAAGGGGCACAGTGGTCGGGCAGACAGCTGCAGCCTGAGCTAAATTTAGCCTCTGATCTGGCTTTGATGCAGATTCATTTTTGGCGAAGACAGCAGCAACTCCCCTCTCCCCTCCCTCTCCCCCCCAGCTTCTCCCTAGCAAGGGGGAGGGCCCCTGAAGCATGAGTTTAGCCCAGGACAGTGACCCTGAGGCTGCCTTCCCCAACTATGTTCTTCCTCAACCCTAAAGAGGATAGTGGCTCTCACAGCTGCCTCGCCTGGGCTCAGCGCCTGTGGTGCTTCCACGGTGCCCTGGGGGTCTGAAATGTAGGGGCAGTCAGACATGGTGCCCTCTTCCTCCTCCCAGTGCCAAGGAGTCACTATTTATAATGTTAAGGCTTCGTGTCTAATTATAGCTGAGAAAGGGGGTTAGCAAGAGGGGGGCCAGGAGGTGTCACCTATTGAATGTCCCAGGCCCAGTCTGGAGAGGGGAGGACAGGCTGAGTGAGAAGGCTGGGTGGGGGGGGGGGAGCAGGTGTGTCCTGTCCTTACCTGGGGTCATGCCGGCAGGCCTCACACCAGCCAGTCTGGGCCAGTTGGAGAGGGTAGGGCCTTGAGTGACAGTGACAGTTGGACGAAGGCAGTGCCAGAGAGAGGTTTCTTTTCCCCATTCCCTGGGGTCTTCTGGGGATAGACCAGGGGAGGAGCCTGCCTGCTTCAAGGGTGGCGAGAAATTGGCCCCTCCCCCCACTTCTCTCTGTGCCCTCTTTCAGGGCCAGCATATGGGTGAGGGGGCACCCCCGGGGGCCTGAGCTGCCCCGCACAGGATGCTCCGTGCCCCCTACTTCATGCCCTTGCTGCTACTGCTGCTGCTGCTCGCACTTCCCCACACCCAGGCCACCTTTCCCCGGGATCCCCTCCCTCTGCTGACCTCTGACCTGCAAGGTGAGTGCCCAGTACCACACTCTTGGGGTGTGAGCTTAGAAATTAGACGCTGAGGCGCGGGCTGGCCGGCATAGCTCAGTGGTTGAGTGTCGACCTATGAACTTGGAGATCACAGTTTGATTCCTGGTCAAGCCATATGCCTGGGTTGCGGACTAGATTCCCAGTGTGGGGCGTGCAGAAGACAGCCAATCAATGAGTCTCTCTCATCATTGATGTTTCTCTTTCTCTCTCCCTTCCTCCCTGAACTCAATAAAAAATAAAAATAGAAAAAAAATAAAACACTTGAGACCTATGTGTGGGAGCAAGGTGCAGGGATGCTCCCAGCCTCAGTGAAGCTCAGAGCCTGACCAGCAAAGGGGAGCAGACAGACAGAGCTGGCACCTCACTTCTCATCCCTGGGCCAACTTCCTTCACTTTGAGGCAGCGTCGGGTGGTGGTTGAGAACGTGCCTCTCAGCCAGGCCGAAGTTGCTTACTAGCTATGTGACTTTGGTCTAGTACTTTACCCTTTCTTTGCTCAGACTCCTCATCTGCCACGTGCAGATAATAGTATTCCACCTCGAAGAGTTACGTAGGGATTAAAGTAGGTAATACATGTAAAGTGCAAGGGCTGTCTGGCACAGAGTGGATGTTTTATATGTATGTGTTTGCCATTATCATTAGCCACAAAGGGAAGGCTTGGGACTAGTTCAGTGGTTCCCAGCGCCTTTCTCATCCCTCTCCACCACTTGTGCCAACACTATTACTAAGCCCATGCCCTACAGTGAGGGAAGCCATAAACCCACTTTTCTGAGAATTTTATCTATTTCCAGGTTCCCGTTAATATGTAGGATTTAGAGTAATTTTAAGGATGAAGGAACTGCACTCGGGTTATCGGGAGTAACTACTAGGGGACAGATAAGATAGCAACCACTTATCTGTGCCAGGTGCAGTTCTAAGCACTATGCGATGTTCAGCCATCTACCCCTGCACGCCTGACTCCCTTTGAGTACTGGTGACTGGTTTCCATGCTCAGGCCAGGGGGTGCTGGTTGGTCAGAGGAGGCAGAAACCTTGGAGGGCTGAGGTGGCCTGTGAAGGGCCTTGAGGGGAGGGTGCAAAGAGAGGGCTGGGAGAAATGGGGTGAGTAAAAGCTCCAGAATGGACAGAGTACATTGTGGGCACAAAAGAGAATCACTAGCCCTAAGGCAGCACCAAAAAGGGATTGGGCACCGCTCTGGAGAAAGACAGCTGAATCCAGGTACCTGCTGCTTCCAAGCTAAATGAGCTATGCAAATTCCGTAATGGCTTTAAGCCTCAAGGAGCTCATCTGTAGAAGGGGACCACCCTTAGTACCCACCTCATAGTGTTGTTGTATTTCGACAATGCACCTAAGGTGCTAACACAGAGCTTGGCAGAGATTAAGTGCTCAGAGTTAGCTGGTATTTTTTTTTCTTTTTAAATATATTTTATTGATTTTTTACAGAGAGGAAGGGAGAATAGAGGGTTAGAAACATCAATGAGAGAGAGACATCGATCAGCTGCCTCCTGCACGCCCCCCACGGGGGATATGCCTGCAACCAGGATACATGCACTTGACCGGATCGAACCTGGGACCCTTCAGTCCGCAGGCTGATGCTCTATCCACTGAGCCAACCCGGTTTCGGCTATTTTTCTTAATAGGTTACTTAATGAATACCTTACAACTCATGTCACATGTCCACTGTGCCCATGGCTGGCTTTCATCTGGCTGGGGGCGGTGTTGAGGGAGCGTGTATTCTCCTGGCTGGCTCTCAGCACCCACCTCTCTGTGCCTTCCAGGTATTTCCCCATTATCTTGGTTCCGGGGCCTGGAGGAGGATGCTGTGGTTGCAGAACTTGGGCTGGACTTCCAGAAATTCCTGACCTTGAACCGGACCTTGCTAGTGGCTGCCCGGTAAACTAGCAGCGGCACAGTTGTGGGGCTGACACGCAAGCTCCTGGGACATGGACATGCTGGGACCCAGAGCACAGATACCAAGGCATGGAGGAAGGGGCGGGCAGAGAGCAGGAGTTCCGCTCTGCTTGTCCCCGAGCAGCCGGATGTGGACGAGGGTAGGACTAGAGAGCTCCGGTGAGGGCCGTGGCTCGTCTCTGACCCCTCTTTACCTGTCTCCCCAGGGATCACGTTTTCTCTTTCGATCTACAAGCTCAAGAAGAAGGGGAGGGACTGGTGCCCAACAAGGTGAGGGGCTGGTTGGGAGGAGGTGCACAGAGAGGGGAGGCTGGGGAAGGTCTAATGGGAGTCGGGGGGGTGGGAAAAAGCATCCCAAAGAAGTACTATGCAGGCGGGGTCCGGGTAGCCCCCTGATTTCCCCTCTCCCACTCTCCCTTCAGTATCTGACATGGAGGAGCCAGGACGTGGAGAACTGCGCTGTGCGGGGGAAGCTGACGGTGAGGAGTGGAGGAGGGTTTTGAGGGAAGATTACCCTGCCTGCAGGCTCTGTCCAAGCAGTCTTGCACGGTGCCCAATTTCCTGCCCACTCATTAGCTGCATCCTCGCATTTCAGGACCCAGAGGAAAATGTGCAGGAAAGATAATTAATGGTTTTAGCTTATTTCACATGTTACACACACACACACACACACACAAAGTGAAGCTCCAATAAAGGACTTGCTCAAGGCCACAGGGCTAGTGAACAGCTTAGCTGGATCTTTACCCCACATTGTTCTGACTGTTCAAGTGGAGCAGACTTACTTCCTGTGCACCCCCCCCGCCCCCCCGTCCCAGTCCCAGAGACCCTGTCACTGACATAGAGGTTTGTGTTCTCTAGGACGAGTGCTACAACTACATTCGTGTTCTCGTTCCCTGGGACTCGCAGACACTCCTGGCTTGTGGAACGAACTCGTTCAGCCCCGTGTGCCGCAGCTATGGGGTACAAAGGCGAGAGTGCGGGGGTCAGGATGGGTATGGGAGGAAAACTCAAGTGGACAGTCAGTTTGTTGCGGACAGACCCGTGGGGGTGGGGGAATGGGAGTGCCCAGGGCTCAGGGGTCCAGTCCAGAAGGGGTGGGGGAAAGAAGCAAGGGGACATGAGGAAGTAGCTATGGAGCCTGACTCTAAGACCCCAAGGGTTCCAAGAACCGGTTCCCTCTGTTTCCAGATAACTTCGCTGCAGCAGGAGGGCGAAGAGCTGAGTGGGCAGGCTCGATGCCCCTTTGATGCCACCCAGTCCAACGTAGCTGTCTTTGCAGGCGAGAACCGGGGCATGTGGCTGGAGGGAGCTCCTGCTTTAGCCCTCCTCCCAGTTTGGGCTTCCCCCGGGCTCCTGAATGGGAAGGGCTGAGCTAGAGGCCAGAGTCAGAGTCAGAGCGAGTCTGACTCCACCCTCCCACCCCTCCAGAGGGCAGCCTGTACTCAGCCACGGCTGCGGATTTCCAGGCCAGCGATGCTGTAGTTTACAGAAGCCTTGGCCCTCAGCCCCCACTCCGCTCAGCCAAGTACGACTCCAAGTGGCTCCGAGGTCAGGGCGGGCCTGGGGGAGGGAGGCTGCGCTTGGGGAGGAGGTGCATGGGGAGAGGTGTGGCAGGGAGCAGGCAGTGTCCACGGGTGCCGAGGGGAGAGGCTGTATGGGCCAGGAGTCTCTGAGCAGGTACCGATACTCCTCCCTGCCCCTTCCTGTCACTCCCCCTCAGAGCCACACTTTGTCCATGCCTTGGAGCACGGAGACCATGTCTACTTCTTCTTCCGAGAGGTCTCTGTGGAGGACACCCGGCTGGGGAGGGTAAGGAGGAGGTGGGCTCCGGGGATGGGTAGCTGAGGGTTCTGCTGGATCCTGTGAGGGCAGTCCGAGGCAGGGGGCAGCGCCTGACCCTGATCTCCACCATGCAATCCCCTAGACTCCGAGGCCCCCAAGTTGGAGTAACCCTAGCCCTCTGCCCCCATATCCTGCTGTGTCCCTCATCCTTAACCGGAATGACCTCGTATAGCATACCCTTCCTGTGTTCCATCCCTAACATGTGTGTCCTGGTGCTCTCACTCACTGCATTCTGGCCCTGAGGTCGCCTCTCACTGTGCTCCCCTTGTCCCCGACTTTCCCCCTTCAGGTACAGTTCTCCCGTGTGGCCCGTGTGTGTAAGCGTGACATGGGCGGCTCTCCTCGGGCCTTGGACCGCCATTGGACATCCTTCCTGAAGCTTCGGCTCAACTGCTCTGTCCCTGGGGATGCTGCCTTCTATTTTGACGTCTTGCAGGCCTTGACTGGGCCTGTGAACTTGTATGGCCGCCCTGCCCTCTTTGGGGTCTTCAGCACCCAGACCAATAGGTTGGTATTAGACTGATCAGAGTGGCCCGGTCAGTCCCTGCCCCACCAGCATCCAAGCTCCTCTTTCAACATTTACTGATGGCATCAGGGAGGGCATGTTCCATTCAAAGCCAGTTGCTGTTTTGCCCATCTTTTTTCCTCCTAGCATGGCATCCAGGGGCACCCCACCCCCTCAGGCTCTGCCCCCTAATGCGGTGCATGAAGGGTAGCTGCCATGTCTTACCGGGGAGGAGCTGTGCTGTTCCTTCTAACACCTAGCCCGCATCCCTTCTGGCTTCCTCAGCATCCCTGGCTCTGCGGTCTGTGCCTTCTACCTGGATGATATTGAACGTGGGTTTGAGGGCAAGTTCAAGGAGCAGAGGAGTTCGGATGGGGCCTGGACCCCTGTGTCTGAGGACAGGGTCCCCTCCCCCAGGTACTCAGGATGGGGGTGGATTTTGTGGGTCAGATTCAAGCAGTGTCTGCTCTCAAAATGGGGTTGTAAGGAAAGGGAAAAGTGTCCAGTGCTTGGGGAGGAGGCTGTGGTGTGTTGGCAGTGGGACTGGGAAGGGAAGCAGTAGTGTGTGAGTGTGAGTGTGAGTGTGAGTGTGTGGAGGGGAAACAAGGGCTACCCATCGTATCCAGGAGCAGTGTGTGTGGGGAGCAGAGCCGAAGTCCCAGCTCCCTGCCCTAAGGCTGCCCCTTCCCATGTGCCCACCAGGCCAGGATCCTGTGCAGGAGTGGGTGTAGCTGCCTTATTCCCCTCTTCTCGAGATCTCCCTGATGATGTCCTGACTTTCATCAAGGCTCACCCTCTGCTGGACCCTACTGTGCCACCCGCCACCCACCAGCCTCTCCTTACCCTCACCAGCAGGTATGGGGCTAACAGAACACTGACCGCTACCCTCCCTTCTCCGTCACTCTCCTCCTCTGACCCCACAAAGCAAATCACAGTGGTGGGAGGACGTACCCCTGAAAGTGGAAGGGAAGGGAAACCCTCCACCAGGCAATCCCCTAGACTCCGTGGGTCCTTGAAGCACCCCGCTTCCACTAGCGGGTTGCCCTGACCTAAGGCTTATTCCTCCAGGGCCCTACTGACCCAGGTAGCTGTGGATGGCAGGGCTGGTCCCTATGGTAACACCACAGTCCTGTTCCTCGGCTCCAATGATGGAACAGTGCTGAAGGTGCTGCCCCCAGGGGGACCCTCTGGAGGACGGGAGCCCATCCTGTTGGAAGAGATCAATGCCTACAGCCCCTCCCGGTGAGAACGTGAGGCCTTTGTCTGGCGGGCCGCCTGCAGAAGGGGAATGGGATGTGCGATGGTAGAGGGGGATGTGAGAACGGGGTGACAGCTCCAACACTGGCTTCTGTAGGGCAGAAGCTATGGCGTAGAGAGAGGGGCTTGGTGAGAAGCCGGACAGTGCGGTGGGGCCGGGTGGGCACTCGGGAACATCAGCTCCTGAGCCATACTGAGCTGCTGGTGCCTCTCACCAACTTCGGGGGAAAAAAAGAACCTCAGCAGGCCTGCCCCTTCCTTGATTCCTTTTGGCCTCACTCTAGGTGCAGTGGGAAGCGGGCGGCCCAAACGGCACGGCAGGTGATAGGACTGGAGCTGGACACTGAGGGTCACAGGCTCTTTGTGGCTTTTTCTGGCTGCATCATCTACCTCCCTCTCAGCCGGTGTGCCCGGCACGGGGCCTGTCGGAGGTGAGAGGGGCCTGAGGCTGGGCCCTGCCTTGGCGGGGGGGGGGGGGGGCCTGGGCCGGCAGGAACTCTGGAATGCAGGCATTGGGGGAAATAGAGGGGATGGTTGGTGGGGGTGCCTCAAGCACTCTGCAGGGGCACCGTCACTAGGGTCTGGAACAGGGTTTGGGCTGGCTGCGATGGGAATATTGGGCTAAAAGCCTTCTGTAGGCCAGGCTGAGCGGAGAAGAGGCAGGTGAGCGGAATGTGATTAGAATGGAGAAGGTCCCAGCCTCACAGGACTGTTTTCCCTAGGAGCTGTTTGGCTTCTCAGGACCCATACTGTGGATGGCATAGCTCCAGAGGCTGTGTGGATATCAGGGGACCTCGTGGGTAAGTTAGGGGCTCCCGGATCTCCTAAGGAGAAAGTTCCCCACCAGCAGAGAGGAAGCTGAGGGCGAGGGTGGGGGATGGGGGCAAGATGTGTAACTGCATTGAGTCATCTCCGTGTCCTCCTAGGACTGATGTGGATCCAGCTGGGAACCAGGAATCCATGGAGCATGGCGACTGCCAAGGTAAACAGAAGGGGAGGCTGCAGCTCTAGTCGCACATGGCTCTGAGAGCCTGGGTTTTGTCTTTCTCCCCTTCTGTGGCACAGTCACCCCTATTCACGAAGCCTCCCCCTGCTCCCATCTTCGCCCTCTGTCTGTCCCTTCACAGACGGAGCTACCGGCAGTCAGTCTGGCGCAGGCAACTCTGCTTATGGTGAGTCTTGTCCCAACTTCGCTCCCCTCACTCATCCTCCACTCACTCCAGTGTGTGCCCATGGAGTGGGCAGCAGACCAGCACCCAGAGCACCCCGAGTCATAGAACAGAGTTAGCATCTTCCACATCCACCAGCAAACAGCTCGGTGGTTGGCACGCAACAGGATGCCCAATAGTTCTGAACACCTAAAGCAAGGCCCTGCATGGCGAGCCCTTCCCCTCGGCCAAAGGAAGGCAGAGACCGGCGCTCTGGGCCTCTGGGCACCCACTGCGGGCGGGCGGGAGAGAAAACTCAGCGGGTGTCGGAGGTGGAGAGCAGGAGCCTCACTGGCTCTCCGACCTGGTCTCTGTCACCAGTGCTTCTGGGTCCTGGCCCTTCCCCTGAGACCCCCAGCCCCCCCAGTGAAGCCCACCCCCGGCCCCAGTCTTCCACTCTTGGAGCTCACACGCAGGGTAAGGGGGCCGGCGGGGAGGGACAGGAGTGCAGTGCGGGCTGCTGGTTCCTGAAAGAATTCTAAGCCCTTTTTACCGCCCTGTGTGGGGTGCTCACTAATGCCTGTTTGGAGCGTCCCCCCTCTACTCCCCAAAGGTGGGCACCCCCGCCCCGCCTCCTGCTGCCGGGGCAGTTTGGCAGTTGCTCTTGTCTTGGCTTCCGGGGGCCAGAGCCGGGGAAGGGGACTCCCCCGGCCCAAGCTCCAGCTTGTGTTTGTGGGGTGTGTGCGTGGGAGGGTCAGCCAGCGCGGGAGTGAAGCTGAGCGGCGGCGGGAGTGAGGAAAACTGTGCAACTTGCCCTCCGGCGCTCAGCCTCCTCCCTTCGGTTGGCAGGCGTGCGCAGCGACCTCCCGGCCGCCTCGGCCCCCCGCTCCGTCCCCATCCCACTGCTCCTGGCCTGTGTGGCCGCGGCCTTCGCCCTGGGCGCCCTGGTCTCGGGCCTGCTGGTCTCCTGCGCTTGCCGCCGCGCCCACCGCCGGCACCGGAGCAAGGACCTGGAGACGCCGGGGCTCCCGCGCCCCCTCTCCCTGCGCAGCCTGGCCCGCTTGCACGGGCCGGGCCCCGAGCCGCCGCCGCCCTCCAAGGACGGGGACGCCGCGCTGACGCCCCAGCTCTACACCACCTTCCTGCCGCCGCCGCCCCTTCCTCCCCCGCCGCCCCCCGAGGCCGGG
>JAAGEH010002534.1:0-196669 GCA_011751065.1 Lasiurus cinereus
GAGCATCGGCCTGCGGACTGAAAGGTCCCAGGTTCGATTCTGGTCAAGGACATGTACATTAGTTGCGGGCATATCCCCATTGGGGGTTGTGAAGGAGGCAGCTGATCGATGTTTCTAACTATCTCTCTCCCTTCCTTTCTGCAAAAAATCAATAAAATATATTTAAAATAAAATAAAATATAAAAATATATGCTGTTTGATTCATGAAATGTGCTAGTAAAAAGTTTTTTTCATGTCACTGCTTATCAAAGTAAAACATTTACAAGTCTTCGTTGGTTTTCTCTCCCGCTTCCCTTTTTTACTTGTTTGGTTACCTAGAATATTTGGCTTAAAAAATACTGTCTCAAATAATCCAATTTTGTATTGTGCAGTCCATTTTTAAGAAGGAAGTTACTTTAATATGCAGAAAAGGAAGATTTTTAAAAGTATTTAATTAACATTTAGCAATTATGTAGAGTTTATATTTGATCTAGTGGTAATGCAATCTTGTATTCTGATTATCATCTTCATTGAGTTTTTACCTGTGAATATTTAATATAACCCTTGGCCAAAAATATTTTTCCAGGAAATGCTTTTCCCTGAAGGGATACCTTTTCCCATCTTCCACTAAAGCACTGGCTCAGGAATCACCTTGATTTAACACTTGGTTCTCCTCTGTGCTGACGGTGCTCTGCTTTATTTTTCCTTAGCGACACAAATGAAGTTGACATACCGCCTAACACGCGTGTTGGCACCAAGCGCTACATGCCTCCAGAAGTGTTGGATGAGAGCTTGAATAGAAATCACTTTCAGTCTTACATCATGGCCGATATGTACAGCTTTGGGCTCATTCTTTGGGAGGTAACTAGGAGATGCGTATCAGGAGGTAAGTACCAGTGGTACCATTGGGATACTACAGATCCTTTTTTATTCCCTCTCTCTCTTTTTTTAAATCCTCACCTGAGAATATTTTTCCATTGATTTTCTTAGAGAGATTGGAAGAGATAGGGAAATAGAGAGAAACATCGATATGAGACAAACACATCAACTGGTTGCCTCCCACATGCACCCTGACAAGAGCCCGGGCATGGACCCAGGAGGAGCCTGTATCAGAGATATGTGCCCTTGATTGGAATTGAATCCGGGACCCTTTGGTCTGCAGGTCAATGCTCTATCCACTGAGCAAAACCGGCTCGGGCTAAATACTTTTTTTCTGATCAAGGTTTTGTCTACAAAGTCAAATTTTGTCCTTTATTTCTGTTGACCCAGTCATGATCCTTCCAGGAAATAATACTTCATATCATAGACTTTTCTTTGACTGCATTCTTCTCTCCACCTATGACTGAGGCACTCTCTTCTAGGTGCATTGTCAACTTCCTCTGTCTCTTCGTAGATCACCGGTTCTATTATATGTATTGTTTCACTTCTCTCTTGAGCTCTTTTTCCAGCCATTGCTTAATTAAGTTAACCTCCTTCTCTACTCCTTCCAGCTTCTTCTTACCAATCTGCTGGGTCCTCTGCCCAACTCTAGTGTCCCATTTCCTGTGGCTTCCTCTGCTCAGATGAAAAGACATAATTTTGGGGTGGGAAACCCATTATTTAACCCTCCCCCCCCTACTTCTTAACTTTCTACAACACTTCCTCATAAAGCAATTTGAATACATCAGTTTTTATCAAAATAAAATTAAAGCATAAGAATATTATTATTAGTCCTGGTAATCTTTTTATAAACATCAAGTTTTCCTAGTAAGACTAACTAAGGAGACATCCTTAAATATTCAGAAATGTTATTATTGCTTGTAGCATTGTGCCTACTGCTGCATAATTTGTCTTTTAGTAGATTCCAGCACTTTCAGGTGAGGAGCTGAGTCTGAGGTTCTTTGATATCAAGTACATTGTTTATGGTTCTAGTCATGGTTGTACATGATAAGTAAATCCTGATACTGCTATTCTTCCTCTTGATGGATGTGAGTTAAAATCACTTTCATGAAAACTGGAGCTTGCCCAATATTCTGTAAGTGTAGCCTATAGTTAATTAGTCCTGGCATTTGTATTTGTAAAACTTTGATAAGTTACTAACTTTTCTTTGTTTCAGTTTTCACATCTTAAGAGGGAGATGGATTATTGCACTACCTCAGAGGGTTGTGAGGTTTTCATGATTGTAAAGAAAATGAACATTGCTTGACCCCTAAATAGTGCTCAGTACATGTTAGCTGTTATTTTAAATTTTCATTTTGGTTCGTGGAGCCTTAATTTACATTTAGGGTCCTATTGAAATATAAAGGAGAAACAGTTAATCAATAGGCATTCATACTGCTATAGGAAAATCATCTTCAGTGAGGCAGTACCTTCTTATCACTCTAGGGATTCTGAACTTCTCATTAGCTTAAGTTAAAATAGAGCACATCACCTCTGAAGTGAGAGAACTCTTTCTGTCCCAAAGGGAGGTTAAGGTAGAATATGTTTCAGATTCAGATATTGAATAAATCTCCCATCATTATTATGAAGAAGAAAAGGAGTAACCAAAACATAAATTAACTAACTGCCTATGCTTTGATTTTGTGTTTTATAAAGTATAATTGAGCATGTTATAATTATTTAAGACTAAAGGCCTGGGGCCCAAATTCGTGCACAGGTGGGGTTCCTCGGCCTAGCCAGCAATAGGGGCTGATTGGAGGCATTTCACCTAGTCCTGATTGGGGCCAACCAGGGGGAGGGACTGTGAGAGGTTGGCTGGCCAGGGGGAAGGACCATGGGAAGTTGGCCACCTGCGGGAGGTTGGCTGTGGGAGTGCACTGACCACCTGGCCAGCTGAGGGAGATTGGCTGGCCACAGGAGGTTGGCTATGGGAGCACAGGTGTCAGCTCCTGCATTGAGCGTCTGCCCCCTGGTGGTTGACTGGTTGTTTGGTCAACCAGTTGTAATGGTCACTTAGGCTTTTATATATAAAGAGATAGGTTTATAAGAGTTGAAGGGATAGAAGAATATAAGATAACTTTTTGAACTATGTTTCCCTGGACATCTAAAGCAATTAGGGCAACAAGAAGGCTTTATTTGAAAGCCTGTGGTTAGAATATAGGCAAAATGATTCTTAGCTTAAAAACAAGCTGGGGTATCCTGGCCAGCATGGCTCAATTTCTTGGGTGTTGTCCCATTCACCAAGTGGTTTCTGGTTCATTTCCTGGTCAGGGCACATGCGCAGGTTGCAGGCTTGATCCCAGTAAAGGCTAGGAGGTAGCCGATCAAGGTTAATATTTTTGGGTGTGTACAGTTCTCTAAATTTTAAATATGGAAGAATGCATTCTTATGATTAAGCAGAATAAAATGTAAATGTGACATTTTATTCAAGTAGAATAAAACTTTATTATGAGATTCATAATCTCATATTGCAGTAATAGAAATTATCACCTATTATACATATGAATTTGGAATGTGTCTGCCAAATTTGCATGGAGATTTAATATAGATTTTTAAAAATTTTGGCATACAGAGCCTTTGTAAAATTGGAAATAAATTTGAGGTGCTTATTTTACTTAGCTTTTGGAAATTAGAAGAAAACACTTGAAGACCTAAAGTAATATGTTTCATTGGGCTTTTCATTTAAAAATTAGATTGAACGTCATTTGGGAACATTTTTTTTTAAGATTTGTTTTGCTGTTTTTCAAGCTTGTCTTTAGTACCAACAGAACTTTTTTTTTTTTTAGAACAGTTTGTATGTTAGACTTTTATTGCCACTGCACAGAGAAAAGTATAACAATAAAGCCATATTTTCAGGTGCAGTGGAAGAATACCAGCTTCCCTACCATGACCTGGTGCCCAGTGACCCGTCTTATGAGGACATGAGAGAGATTGTGTGCATCAAGAAGCTCCGTCCCTCATTCCCCAGCCGGTGGAGTGGCGATGAGGTAAGGTTCCAGGAAGCCATGTGCTATAGAACTTTTCCCGTTTTGCCAAAATTCCAAATATTCATTGAAGGAGTTATTCTTCTTTGTTCTTTGGTGATGGTAGTGATGCCTCACTGTGATAATTTCTATGGTGCTAAGTGTAATGTGGTAAATTGTTCTTTTTTTCCTAACTTGATTTTACTGCTTCCAAAATATATTTAATAGGTTGACATTTAGCTATCATAAAGATAACATCACTATTTCATTTATTTGTGATGTCCTGACAATGGCATAAAGGCTCTATTTCTGTGTGTGTGTGTGTGTGTGTGTGTGTGTGTGTGTGTGTGTGTTTATTTTTAGTTTTTACCTTTAAAAATTATTTATTGTTTAAAGTATTACATATATCCTTTTTCCCCCTATTGATGTCTCCCCAGCCATTCCCACCCCCCCAGCACATGCCTCAGACCTATAATGTCTGTGCCCATGGGTTATGCTTTATGCATGCATACAAGTCCTTTGGTTGACCACCCCTATTCCCCACCTTCCCTGCCATCCCTCTGAAGTTTGATGGTTTATTCTCTGGACCTATTTTTGTTCATCAGTTTATGTTGTTCATTATATTCCATAAATGAGTGAGATCATGTGATATTTATCTTTATCTAACTGGCTTATTTCGCTTAGCATGATGCTCTCTAGGTCCATCCATGCTGTTGCGAATGGTAAGAGTTCCTTCTTTTTTATAGCAGTGTAGTTGTATTCCATTGTGTAGATGTACCGCTGTTTTTAATCCACTCATCGGCTGATGGCACTTAGGCTATTTTCCAAATCTTAGGTATGGTAAATTGTGCTGCTATGAACATAGGGGTGCATATAGATATCCTTTTTAATTGGTGTTTCTAATTTCTTGTGATATATTCTTAGAAGTGGGGTTACTGGGTCAAATGGGAGTTCATTTTTAATTTTTTTTTTAATGAAACTCCATAATGTTTTCAACAGTGGGTGCACCACTCTGCATTCCCACCAGCAGTGCACAAGGGTTCCTTTTTCTCCACCTCCTGTCTAGCACTTGTCATTTGTTGAATTTTTGATGATAGCCTTTCTGACAGGTGTGAAATGGTACCTCATTGTTGTTTTGACTTTCATCTTTCAAATGATTAGTGACTTTGAGCATGCTTTTATGTGTCTCTTGGCCTATGTATGTCTTCTTTCAAAAAGTATCTATTTAGGTCCTTTGACCATTTTTTGATGGATTGTTTATCTTCCTTTGTTACTATAAGTTGTGTGAATTCCCTATAAATTTTGGAGATTAAACCCTTAGCAGATATAACATTGGTAAATATGTTCTCCCATGCAGAGAGCTTTCTTGATGTTTTATTGATTGTTTCTTTTGCTGTACAGAAGCTTTTTATTTTGATGTAGTCCCATTTGTTTATTTTCTCCTTAGTTTTCATTGCCCTTGTAGTTGTATCAGTAAAGAGATTGCTATAACTTATGTCTGATATTTTGCTGTCTACGGATTCTTCTAAGATTTTTGTGGTTTCCCATCTTATGATTAAATCCTTTATCCATTTTGAGTTTATTTTTTGTCTATGGTGTAAGTTTCATGATTTTGCATGTATCTGTCTAGTTTTCTCAGCACCATATATTGAAGAGACTATTTTATCAAGAGTTATTTTTGTCCATTGTATGCTTTTGCTTCCTTTGTGAAATATTAATTGAACATAATGGCTTGTGTTGATTTCTGGGTTCTCTATTCTGTCCCATTGGTCTATATGTCTGTTCTTGTGCCAGTTCTAGGCAGTTTTGAAGACAGTGTCTTTGATATTTGGTACTGTGATCCCTCCAACTTTGTTCCTCCTTTTCTTTTTTTTTAGGATTGCTGCAGCTATTCGGGTTTATTTATTTACTTACTTACTTGCTTACTTACTTTTATTCCATATGAATTTTTGGAGAGTTTGTTCTATGTCTGTGAAATATGCCATTGATGTTTTAATGGGGAGTGCATTGAATCTTTAGATTGCTTTGGGTAGTATGGACATTTTAATGATGTTTATTCTACCAATCCCTGAATATGGTATGTTCTTCCATTTGTTTATGTCTTCCTCTATCTCTCTTTTTCAATGTCCTATAGATTTCCAAGTACAGATCTTTTACCTCCTTAGTTATGTTTATTCCTAGGTATCTTAATTTTTGTTGTTGTAATAGTAATGGGATTTTTTTTTTTTTAGTTTCTCTTTCTGTGAGTTCATTATTGGTGTATAAAAAGATGTTAATTTTGTATTCTGCTGCATTACTGAATTAATTTGTTAATTCTAGCAGTTTTTTGATGGAGTCTTTAGGGTTTTCTAAGTACAATATCATTTCATCTGTGAATAATGACAAGATAACTTCTTCCTTTCCAATTTGAATGTCTTTTATTTCTTCTTCTTGTCTGATCACTATGCCTAGTACTTCTAGTACTATGTCAAGTAGGAGTGGTGAAAGTGGGCATCCCTGTTTTGTTCCTGTTCTTAGGGGAAATGGTTTTAGTTTTTGCCCATTGAGTATGATGTTGGCTGTACGTTTATCATATAAGGCTTTTATTATGGTGAGGTATGATTCCTCTATTCACACTTTCCTGAGAGTTTTTATCAAGAAAGAGTGTTTGATTTTGTCAAAAGCTTTTTCTGTATATGATCATGTGATTTTTTTTTGTCTCTCAATTTGTTTATGTTATGTATAACATTAATTGATTTATGGATATTATACCAGCCTTGTATCTCTGGAATAAATCCCACTTGGTCATAGTGTAGGATCTTTCTAATGTTATGTTAGATCAGATTTGCTAGAATTTTGTTGAGTAGTTTAGCATCTCTGATCATTAGGGATATTGGCCTGTAATTCTCTTTCTTTGTAGTGTCTTTATCTGGTTTTGGGATTAGGGTAATGCTAGCTTCATAGAAAAAGTGTGGAAGTGTGCCTTCCTCTTGAATTTTTTTGAAAAGTCTGAGGATAGATTTTAGTTCTTTGAATGTTTGGTAAAATTCCTCTGTGAAGACTTCTGGACCAGGGCTTTTGTTTTCTGGAAGTTTTTGGATTACTGCTTCAATTTCATCAGTTGTTATCAACCTATTTCAAGCTTTTTGATTCTTCCTGACTGAGTTTTTGAAGATTGTATTTTTCTAGGAATATGTACATTTCACCTAGGTTGTTGTTCATAGTATTTTTTTACAATTTTTTTATGTCTGTGGAGTTAGTTGTTACTTCACCTCTTTAATTTCTGATTTTGTTTATTTGGGTCCTCTCTCTTTGTTTCTTGGTGAGCCTGGCTAGAGGTTCATCAATCTTGCTTATCTTTTCATAGAAACAGCTCTTGGTTTTATTGATCTTTTGGTATCTATGTCGTTTATTTCTGCCCTAATCTTTAATATTTCCTTCCTTATGCTCACTCTGGGCTTTTCTTGTTCTTCTCTTTCTATTTCTTTAAATTGTAGGGTTTGATGATTTATTACCATTTTTTCTTGTTTTTTTGAGGTAGGCCTGTAGAGCTATGAATTTCACTGTCAGGACTGCTTTCACTATGTTCCATAGATTTGGGGTTGTTGTGTTTTCATTGTCATTAGCTTCCAGGATGCTTTTTATTTCTTCTTTGGTAACCCAATCATTGCTTAATATCATGCTATTTAGTCTCTAAGTATTTGATTTTTTTATTGTAGTTTATTTCTAATTTTATGCCAATGTGGTCTGAAAAGATGCTTGATATGATTTCTATCTTCTTAAATTTTAAGAGTCTTTGCTTGTGTCCTAATATGTGTTTTATCTTTGAAAATGTACCATGTGCACTTCGGAGGAATGCATATTTAGCTTGTAGGGTGAAATATTCTGAAGATGTCAATTAATTCTATCTGATCTAGTAAGTCATTTAGGATTGCTATTTCTTTGCTAATTTTTTGTTTAGAGGTTTTATCCAGTGGTGTCAATGGTATATTAAAGTCCACTATTATATGATTGTATTGCTGTTGATCTCTCCCTTCATATCTTTGAGAAGTTTTTTTTTTTTATGTATTTGGGTGCTCCTCTATTGGGTGCTCCTCTATTGGGTGCATATATGTTTACTAGAGTTATATTCTCTTGTTAAATTGCTCCCTTTAGTATTATGAAGTGTCCCTCCTTATCTCTTGTTATGACCTTCACTTTGAGGTCTATTTTATCAGCTATAAGTATTGCTACCTCAGCTTTTATTTCATTTCTATTTGCCTGAAAATTTTTTTTCATCCCTTTATTATTAGTCTATGTGAGTCCTTTGTTCTGAGGTGGGTTTCTTGTAGAAAGCAAATATATGGGTCATTCAGCTACCCTATGTCTTTTTATTGGAGCATTTAATCCATTTACATCTAAGGTTATTATTGATAGGTACTTGTTTTTTGCCGTTTTTATTCTTTTTGCCTATTCCTTTTTCCCTTTCTGTTTATTCTTTTTACAGCAGTTTATTTAGCATTTCTTGCATTGCTGGCTTGTGGGTAATGAACTCTTTTAGGCTTTTTTTTTTTTGTCTGTGAAGCTACTTATTTCACCTTCCATTTTGAATAGGTATAGTATGCTTTTCATCACTTTGTATATTTCACTCCATTTCCTTCTGGCCTGATGTGTTTCTATTGAGAAATCAGTTAATATTCTAATGGGAGATAGCTTGTAGGTAATTTTATGTCTCTTTCTGGCAGCCTCTACGATTCTTACTTTGTCATGGTGTTTGCCAATTTAATTATGATGTATCTTGGTGTCAGTCTGTTGGGGTTCATCTTGTTTGGGACCCTGTGTGCTTTTTTGGACTTATGTGACTTCTTCATTCCCCTAAATTAGGGAAGTTTTCTGTCATCATTTCTTCAAACAGGTTTTCTTTTCCTTGATTAGCTTTGTCTCCTTTTGGTATTCCTATTATGCAGATGTTGCTTTGTTTCATGTTATACGAAAGCTCTCTTAGGCCTTCCTCCTGGTTTTTAAGGTTTTTTTCCCCCAATTGTTGCTCTGCTTTGGTGTTGTTGCTTTTTGTGTGTGTGTGTGTGTGTGTGTGTGTGTGTGTGTGTGTGTGTGTGCGCGCGCGTGTGACTTGTCTTGCAACACGCTGTTGCAGTCCTCAGCTTCTTGTCTACTGTTGAAACTTTCCATTGTGCTCTTTATTGCAGCTATATTATTCTTAATTTCCCTTTATTCTCACACATGTTGAATTTGTCTTTCATACTTTTCAGCATCCCTATTACCATTGCTCTGAATTCTTTCTCTGACAAATTTCTTGCCTCCATTTTGTTTATTTCCTTTTCTGGTGATTCTTCCTTTTCTTTCATATAGTGGTTGTTTCTTTGTCTCCCAATATTTGCTGTTCCTTTGTGATTGTTTATATGTATTAGATCAAACTGCAATGCCACCTAGATTTTTTGAATTTGTCTTATGTAGTATATGTATTGTGGAACCCATTGGTGCAGTCTTTCAGGTCTTCTGGGCTGGGTATTCTAGAGATAACCCTTACTTGAGATATTTGTGTTCTCTTGGTATAGTTGGGTCTTGAGTGTTATTGTCCCATTGTGGATGGAGTCTCCTCTCAGGGTGACTGGTTATGTGGCTCACTCTCTATCTATCATATCTCTATCAAACAGCACATAATACAACTTGACAACACAAAGGGAACAAAATACAAATGCACTCATGGCACCAATAATCCCAATAAATGTGACCAGCAGAGAAAAGATACTTAGGAGAGGAGAAAAAAGAGCAAAAATGATATTGAGAAAAGAAAAAAATGTGAGAGAAATGAAAACAAAAAGAATAAAAAATGTATATGGGGAGAAACACCACATAACAAACAAATAAACCGAATAATATGAACTGCAAACACCCAGAAAAAGGTGGTGGGGGGGGGACAGAATCTGCAGAGGCAGAACTTATATACAGAAAGTCAGGTTAAGGAATTGAATCAATAGGGGAAGGACCACAGTTCAGTATAGAGGAGGTAGAAAAAGAATGTGTGAATAAGAGGAAAATAAAAATAGATAGATAGATAAAACAAAAATATTTATTCATTTATTCATTTATTTTTGGAAAAGGAGAATAGAGGAAGGAGCAGATAAACTTGAGTTAAATGACTGAAACTAATTAAACTACAGTGCTACCTCGAGATACGAGTTTAATTTGTTCCGTAACCTTGAGGCATGGGAAACTATGAGACACTCGAGTTGAGGTAAACTGGTGGGTCGTGTGCAGCCAGCTGATCCACACGATTACTCCTATCTCAAATGTTGCTCGTATTTCAAAGCAAAAACCGCTCGCTCGATGGCTAATATCTCAAAAATCTCATATGTTAGGGCACTCGTATCTTGAGGTACCACTGTATTAGGAGAAGTAGAGAGCAAGAGAGGAGAAGAAAAACAAAAGCATAAAAATTGACTAGCAAAGAAAGGGAAAAGAGAAGGATGCATGGATTTGTAATAGGGAAGAGGAAATTAGATATATGAGTAAGCCAACAGATACTACAGTAATAATAACATATTATTAAAGAAGATCAATTTTTAACAAGGGATAAAAAGAAAGGAAAGAGGAAAACTAAAGTGGGGAGAGGAGAAGAGAAAACAGGATGAAAAGGGGAGAATTGAGGAAGAAAAGGTGGAAAAAATAAAATAAAATAGAATGAAGGAAAAACAATGCAAAAATAAAAGATAAAAAAACAAAAACATATATAAAGAAAAAATGTATTTTTCAAATAAAAAGTAAAAAAGTGAAGTATTGTTCACTTTAGCTGAGTTTTAATGCCCCGTAGAGGCTGGTTTATGACCCCATACTTCTGTTCTGTCTGCCATTTCTCAGTTTCCTGTCAGGTAGTCAGCATCATGTTGAAGTTCCAAGTGATCTTCCACTCCTCTGTGTCTGTCTCCACAGCCTTGGCTGCTAGCTTTGCCTGTCTGCTTGCTTTCAATCTAAATCACTCAAGCATCTGTTTCTGACAGGGCTTTGGGTGGGGGTGGTGCTGTATCGCTATCTGGTACTGAATAGCCCCTGTTCAACCCAGTCCCTGAGGGCTCTGTCGGGCTGTTCAGTCTTTATTTTCTTTGTAAAGCTCAAGGTGTAGGCTGGGTATGGCTGTATTAGCTGTCTTGAGGCAGCTGGGAGGGGCTGGCTCTCCAGGAGAAAAATGGCTGCTTATGTTTGGAGGGTCACGAATGTCTCAGAGGTGACTCCTGGTCACCTCTCCCTGTGCTGTTCTCCTCCACTGACTCTCCCCAGACTCTACAAATCTGTGCCTCTACCTGCATCACAGCCTCAGGTGAGTGTTTGCCATTGAAAGTCCCATGAATGGGGTTTAGCAAATTAAAGCAAAGATAAAACAGAAGCAAAACAACCAGGCGACTCCCAGTTTCTCTCCCCATGGCACTGCGTGGCTCAGGCAGTTCTTCAGACCTCCCTCTGGGCATAGGCCCACACGGCTGTGGACTTAGATCTAGATTCCCCAGCTGCCAGCATCCCTGTGGACTTCCTTTCCACAGTCAGATGTTATACCTGTCCCCAATGGACGCAGACTTGGTGCAGTGCAGCTTCCTTCTAATCCTCTTGGCCCAGTTGTCACGCATCTCTCTCCAGCCAGATCCCCCATTCTACCATTCTCCAGGCATCCTCTGCCCTTCCTGGCATGAATTGTCTCACTAGCTGTCTAATTCGCCAATTCAAGGTGGATATTATTCAATTCAGTTGCTTCCTCTATCTACTCTGGGACAAGGGGCAGGACATGTCTGCCTATTCAGCTGCCATTTTTTCTGTGTGTGTTTGTGTGTGTGTGTTTAAAGCATCATGAGTTTTTCTCCATGAAAAACCCATGTGTCATACTCACATTTTTAAAAATATATATTTTATTGTTAGTTTACAGAGAGGAAGGGAAAGGGATAGAGGGTTAGAAACATCGATGGGAGAGAAACATCGATCAGCTGCTTCCTGCACACCTCCTGCTGGGGATGTGCCTGAAACCAAGGTACATACCTTTGACCAGAATCGAACCTGGGACCTTTCAGTCTGCAGGCTGACACTCTACCCATTGAACCAAATCAGTTAGGGCACAATCTCACATTTTGATGAGAGAAAAATAAGCATCTGAAAAATGCAATTTTCTATACCTAGAAGTGATGCAAGTTGACCTAGTTGAGATGCCTACGGATGCTCTGGATCTTTGTTGATAAGGATGATGAAATATGATTTGAAGTAATCCATGTGCAACAAGACCATCAGGGTACAGTAGTGAAACCTAAAACAGGTTTTCAAAGAAGCTGTGCATAAGGAGGAACTGAGTGGGGCAGGCCTTGCCTTTACTGACTCATCTGCTCCACATCCTCTCCATCCATCCTCTAAGCTTGTACACTCACCAAATCCTGGAGCGCTCTGGCAGGCTGGCACATTCAGAGATGCTTGAGCATCAGGCATATACCAGAGCCAGGGCAAACATGTGGGCAGGGCACTGTTTATGAAATAATTCTTCACTGTTCAATGCATTGAAAACAACCTTTGGCTCATTGATTTTATGCTAAATAATACACATGTTTTCCAATGAAAGCTTTATGAGATGCTGAAGTTATCTTACTTTGAAGCTGGTTACAGGCACTGGTATTACCCCAGATTCCTTCACTGAGGATTTCTAATGAAGTGAAATTGTGCTTTCAACAGGAAGACCAATAATTTATGTCAGAGAAAATTTTAGAGAGGCCTAGCACAGGTCATGCATCTTGTTAAAAGTGACAGTGTGATGCTATTATTGTAGCAGACAGCTGTGACTTAGGAATAACTGTGTTTGTTTGAATAGTACAGAATGAGATAAAAGATTTAAGCTGATCAAATGTTACAAACAAACCAGGAGTGGGGAGTGGAATACAGACTCCCTGTGTATTTTTGTATTTATTTAATACTGACTTCAAAGACACTCTTCTTCAACCAGCACTTGCTTGCTTGCTCCTATCAGAAGGATATTATGAAAATCTGTCTTAGTCATTGAAAATTAGCATGAAAAACGAAGTGTTATGAACTGTTGTCTACATGGTTTTAAAAGGAGCTTTTGAAAATATATTCAAACTTAAGAAATTCAAAATTAAAAGCCAAATACCAAGGGCCAGCCTGGTACATAATAAATACATGTCTCTAATGCCACTCCCACTTTTCCATTTCCCTCCCTGCAGTGTCTGAGGCAGATGGGGAAACTCATGACCGAGTGCTGGGCTCACAATCCCGCATCCAGACTGACAGCCCTGCGCGTGAAGAAAACACTTGCCAAAATGTCAGAGTCCCAGGACATTAAACTCTGATTTGAGGGGGAAAAAAAGAAAAGAAAAAAAAAGAAAGCATCATGGAGAAAGCCAGCTCTTCCTCTTTTTGTGGGCAGAGTAGAAAATGTTCCTGAAGCATCCACAGCTCAAGCCAGCCTCGAAGAGCCCTGCTTCCCAGGGGGTTCAGTGTCACCACTGGGGGAGCAGCATGGACAAAGGCAGAAGTTCCCAGAAGCAGGGACCATTGTGTCTGGAGAGGTTGAAACCGCTCGGGTAACTTGTTTGAGACATGGTGCATGTTGCTTTCTAAGAAAGCCCTGTATTTTGGGATAGCCTCCTCTTTTTTTTTTTCTTTTTTAAAAGATGCTTTAGTTTTGCCAAAATATAACAAAGAATTTAGATGTTTTAAGGTTGTTACTATTCTAGTTTAAATAATAACAATGAGAGTTTTTTTTGCAGAAATTCTGCTAGAAAGGAAATTAAAATTGTTTTTTTTCTTATTGGTAAAATTTTGTTGCACTCTACAAACCAAAAGACAGTCTGTGAGGTTAGAAACCACAGAATGGAACTGTCTGAAAAGCCCGCCCCTGCCTGCTGTGACCACTTTGGCCAGCCCTGCGTCGGGGGCTGCCACAGCAATGTGAATGCACCTGGGTACACATCTCACCTGTCTGGGACCCATTTTGGGATTCCTGCAGGTGACCTTTTGCAGCTTCGGAAGATATGGAACAAATGAAGATTTTGTGTGATTCTGTTAGAAGTTAAGTGTCAGTGTTCTTCAGAACCACATTGTGTTTCTGATTCTGTTAGGCCTTTCTTCATGGTCAAATCTCTTCCTTTTCATTAAACACAAGCAGGCCTTTCTTCATGGTCAAATCTCTTCCTTTTCATTAAACACAAGCAAAGCTTTTTTTTTTTTTAATGTGCAGAGAACCAATGCATGCTTTTGATCTCTCAAAGGAAAGGATCAATAGTCAATGAAATTGCCATCATTTAAGTTGTTGACCACACTTTTAAAATAGAGATCATTGGCTCTTGTGTTGTCAGAAGACGGTGTTAGTAAGGTAGAGGATGCGTCTGGAGGTGCACATGGCTTGTTTCCTATATATGCAGAAAAGCTGATCTCAGAAGCACGAGGGTAAATGATGCACACCTTACTTTGTATTATAGATAAAACCAGTTTCTTTTCATTATTGTCTGTCTCTTGTGTCTGAGTTAAGGGAAGGAAAGGAAGCATATGTCAGAGTAATGTAACTAAATTTTAATTTAAAAATAGATAACTATATCCTCCAAATGGGACACACAGAGGAGAGTTAGTAGAAGCCACAAAAATATTCTGGCTGCTGTGATTTATTTTTCTAGGATAGATATGGATCTAGAATGTACATTGTAAGTGGTAATTTCCTATCTTTAGGAGTTTGTCCTAAAACTCTATTTTATTTTATTCTCATTATGTTCAGTTGACTTTTTAATTTATTATTTTTGTATTCTCTGTGGCACTTGTGCAAAACATCTCTTCACCCACTTAATTCTGCAGTTTTCACTATTGAGACACACGAGTCCAATCATGGACTGGGCCAACATTCCTGAGCAACAGGAGCATAAAGTTCAAAATTGTACACATCTTCCTCACCTTTATTCATTTACATGTTCTTACTATAGCTTTCTTTTACTTCTTAGAAATTCTGTAATTTAATAAGGAATTGGGAAATACTTTCTCCCTAGTCTTAAAAAAAAAAAAAAATGAAAGGCATTCCTTCCAGAATCCTGCAGAGGGCAGTGTTTTATAACACATTTGCACCACTTGGTGATTGAAGGATGGTAGTTTTTTGAAATTTTGACAGCTGCATGAAAAATGAGAAAGTATTTTCCTCACTTCTGAAGTAGGCTTGCAGCTGGTGACTTGTTCATTCAGAAAACACCCTAGAGCAGAGAGTGATTGTGAGCTGTGCTTACAAGTCTCAGACCATCATTAGAAACACAGTGTTCTATATTCAGCATTGACTACCCAATGCTTCATAGCCACATTTTGTTTGTAACAAAGAAATTAAGTGGGTTTTTAAAAAATTATTGAACATGAACTAAATTTGTTTTTTACAAAGATTAAAAACAGTTGGCTCCAAGTAGAATTTCAATCAGAATGCTGCTTTTGGTGTTATTGGAATAACCTGAATGGCAATGTAATGGTTCCTTTCTCTTGTGTCAAATTGTATTCTTTGTGATAGCTTAGAAGGAATATGTGGCTAGAGTTAAGTGTGATAATCATCTGAGCCGTGGAGAGAAAACTTCATTACCTCTAATCAGATCATCTACAAACAAATAAATCAACATTTGTGCCCATAACTGGGGACATATTTTTGTTTCTTGATGTTTTCCTAAATTTAAGTGAAGTTGGACTTCTTAGATAAAAAGGTGTGCTCTTTTAGGTAAGTTTTTATACATGATAACTGCAAATCAGAATATTTTGTGGGGAAGTGATGATTTGAAAGTAAACTAGATTTCTAGGGAGGTGTTGGTTCCAATGAAGAATGGCAGGAAACTTCTATATTATTTGTTTAGTTGCTTACTTTCTAATTCTCAATTTGATTTACTCATTATGAACATCTAAAATTGTTCCTGAGATGCTTCAAAAGACTTACTTAGTTAGTATAGTTTTTCAATGCAACAAGCATTTATTTATGAATAGATGTTTTTGCCTTCACAAAATTCACCTTAATTAAGGAACCCTAAATTGTTCTTAAAGAGACTACCTACTTATTTTCAAATGATCCTTTTTTAATTTTTAAATTTCTAGTAGCTCAGAAGAAGTGAATTGTGTTTTATTTTTTGTTTCACCTTTTTATAGAATAAGTGGGGACCTAGAAATTAATAATGTAGATGATTTCCTATTATCAGGACTATTTCAAAGTCTAAGATTTTCTTCTAGTTGCTCCCCCCAAAGGAATCCTAAAATATTAGTTGCTAGCTAATATAAGTTTTGTATGCTAAGATGTTCAGGTTTATAGTTTATTATGTGTATATATATATTATATAAATATATATGTTTATATAAATATTTTCAGTTTTGGAGTCTGGCACAACTCCATTTTGTGGATTAGAGAGTAAAATATTAGAGATGATAAAGTACTAAATGAAACATAATATTTATTTATAAAAGTGTTGTGGATTGTTAAGTCATAAGTAACAGTACTACGAACATTGTGTGTGAAGAGACAGGCCTTTGACCTCCTGGAAAGCACCGCTCAAAAGTAACTAGTGACCATTCTTTTTAGTATCAAAACGTAAAGAATCTTGGAAAACATGCTAAGATTTTATTTACAGGGAATTCTTTGTTTCATTTGTTGTGTAATCGGGTCTAGCAAGGACCGAATAACAACCAGAATTCATGTTCCTAGAGCCAAGCATAGTCATTGGAAGTTACAGTGTTTATGTTGCTGGTCTGTTCTAGCTCTTCATGTTTGTAGTTGGAAAGGCACTGAAAGAAGTACAGTTTTTAAACTTGAATTGTTCTGTGGTTATATCTCCTTGGAAAACTCAGTCACAAAGCAGTGGAACCGAACGAAATGGCATCAGCAGTGATTTAATTTAGCAATTATGATTCCTCTTGTAAAACAAAGCAGAAAAAACAATGCCATATTTTTTTTGGAGAAGAGTTGGCAATAAAGGGTTTTGTTGTCTGTTTCAAAAGAAGACTCATTGTGTTCTTTTGGGGAACCAGTGCCTTATTGAATTTGTATATACTGTAATTATTCAGGACTAGGGAACAAACAACTGTATTGTATTTGTTACAAATTGTATATGGCTTTGTTTGAACATTCCCCCAAATAAAACGGTTTCATTCTCCCCTTGGCAAGAATGCGTCTATTATCTGATGGTTGTGCCTTTTTCTGACTTTGAAACTATCACGTTGTGTCACCAGGCAGCCATGAAGAGAGAGGCAGGTAAGTTTACACACCTGGTGGCAAGAGAGCAGGAGCCATGGTCTGATGGCTTCTGTTTTCTCTGTAAGTCAGAGGCTCAGTCATTAGCTGAGAGTGAGAAGAAAAGTAGGAAGTCAGCGGTTTGAAGAAGTGACAATTGTACTGTGAATAATGACAGCTCGGTGGTTGTGGGCAACAGAGGGCCCAATCAACATGGATGTTGTGTGGCTTGAGTGGCCGAGAGGGTGGCCTCTGGACCACCAGACAACCTGTCTGTGACTCCCGGCTTATTCATTCCCTTGCCTGAGTGACAGTAGGCTCAGTTTCTTTCTCTCGAGGATAGGAATCACACTAATATCTACTGCATGGAGTGACTCTGAAGATGAAATGGAGTAATCCATGTATCAAGTGTGAAGTAAGTCTGCATCCATTGCAGAGCATTAGCTCTTGTTACAGATTCATAATGCCACTTTTCCATATATTTGAGGATTTTATTTGTCTATCAGCAACCCAGTGGGTAGGCATGGAAATGCAGGAATTGGATTCATTCAGGGGAGGGCTTATCAGGCCTCGGGAGCAATGGGTCATAAAAAGTAAAGATTATTATCATTTGACCTGGTCCACATTAAGGGCGGGTTTAAAGAGGCACCAGCTGATGGGTCAAAGAACAGGGAACCCTGAGGGGAATGAGTGGGTACATGATCAGTTTCTGAGAAAGCAGCTGTGGTCAGAATGAAGATTCAAAGAGGAAGCAGCGAGGGTAAGGGTGTGGTCACCCTGGGGTCTGTCCTTGTGGATTCTGAAGCTCCCCAGGATGGTGGCACAGAGGGGCGGACACAGGGAGGCCAGGCCTCACACGCTCCAAGGACCGCAACTTGGACGGGTTTGAGGCGGGCCATCAGCCTTGACTTTGGAAATGATTTCATGCTCTCCTGGGTTCAGCTTTCCCAACAGGGACCTGGCTGCCAAAGCTCCAAGGTAGGGCGTCCCGGGTGACATTGGGCTGTCTGTGCTACCTGCGTTTTCTTTTCTGAAGTGCTGTTTTGTTCTGTAACAGAATTTTCATTCTTTTACATGGAGTGGAGTCTCTAGTTCAGCCACAGACTCATGTCTCTCATTTATTCTTAGTCTATATATTGTCACTACTTCCTGAGCCCTGGCAAACATTTGAACTTGTAACCCCAGCTTAGAATCAGTGTTAAGTCATTCTCCCAGTTTGGAGTGAGGGGGTATTTCTTAGTGTTGTCACAGCTGCTCACAAACTCTCTTGTTAGGGGTCGGGCTGGTTGCAGTCCACCTGATACCCTTCCCCAAGTACAATTGATCCTTGAACAACATTGGTGTTAGGGGCATGAAAACCCGGCACAATCAAAACTATGTGTAACTTTTGACACCGCCCCCCCCCCAAGAAAAAAGACAAAAACCTAGCAATAACCTACTGTTGACCGAAGCCTTACTGATAACATAAATAGATATTTTGTATGTGATATGTACACTGAGTGGCCAGATAATTATGATCTCTGAATGCATAATAATCTGGCCACTCGGTGTATAGCCTATATAATAAAAGACTAATATGAAAATTGTCCCCTTGATTCGACTAGGAGTTTGACCAGCAGGCAGGCCGGCCAACTGCTCATGTCCCCTGCCGTTGGCCAGGCTGGCCGGACCCCACCCATGCACGAATTCATGCACTGGGCCCCTATGTATATGTATATGCATGTGTGTATGTGTATATATACATACATATGAATGCATATAAATACACACACAGACTGAGTGGCCAGATTATTATGTGTTCAGAGATCATAATAACCTGGCCACTCAGTGTATAGTATACTGTATTCCTACAATATAGTAAGCTGGAGAAAAGAAAGTGTGAGTCAGAAAATCAAAAGGGAAAATGCAGCATTTATTGAGAAAACCCCACATGTGAGTGAACCCGCGCAGTTCAAACCACGCTGGCCCAGGGTCAGCGGGAGTTCTTTCCCCAAGGACAGGCCTGCCTTCCCCGCCATGCCTAGTCTCATAGCTGCTTTCCATCACATGCTGGGAGCCTTTTTCCTGCTAACCCGAAGGGAGTGGCGAGTGTCATATACCCAGGTGAACACCTGCTTGGCTTCTGCCATAGCCTGGGGCATTCTGTGTGACTGGCTCACCTGTCGGCCCTACCTCTTGTGCAGGGGCATGCATGCCTTGTTGAAAATCAGATCTCTGAGGGCAGGGGAGGCCCTCATCCTCTTCTTAGTCATGAACTCCCAGGGGCCCCTAATGCAGCAGTTCTAAGACTCTGGTTCTCTCATCCAACTGCTCAGCAGTATCACCTGGGTACTTCATAAACTAACGCCTACGCCCTCCTCCCCCCATCCCCGCCCCCAAACTGTGAAATCAGAATCTCTGGCAATGGGACCCAGGCACTCAAGTGATTCCAACGTGAGAAGCCACATTCTGGAACCTCACTCGGTCCCTGAGGGGCTGTGATTGCTATCCATGCAGAAACCAGCAGCTCTGTGTCCTCGCGAAGGAGCCGATGGTGGCTCTTCAGGCAGAAAGGCTTTGCTAGGAAGAAATGAGAGAGCATTCTCTGTTGCTTATAAATATAATTTATTACCTGTTTAAAAATTATTTCTTACATTTTGTACATGTAGGCTGACAGAATAAATGCAGGCAAGTTACAAACCAAGGGAAAGCAGGAAAATGGGGAGAGGCAGCCAGAGAGAGAGAGGACAGAGGCATCCCAGAAGCTGGCCCTTACCTCTGCTGCGGCCGCGTGGCGGGCAGTGCCCCAGAGCACTCCTCCTCCGCCAGGGGTTTTCTAGAAAAGGAATTGCATAGAAGATACAGCAAGAGAGAATGCTGCACCAACAAAAGAAGTGCCCCATGTCTGAAAAACCAAGGTGGCATTGTTGTGATTAAAAAAAGAAAAATGACAAAGCCCCGAACCTCCATCTGACATTTCTGCCCTTGAACTGTTCCAAAGGGAACAGCAGGTGGATGATACCGGCTCTTCAACACAGACTGCTGGGCTCTTCCCCTGACACACATCGGCTGTCTTCTTTAGAAAGCAAAGGGGAAGGTCAGCGGCTCGACACTGAACTCAATGAGCACACAACCCAGCACCCAGCACACTCCCCGAGTGATGATGTTCCCTGCAACTGAGCTAACACACTGTCGGAGAGGAGCCTTCACCACCAGGAGGTCTAGGAAAGGATGAAGAGAGAACGCAAATCTCAAATCTCATATCCAACGCATTCGTTCCTTTTGTTTGCCTCTTTCTCTTCCAAGGCCTGGAGGAATAACCACGTGTGTTTATAACCCTACATTAGCAGGTGTCGTAAGAGACTTTAAAATCTAAAAGGGCCTGGCTTTCTTGCTCTTTCATGCTATTCTTAAACAGACGCCTTTTAACATGGACAACATGGCTCGGGTCACAATGCTTGGATGTTGCCTCATCATCATGCTGAGGTTCAGAGGCCAAGGTCTTATCATTTAGGCTACTGAGCAGCAAAACCTGCCCACCATTCAGGTTCTGAAGGCCAGCACTGAGGGTTATGATCTGGGGTGCCGTTCGGTCCAACAGCAGATCTGACAGTGTCAGTCCCAGTAGACCCTTGAGATTGAAGGATGATGACACATAAGGTATAGGCATATTTGAAGTGCTATGGCCTTGACCTAATAATTTTGTTGAGGCACAAACCTGAAATGGCACATTGAGAAGCTGGTATATTGTAGCATATACTTTGGCTGGTGGGTAGCTGATGACATCTTTCCTGTTTTCTACCCAACAATTGGTGGGCCCTCCAGATGTTCAGCATGGATTCTTGACTTGGAAGATCTCAATGCATAAGTGCCTCGTGGGTGGAGGATGGGAAATAGCCCATTCTCAGGGCTTGATTTTGATTTTGTGTCTTAGTCCCTGTGTAGAGTTTCTGTCAGCCCAGGGATGTTTTCCTTGACCAAGCTGGAATACATCTGGGGCATACATTACATTTGGTTGAATTAACCCATTATTATCCCACCAAAGATCAATACAGGAAAGTGACAGGCCACTGGGAAATCAGGGAGCCATTGATTCTTCTGAAGACACATTTTTAAAGTAGGATTTCTGGAAATGGGGGCAATCATAGGTTTATAAAACTAAAGGATCATGAAGTTCTTTGTTAGACTTGGTCTATGGAAAAAACCCACCCAGTGACATATAAGGCCATCTCCCTACTTTATAAAAATAGCAAGTTATCAGGCATGAATTCTGGAAATAGTTATGACTTTGTTTGGTTTACTTGACCTGTAGGGACATAGGCTTAAATTAACATTGCTTACAATGTATTTATTCCTTATGTCTTGTTCCATTAAAAAAAAAATCTTTAGAGATACAAGGGTAATCTTTCAAAATGATCATTACAGTCAAAGATTATACAAATAGATTTCTTAGGATAGAGAAACAGCACTTCATTGCACAGTGGCAAAGTTTTAAGAATTTCAGTCAACATTAGCTCTATAAAGTTGAAAACAAAAGAATATACAAAAACACAAACAAAAAACCCAATGTGTAATAGTTGGTCCTACGAGGCACTCGAAATGTTAAAAAAAAAAGTTTTATTACCTTGAGATAAGAATAAAAATATTCCCTTCTTGGATCTATAAATTTTAATGCTCATTGACTATTATCATCTTTGTAAATAATTGGCTTTAAACGAAAACATTCTGATTTACAAAAGCTCCTCTGTTCTCAAAGAAGATGGATGAAACCCCATTTCATTTCAGCTGTTTCCCTGGTCCTTCTTTCTTGCATCAGCTTTGGAGCTGTTCTGAGGCCTCCTAGTGAAATGGATAAGTTGTCTTGAGTGACTGCTCAGCAAAAGCTAAAGCTGACATTCAGCAAAAGCTAAAGCTGAAGCTCTAAACTTTTCCCATCTCTTTTTACACTCTCTTGCAGGTTTTTTTCACTTGTGAATTCTGGGGAAATAGTGATCCCCAGTCTGGTTCCTTTCCTCATTACATTGATGGCAGAGGAGGAAGTGAACCAAGAACACAACTGTGTCCCTGATGGAGACAAATAGGATACATAAGAAAAGAGCCTTGTCTGATCCTTTCCAAAAGTAAAAAGTTTGATTCTATTATTGGAACGCTTACTTGAAGGATATAGGAGAAATGCCATTCAAATATATGTTAAATATGTAGTTTCCATAGTGTCCTGAACTCAAGACTCCCTGATGTCTTCCTAAAGAATGGTGTACTGTTTGAATGTTGTGAATTGAAAATCTACAGAAGAAAACTTATAGATGAAAATAGTCAATGGTTAAGCAGTTTAATATTGGACACCTCACCCAAGACATTGCCCTGCCTTGAAAGAAACTCCACTGCTGATGTGCAATGCGGTTTTTTTCCCCTAGGTAACTGAGGTGGACATCCACGTTGGTAGTCACACTGTGTGTGAAAAGGCTGTTAGCTTGGAGGACCTTGGTGTTACATATTTGCATCACCTTGTGCCCAGTTATCAATTTTGAATCCAACTTCTATTCCTTCCAGATCACTTGAAGGAAATTTGAATGAGCATGGTGAGGAAAAAAGAAAAGAAATAAAAGAAAACTTCTGCCTTTAGATCCCCAAATTCAGAAGAAGGAAGCTTCTTTTTTTCTCATTGATCAACAACCACACTTTTCAATCACTTAGACATAGGATACTCATTTTCATACATAAAATGTTTCTTTCCAAATGGATGCTTCTCACATTTCCAGAAATAAATGTTAGAGGACCAAAAGTAAGGAGATTTAAAATAAAGATTTAATATAAAGCCCAATGAAAAATATAAATGTTAAAATGACAATTCTTCAAAGACTTTTATAAAGATGTTTATGTATTTCTATTATCAAAATCCAACTTGAGATGTGTCATGTAGGAATGAGTTGATGACATAATAGGCTCATAATGACATGCAATTTTTGATATGGATACTTTAATTTAAAAGAAGAAAAAAAGTGAGAATACAAAAACTATATTTGAAGTGAAGTGTCCGCACATCTATTTGTTATAAAAGCCCTATTGACTCTGCAGGTTTTCAGTTCCTTTGTCAAACAACTCTTAGTTTTTGTATTAAGCTGAAGGTAGATTGTGTTATACACCACTAGATGGCACCATGCACAAGTGATAGGTTTTCCCTTCCACATGCAGTAAGCCTTGTCTTTCTGCACAAGCTAAATAAACATGAAAGGCAGGACCGGGCACATAGAATGGTTGATGAAGTGACTCCCTTGAAAATGAAATGTTGGTTCTGGAGCTTCTAAGTTTGAGAGCAAACTAACAGCTATTACATTTTTCCAAAGAAGGAAATCAGAATTCATAGTGAAGATTATGTGATGTAAGTGGTGCGTTATACGCATGAAAGTTGCCATTCACTTGATAGGAAACATAACAGGGTTCTACAACAGATAGCAGAGGAACACCTTACTTAATAAAGAATCAACCATTCTTCCTGTTTCTGGTACTGGGATGCTGAACCCCAAAACATGAAGCATCTGAAGTGAACACCAAAGGTCCTCGATGGCTTTGATGATATAATCCCTGCCTGCTATGTTCAATATTTCTGCAGTGATGACTTTTAATGATTTTTTTCTAGTTCAAGTTTTGAATGGATTATCTGGGTAGCTGGATATTTGTTTCTCTCTACTTTTCACTAGGCATGAAAGTTCCTTTGAGAAGCCTTCAGATTTCTAATTCTTGATTTTCATAGATGACAACCCCCAAAGCAGTAATGATGAAAAATCTTGAGAAGTTATTTCAAGATGTAGAAATAGCTCTCTTTCCCTCTATTTTAAAAAATATATATTTACAATTTTTTATGTAGAATACAATTTTACTCTCTTTTGGTCAAATATGCATTGGTACAGACATTATCCACTGAAATTGTTTATAAGTGCAATCTTTCCCTTTCATGATAAGTGTAACATATTTTATATATGGTGCAGGGAGTGGCCTGAGAGAGATTGGTTATGGAATACATACCTACAACAGAAAATGAGAAATAAAAGGTCTAGAAGAAAAGGCTCCATACCAAGGTATCAATATTTTCTCAATAACAAAGATGGAGTGGCTGGAAATATCATGAAGTCACCTCAGGAAAGGAAATATATGTGGAAAGAAGGGAGAAATGCATGAAATTACTTCTAATTCAAATCCATTCAGTAACCTGGACACCTCTAGCTCAAAAGTAAACCACAGCCAGGTTTTGAAGGTTCTTCTTCATACATGTGGATTCTTGTTTTTCAATCTTGGTTAGGCCATGGAGCTCTTAACTCTCTAATCCCCACCTGCTGAATGAATGAAGTCCCTGTGTTAAAACAAAGAGCCTGTGGTGGTCCTAAGGAAATATCTAGTTTAAACAAAATAGTCCCTGATGCACTATTTTTCAGTTAAATTTTTTTTTTAATTTAAGAATTTTGTCCAAGACAATAAAAGGACATAATTTTCTACTAACCAGGAAGGCAATTAGTTCCAAGAGAGGAGAGAAAGTGATAATTAAGGATGCCATCTCTCAGGGAACAGCATAATTCAATGACACAAAGATAAGACTTGAAAGCATAACAAATATGTTACAGGTTAGAATAATTGTCTTCCAAGTTGGAACAATTTGAAAGGCATACTATAGCCTGGACAAGAGGCTAGCCTTGATGGATCTTTAACTGACCCAGCTCAGAGCCCACTGTGGTCTTCACACTAACGAATGGGACTGGAGTGGAGGTCCAGCACTTTGGAACCTTGAGATTATCTGATCCCAACCCTCTGTTTTACAGGTGAAGACACTGAGGTCTAGTGAGGTTAAATGACTTTCCCAAGGTAGCTCAGCTAGACCATGACAAACCCAGCATGAGAATTGGTTTCCTGATTTCCATTTCAGAGGCCATTCCTCCAAACATGCTGCCTCTAAGGAAAAAGAGTCCTGAAGGGGAGTCGGTGTGGGGCCACATATACCCAATGTTCAGTGAACTTGAATAAAGGACTCAGCGGAGAAAGACCCTGCCTGAGCAAGCCTCAAGAACAGATGGACAAGGCCATTAAGCATTCACTACCTTGCTGGGACAGAATGATGGGAAAAGATGAAAGGTCAAGGAAGCAATGCCTGTTTAATTAAACTGATGACCACGCCCACCTTGTAATGAGAGAAGGTGAAAGCAGGTCTAGTCAATACCTATATACTAACAGTTCTGCTAACAAAAACCAAAGCTAAAAGAAAAGCCTTTCACTAGAATACTTGTAAATACTCATCAATAATAATAATGATAATAATGATACCTTTTAAAAAACATGTCAAATTGCATATTACAGACACATATGTTGTGAAGAAATGCCTGTTTGTGTGGTTGAACATGAATCACTGTCTTTCCTGCAATGCTGCAGCTTTATTCCCAGAGGGCACCTGGTGGGTGTCCCAAAGGAATAAGGAGTCTTAGTTATTTCTCCTTCACACTTAGATTCCCCACTTCCCTGATACAAACAGTAACACTGGTTTTACAAGTTCTAGAAACAGAACACTGATGGGAGGATTATCTGAGACACTTGATGCACATGATTTGTAGCAAAAGGCTGTGATTTCTCTGTGAATTACTAATCTGAAATAGACACAACAAACCGTCCACAGCTTCAACTTCAAATGATTTAAACAAAAATAGAACGAGCCATGGACAGTGTCTGTATCCCTGTCCAATTTGATGTAAACAACGTTTGTAGAAATTGGGTTTGTTAAGAAAGTTTATCCATATATCTGGATAGCAATAAAAAGCGTTTCCTAGGAAACTGTAAGATCCTGTACCACACAGCATACAGCCCAACAAAGAGGAAGATTAGGTTGGTTTCTAAATTCAAGGTACAAATGTACATAATTGTTCTTAACTCGGGTGATGAGGTCCCATAAAGTGGGCGTATATAGCGGTAGTTGGTATCTGTTTTCCTTCTCTCGCCAGCTGCCATCTTGTCTGTGAAGCTCATTGGTCTGGTCTGGATTTCCTCCTCAGCTGTGATCCTGGGAGGGCCACAGACTCCCTGTGCATCCAGTCCATCGTGGGTCAATACTGTCCTTCTGCTGCTAAAGACACGACTGTTTCATGTCTTCCCATTTCTTCCAGGACAGCTGCCAGCATGCTCAGGTTTCCATCCGGGAAGTTCTGTGCTTCCCAAAGATCCAGGATTACTCCAGTTGGGCTCGACTTGGTGGCAAAGTAATTCAAGTACCTATAATTGGGAATGGGCAAATGTGCTGCTTAATGGCATTATTTACAAATCCATTTTTTCTTTACTTTAAAAATATATTTTTTATTGATTTTGAAAATCAATAAACTGAAGGTAGAGGAAGAGAGAGAAATAGAAATATCACTGATGAGAGAGAATCATGGATTGACCCGGTTGCCTCCTGCATGATGGGATCGAGCCCACAATCCAGATATCGACAAATGACATCCTGGTTCATAGGTTGATGCTCACCCACTTAGTTACACCAGCCGGGCAATTTTCTCTTTATTTTTTACGATCCCTTCTGTCTGTCCATTTGCATATTAAGAATCTAGAGAGAAACTATGTTTTAAAGTGAACCATCCTAAATAACTAGCCCATACTTAATTAGATCAGCCCCAGACAGGAAATGTAAGGTTTAACTTTGTTAACCTCAACTCTGAGTAAGATAATTTAAGAGATAACATGTGTATGGGTCACATCCTAAACAGGAAATCAAGAGACGTACATTTTCTTTCCAGCCCAGGCTCTGATCATCTCTGACAGGTCATGCCATGTCTCCTGCTTGGTAGCGATGGCAACATTTTACAAGCAAGAGGCCTCTGAGGTCTCTCCCTAACTGAATGTCAATGCTGCGTTTTGCATATTAGTGACTCATGCAGCTGCAGGTCCTGCTCTACAGGAGATGGAGAACAATAATTACTTCAGTGAGGGGACATATTACTTAGGGCCATCATTGGCAAACTGTGACTCGCAAGTCACATGCGGCTCTTTGGCCCCTTGAGTGTGGCTCTTCCACAAAATACTGATTTTGAATACCCTGTGCGAGTCTATTTTAAAGAAGTGGCATTAGAAGTTTACAAAATTGCCTCTCAAAAGAAATTTCAGTCCTTGTACTGTTGATATTTGGCTCTGTTGACTAATGAGTTTGCTGACCACTGACCTAAGGGGATTCAGTCCATCAGCTTTGCAGAGTGAATCACAAAACAGATAAGCCCAGAATGTCTCTCAACAATGTGTTTGTAAACCCATAGTGCACCATGCAAAGAAGTTTAACGCATGTTTGCAGAAGGAAAGCAAATAGATGTATACATGGAAAAAGAGAAAAAGAACGCTGCCCTGTGTCTAACCGTTATCAGCCTGGAGCCTTATGTCTAACAGAACTAGTCCTGGTATCTGGCCATACCCACCTGTCCAGGCTTAGCTTATGCGCCAGCATCCTCCAGTCGTGACCTCTTGTCTGGGGGGCATCCAGGCTGCTGCAGAGCTTCTGCCGGATCGGGGGAGGGATGCTGAAAGCACTGGGGCCTGTCATGGTGGTGATGGTGCTTGCTGGATCCAGCAGAGGCAAGTCCATGCCAGTAGGTTCCTGTAGTTCAGGCACAGGAACAACACAGCATTATTTCTGGAGACAAAAGCAGCCCCGATCACCATAATGCCTCGCTTTGAGCAGTAAGAAGAGAATGGGGGCTACTGTTCTTCCTGGTAAGAATAGCTTCTTCCTGGCTGAGAGCTGTGCTTAGCTATCTGCGACCAGGCTGAGAGGAAAGGTGCGTGTTGGGCTGACTTTGCATCGCCTTGGATTTATGAGTGAACAGATCTTGAACAGATCTGAGATCAGAAAGCCAACAGTTCAGAGCTTTAAGAGACTGTCTGACCCTGAGGGGGAAGCCCCAGGCAAATGCCCTCGTAACTTCTTGCGCTAACCTCCGAGGAAGATGGCTCCGGCTGGTTTTGCTGAATGAAACAGAACGCAGCTCTTCTCTAAATGATATCAAATTAAGACTAATTTTTTGAGGAAAATGGTGAGCACAATATATTGCCATAGGGCAAGCTGCTAATGGAATATTCCAATAACTGTACACCCTTATTTTGTTTAAATCAAATTGTAGTAGAGAACACCATAAATTGGCTTTTAAAATAGTTTCAGCTCATAAAACAGCACAAATGCAAAAATCTGAATTTCATCTTTAGGAGAAACTCTAATCATTTTCTGATCTTCTGCTGGTTGGAAAAGCAAAAGCAAATGTTGCCTGGGAACGATTAAAGCAATAACAGAAGAAAATCTCCTTAATCTACTTTAAATGTCACCTCTCTCTCTCATTTTTTTCTAAAGCAGGTAGCTCCTTGGTGCACATAATTAGTTGCCGGAGGATAACCGAGACACACACAGCTTCAAGCATCAAGGAGACTGTGGTGTCTTGCGGTGCTCAGCTCTGTGGTGTCTTGCGGTGCCACCATTGCTGCCCCTGTATGCGGGGGTTGCTGCCCCTGTATGCGGGGGTTGCTGCCGTCTGGGCCCCAGTGTTAACTGACAGTGAACCCTGTGTTCCGGGATCAGTAGCCAGTGGGCACTGCTAGGCTTATGTAATACCACTGCACAGGGCGCATACGCACATTAGCGCTGAACACAATTCTTTGTGTTTTAATACACACAGTGGTGTTGGCTGCCATCACAGTGTTTGGCTTCCAAACCCAAAGCTTGGCAAATGGAGACGCCCAGGATTTCATTTGCTCCTTTGTGTTAACTCCAGCAGCACGTGCCAGGATTTTAAAAGACTGGTATGAAACACAGAAGCAACAATGGGAGTTGGAATCCCTGAATGAAAACATGACCCACAAATCTTTCTCTTCAGCGGGCACAGAGCTCCTTCCAAGGGACCTTGAGAAGAGCGGGCTCCTGTCCTCAAGGGCACAGGGCTCCCACAAAGGGAAGCAGAAGCGTTACCTGAGAGAGTACTTGGGGTTTCTCAATGGGTTTATGTTAGGGATGTCTGAATCCAAGTGCCCAAGCTTACAGCAGGCATGAAGCAATGTATGTTCAGGTTGGGGAGGGGAAGGGGAAGAGAAAGCACGTGGTGTTTCCACAGCTTACTGCCATCAGCCAGAGTGAGCTCCTGCTTGCTTCTTGTGTGGGCAATAACACCAGAGTCCAGAGGAAACCACCATGGCCCTCAAAGACAACCACATGCTGACTGTGCCTCCCTGGAGGATAAGTTCTTAGAGGGAGGGGTCTGCTTAACACAGCACTGTCTCCAGACTCTTCTTGCTGTTGGTCACAGTGACTTCCTCCTGTTTACCTGCAGCCCATCCCTGTCTGCCACACTGATCTAAAAGTTCCAAGCTGCTGCTTCTCCACCCCCTCAATACTTCATGACCCTCCTGCCACAGGGAGCCCCAACTTTTAATCAGGCAGTTAGGGGGAGCAGCACCATCTACCTTGTCAGCTGGTAGGAGATCCCAAAGGGGATGCTCATACAATGCAGAGCTAGGCCTGACATGACATAAGGGTCCCATACCCATGTGTTTCTACCACCTGACGCTCTGACCCTAGTTTTTCTCAGGTTGGATCACTCACTGTACTTAGCACCTCCGTTAAGATAATCTTTGCCATGCAAACCCCTCAAAGTCACGACCAAAACCAAGTCCCCCGAACCTTCCTGGAGACCTACGGCACTTCCCCCAGCTCTTCTGCAGCCCTCAGAGTCTGCCTGTGCACGTTGTACATATTTATATATTACTTCCTATGGTTGCTCAAATTTCTTGGAGATGAGAGTATGTTTGTCATCCTCAGAACTCCTGTGATACTCAGCTCCTGGGAGCTACTGAGCTCATATTTGTTGACATGAAAGAAAATATTTTGCCTAGTGCAGAAAGGGTCTGAAGCCAGTTTCTGGCAGAAGCCTCCCCCCCAGAGTCTTGTGTGGAGCTTCCTTCCAACTAAATGTGACTAAGAGTATGGCTCTTCTCACTGCTAAATGCTGAAGGCAGAGGCCAGGGCCAGGCAGGCATGGCTCTCAGGAATGTCTGCTCACCTATCCACGTTGTCTGCCTTTTTCTACTGAATAGAGAACCATTGGCACTTCAGGTGGCCCTGCCCCAGCCTGAGTCTCTAGTCCAGGCAGCTGTGCCCGTTTACTTCTGTGCGGATGAAACAAGCCCCACAGGGCCAATGTCTTGTCTCTCTTATCAGATGGCTGACACCAGCCTGGGCAGTAAAAGAAAAATACACCTCTACAGTTACATGTAAATTTCATCTAGTAATTTCAGTTCCTATTAGCTCTTCCTTCACTTCCAGGTAACAGCGGAGTTGACACTCACAGAATGCTTATTACAATAATCGTTTGTGATATTGATACCATCTGTCTTTGATGTTGTGAGTCCCTTAGTTAAGCATATGGTTTCTCACCATTAACCAAACAGCTGGTATGGGTGACGACATGCATTTCCAGCACCCAGTCCGCAGCAGATTCAACTTTCCACTCCCATATTCTGACTCTCCCGAAAGACAACTAAGAAACCCAGGCTTTCAAATGGTCGTTTTGAACAAAGTGCAGAAAAACAGAAGGGGCCAATGGGCCGGTGGGCTATAGCAGAATGATGTTACTTTGAACATTTTAAATATTATTTATTCTCTGTGTACACAAAAGTGTTGTGTATTAATAGTGAACAGGGGTTGTAAGATCTCCCTCTGTAGCTAAAACTGAATGGGAGGCCTGAAGAAGGTATGTTTCTCTCTTGGCAGTGATGGGTAGTTTCCCTTTTATTACTCTCCCTTCCCTCTAAAAAACACACAGAAAACTTTTCTCATTTACATTTTGACATTCATTTATGCCCATACTTTTCAAACATTTTCATTCTTTAAAATTATATATTTCTCTTGTCAGAGAGGAAGAGAGAGGAAGAGATAGAAACATCAATGATGAGAGAATCATTTATCAGCTGCCTCTTGCATGCCCCCTCCTGGGGACCTAGCCGCCCAGCTGGGGATGGTACCTGCAACCCAGGCATATGTCCTGACAAGGAATCAACAGTGATCCCCTGGTTTAAGCACTGAGCCACACCAGCCCGCAGACATTTTCTTTCTTAAGCTCATTTCTGCCGGCCGACAGGCTTTGTTTCCAGTTAAGGAATCTCTGGCCGAAGCACTTGGAGAGGAACAATTGCTAGCCCCTGACATCATCATGGTCTATGTCAAGCACAGCCTGGCCTCCCTGGTGGGCAGGGCCCTCCGCCTGGCTACAGAGGCCAAGGGCCATGTCTCTTTGTAAATGACTGTGGGGGAGGCCTGAGTGGCGGTGGCTGGTGGGAGGAGGGGTGTGAGCAGCACATTCCTGGCAAGTCAGCTCATGCTTGGGAGGCAGGACATGGCCACTGCCACCCTGTCCACCTGCCAGCTTGTGGGTGACCCCAAAAAGGAGCCTGTGAGAAGAAAGACCTCACAAGTGGAGCTTTCCTCTGCTTGGTTATATGGTCTGTCCATCACAGTGCACCCCTTGTCTGAGCTTCTGATGAGGATCGGGGCTCAGGCTCTCCAGAGCAGGCTGCTCAGAGCTGAGGCTCACTCTTTAACCTCAGAGGCCAGCCTCACACTCCTCCCACCCCCTGGAAGGGCCACCTGCACCACATTCAAATGCTAACAACAGTGGGACTCAGTGACCCAGAAATAAGAGCAGCACAGAGCTCCTTAATCCCCAAAGTCCTCTGACTGTGGTCATTTGTGCCCCTCCTTCTGGAACCAGGCTGGCACAGGCCTTCCAGGGGACTGAGGCTGGCCTCTCTGAGCTGCCTGCCACCACGTCCCCAAAGAAATCACCTTTCCCCCGACATTCACAGGAGAAAGCCCTTACATGGCAAGCACACTATGCGGAGTTGTGTTTCCCCTCCGAGGGCGGGGTGACAGACCTAGCCGGGAAGAGCCTCCATGGCTCTCTCATTCTCTGTGCATCTGATCCACCTTTTCATCACACAGCCAGCATTCCTGCTGCACAGAAAGCAAGCATCAAAGGGGCAGCCCTCCCGCCCCCTCCAAAATCCTGCAGCCTTTGTTGTTGCTGGGGCTGGGAGTTATTGAACTTTGCAGACCTGCTGGGCCCGGAAAGTGAACACACCCTCTGGAGCCAGCAGGGGTGGTGCTGTGCGCAGGAGATAGGGCCATGTGGAGGGCCCTGCGGTTGCCATGGCACCCTGATACCCAGCTCATTCCTGATCTATGTCACGGGGTCTGTGACTAAAGTTGTTTATGAGTCAAAAGTCTCCTGAAAGTCCAGGAGGAAATGATGACCACACGGCAGGCTGTGGGAAAGAGGGATGGAGCGTCCTAGAGGCTGCCACGCTCCCCATCCTGGCTGGCTAAGGAAGACAGTCTTTAAATACAACACGCGGAGCTGGGCTTGCTGCACAGCCTGACATTTCATTCCTCACCGCGCGGAGACAGCCAGGGAGAAGGCGTCTTTTAAATCATGTGCTGTCCTGCTGTAGTGTTAAAATATGGCAATCCCGGGCTCTGCAGTTCAGCAAACAGCACAGAGCTGAGCTCCATAAGGCCATGGACAAGCTGCCTCTGATCCTGCTGCTTATTCCACATCCTTTGTTCACAGCAGGGTGCCTACTGTCAAACCACAGCCCTGGGAGCCAGGGGACCTGAGACCTTGATACCCTTATGCACACCCCTTTCCACACAGAGCGCTTCCACATAGCAGTGTGTATTGCTGTCTCTGTAGTGGGGACACAGAAAAGAAACCAACTGAACTGCATGAGAATCACAGCAGAGAAAGGCAAAGTGCGGCAGGTAGCTGGGAAAAATCACAGATGTTACTTTTATTCCTGAAAAAATTTATCGTATTCTGGGGAAGGAGACATCCTTTTTTTTTTCTTAATTATCTTTATCCTATATATTAAAGAGGTAATATGCAAATTGACTGTCACACCCTCACTCAAGATGGCTGCCACGAGATATGGCAGGACAGTTAGGGGAGACCAGGCCAGCTGGGGAGGGCAGTTGGGGGCAACTGGGCCGGCAGGGGAGGGGAGTTGGGGGTGATTGGGCTGGTAGGGGAGCAGTTTGGTGTTGATCAGGCTGGCAAGAGAGTGGTTAGGGGGTAATCAGGCTGGCAGGCAGAAGGAGTTAGAAGCAATCAGGCAGGCAGGTAGGCAGGAGAGCGGTTGGGATCCAGCAGTCCCGGATTGTGAGAGGGGTGTCTGACTGCTGATTTAGGCCTGATCCCTAAACTGGCAGTTGGACATTCCCCTCCCCAAGGGGTCTCAGTTAGAGAGGGGTGCAGGCTGGGCTGAGGGATAGTCCCCCAACCCCTGCCGTGCACGAATTTCATGCACCAGGCCTCTAGTTGAGGTATAATTGACATAGAGCCTTATATTAGGCATAATTCAACATGTGTATAGATTGTGCAATGATCACTATAGTTAACATCCATTTTTATATATAGTTATTTTTTTTTCTTATGATGAGGATCTTTAAGATCGACTCTCTTACTAACTTTCAAAGATGCAATACTTTATTGTTAACTGCAGTCACCATGCTCTGCATGACATCCATATGGCTTATTTTACTGTAACTTGAAACTTGTACCTTTTAACCCCCTTACCCATTTGCCCACACCCACCCTGTCTCTGGCATATCTTCTTATATTAGGAGAATGATGTTTCCCAGAGATGTCTCCTTTCAACATGGAAGAAAGGGAAAGATTAAAAAAAAAAAGGAGAGGTGAGGGCAGAGGCCAGTTTCTCTTCCTCCACTTAGTAGGCAGCACATGATTCCAAAAAGGTAGGCGAGCTCCCTAAGGATAGAGAGGGCAGGGAGGAGAGGTGGCAGAGGTGGGGATGTAGCACATCAGGGGATGCTTTGGGGAAAGGTACTCCATGTGCACATTACTTACATTAACCTTATATTTGGGACTCAGCTCTGTTGCAGAACATTAGAACATGATCCTTCAATTTATGTCATAAAAAATCAAAGACTTGTTTTTCAAAAAGGATTTCCTATTTTATTCCTTTAGTAGAGGCCCAGTGCACAAAATTGTGTACTTGGAGGGGAGGCATTCCTTAGCCCAGCCTACGGGCGTCGGACTGATGGCTTAGCACTGCCTCAGAGGCGGGAGAGGCTCCTGCCATTGCCACTGCACTCACCAGCCTAGAGCCCAGCTTCTGGCTGAGCGGTGCTACCTCTGTAGGAGCACACTGACCACCAGAGCGCAGCTCCTGCTTTGAGTGTCTGCCCTCTGGTGGTCAGTGCACATCATAGTGACTGGTCATTCCACCATTTGGTCGATTTGCATTAGAGAGGGGTGCAGGCTGGCCTGAGGGACATTCCCTCCCACTCCCGCCTTGCATGAATTTCATGTACCAGGCCTCTAGTTAAGGTATAATTGACATAGAGCCATATATTTTCTCTATAATTTAACATGTGTGTAGTAATCAATAGGATGTATCTAGCTCTCTGTGTCCATTAAAAATATCATGTCATTAACAAATGGTTCCTGAAAAAAGCTTTTAAGGACTTCCTATGTGGCCTGTATAGAGATCCCTTTGTACTGCACATTGTCTCTCCTCCCCATGGTCATTCTGTCCCCAGATTTCAGAGCTTCTTACCTCTGAGACGGTGCAGTTGAGCTGGAAGATCTGCCCTTCTCCTTCCACCTGTCGCACACATAGTTTGCAAACCAGCTCCACCGTGTTCAGGCTGAATCTTTCCAGAGTGAATGTGCAGTGGAGGTTCCTTTGAGACCCACTCCAGATGTGGTAAAAAGGGATTTCCTAAAGGATACAAAGGTGTTAGCTACAAATAAGTGACTAATACCAAAGGTGAACTATCAGATACTGGGCTGCCAAGAGCTCTTCTCAGTATTACACATATTACCTCATTTAACCACAATAGGCCTACCTCTCTATAAATTCATCCCAAACTGCTTTTCGAATGAAAAAGCTGAGGCCCAGAGATGTTAAATTCACCAGCCAAAGCTCCAGAGCTAGTAACTGGCAGAATTGAGACTTGAACCCAAGGAGTCAGCCTCTACAGTCTCCATACCAGTCTGCCACTTGTCCCTCCTTTATAAAAAAAAAAAAAAGCTATTGTAAATGGTTTAAATAAAACCTGTACACTCCAGTCATTGCTCATTAAAAGGAAACCCTGCTGTGGTATTCTGGAGAGAAGCAAAGAAGCTCTAAAGGATAATGGGCTGATCCAGGTCTCTTTCATGCCTATATCTTCCCTCTGCACCGGACAGGGGGGAAGCAACATGTACTATAGTTGGAAACTGGAGACTGGTTAGCTGCTGCAGAAAAGTCCTTGGCCTAAAAAGCACTGAGCCTCTATCAGGCATACATTTTAAAAAGTCTAGACCACCTTAAAGAACCTATCCTAAAACCTGTTTCAATAAGGGAAAGAAAAGGTTGATACATAAAAAATGGATGAACAGGTGGTTAAAGGCGGAGAATGAAGTGCAAATGAGGCCACGCTCCCCTCACCTAGTTAGTGATTTGGGGCAAGTTACTTAACTTTTCCATGCCTCAGTTTCTTCATCTGTGAAAGATTAAGCAAAAGAATACCCAAATATACATCAGCTGGGGTTAGAGAGGTAAACCAAAGTGCATGAATGTCTGGCTGAGTGCAAGAATCCAGCCAGGCTTAGTTGAACCAATATCAGATAATCATTATTATAAACATACAATTTTCTGTTATGATTACACAAAGGAGATTGCTCATAAAAAAGGGAAGATTTGTGGACTGTTATGGCAGTTGCAAATGAGGGAGAAGAAGAAAGTAAAGAAAGAGATTTTATGAGAAAGTTAAAAGCCAGATCTCTCAATCAAGTGCTGAGTGATAACGAAGAGTCTAGCATGCACCCCCATCAAAGCACAAGACTGTTATCAGTAGTCTACCACAATGTATGTGAGTATTAAACATCTCTCTATATAAAAGCCTAAGCCAGTGGTTGGCAAACTGTGGCTTGCAAGTACATGCGGCTCTTGAGCCATGGTTGGCCGCTATGTTGACTAATGAGTTTGCCAACCACTGCCTTAGGGAAAAACACTTAAAAAACATCTTAATAATGTACTAATGTCTTTAACCTGAAGTCAAAACTTCTGGGTATGGGTAATGCCTTATGCAGTGGTCGCCAAACTCATTAGTCAACAGAGTAGCAAACTGTGGCTCACAAGCCGCATGTGGCTCTCGAGCTGCAGTTTGGTGACCACTGGCCTAAGCGACTGTTATAACCAGATTACCAGCCGGTAGCTATGACGTGCACTGACCACCAGAGGTCAGATGCTTAATGCAGGAGCTGTCCCCTGGTTGTCACTGCACTCCCACAGCCTACTTCCTGTGATCCCTCACCCTGACCTGGTGGTCCCAATTGGCCCCGATGAAGCCTGCTGGCCAATTCCTGCATCCGTCCCCTTGGCCAGCCAAACAACCATCCAGCCAAACAACCATCCAGCCTGATTGGAACCGGGTTAGATGGGCCCTGATCAACCCTGATCACTGGCCAGGCTGAGGGCCTCTAGTATGAAAATAAGAATGGGGATGGAAAACCTTCCCTTCGTTCCTTCTATTATCTTTAATGATTTATATCAGGAAATCACAGTCAGTCTAGTTGCAGTGCTGGCATGGGATTGGATTTACATGCATGTAGACCAATCTTCACAGCTTACCGAAGTGTGTCTGCATCTCCAGAACTGGAAATGAGCTAGAGATCCTGCCTTATAATCTCCTAATATCTCAGACTGATGGAGGAGGAGGTGGAAACCTCTGAAGAGTCCCTATGCTTTTTCCACAGGAACATACAATGGGGCTGGGATTGGGATGCTAATATTTACTAAAATCCTGACCAGGTTTTATTATTATTTTAAAATATATTTATTGCTTTTGAAAGAGAGAGGAAAGGAGAGGGAGAAATAAAGAGAAACATTGATGTAAGAGCAGAACCTTGATCAGCTGTCTCTTGCACATCCCCTATTGGGGATCTAGTCTGCAACCGAGCATGTGCCCTGACCAGGAATTGAACCAGCAACCATTTGGTGCAGGTGATGATGTCCAACCAACTGAACCACACTGGCAAGGGCCCAGGTTTTAATTACATTCTATTTCAGTTTCAAAACTGGGATTTCTGCTAAGTTTGTGTCATGTTTGCTAACAGTGTTCTCCTGTTTCTCTTATGAATGCCTTCGAGAGTTTTTAAAATCAAGCCAATGTAAACATTTACCCTGAAAATGTAATGAGGGACTTGAAGTTTTATTTGCTAGCACTAAAACAGTGAAGTTCAATTATTTGAAGGAGAATTAAGAAAAAAGCATTCCTTCAAGTATGTCTAGAGTATTTTTCAAAAATCTTAAATGATCCTAAATCCTTTTGGAGAAACAAGTGCTGATGTCTGTCTGATTGACTTCAGGAAAGGGAATATGTCATGTCTAATAAGTGCAGTCCTCTTTCATGGAGTTGGCTCCAAGCCTTACCTGATACTTAGCCAGCAATTTGCTCTTCCAGAGGGAATGGGCGACGTCGTGAATGGATAGGCGCAGGTTGTGGGTGCTGCCTTTGAAATGAAGAGCCTTTGGTTCTTCGAGGAGCTGTCCTCCCATCTGTCTCTCAAGTTGCAAAACCTCCTGCAATGACATGACCCAAACCGAAAGCAAGTTACTGAATTGTATCACTTTCATCAGCTCTCTCATCCAATGAGTGTTTCTTCACTGCGCCTTCCCACCTTCCCGCCACCCTGCTAACTTGTGCAATATGTGACTTCCACTTCTGCAGCCTGGAGGCCCTTCAGCTGAAGCCCCTGCCAGTGTGTATGTGACTGGATCCCACTGACCATCAACTCTGCTTCAGCAATCACACTGTTGGGGGCAAATTCATTACAGAGTGCACTTCCTGATGAACAAGCAGACTATTCACATACAGGAAAACAACCATAAGAACCCCAAATGGGAAAAAACAAACAAACAAACAAACAAACAAACAAACAACAGAAAAAAAGAAAAAAATAGGTGGAAATATAAATAGATAAGTAGCTTTTAAATGAACTTTCAGGGAAAGGGGCAAGTAACTAGCAAACAAACCCATGTCTTAGACTTGGTAAAACCAACTCATAAACAAAAAGTTTGAAAGTTTGGGAAAATTTTTAAAATATTTTGTAATTTCCATACTTATAGAAGTAAAGTAGTAAAATTTTGCTTAAAATAATCCATTGCAGGATTTCAAGTTATCAAAAAAAAAAATTGAAATGTGCTCACTATATGTCTTATTAGACAGAGGAAAATATACTGATGTAGATTAGGAAGTTTTCTCAGTATCATAATGAACTAAGCAAATACTTAGCTTAAATTTTAAAAAGAACATCTCAGTAACTGTGGTTGATAGAAAAAAATGCTATATAACTTTACTTATACTATGAAAATGTGAAATGAAGACACATTCTATATGTATTTACATCCCTCAAGCTGGTTAACGGGAGTTAATGGAGCATTTCCCCTACAGCTGCAATTATCCAAACAGCATCGAACCACAGGTGATCAATGAACAACATACCCTGGGTCTTCTTTGCTCTACCCTGTGCTCACTGTGCAGTCCTCGTGCTTTAAAAGTTTTAGTGACACAAATATGAGGCAAACAGCAACCTTTTTTATTTATTTTATAAATAGGAGTTCAAGAAAATAACAGCTTTTATAAATACAGTATATAATTTTCTTTGGTGAGATTTCAGTCGAAAACACAGGCCATTTCACACACATGTATTGGGCCCTACCAGGATAGCAAGCACACATTGGTCACAGAGGAGAATTGTGACTATGGAACCAGACTGCAGTCCAGTAAGTGCAAGGCTCCCCAATGTCATTGATTCAATTTAAACAGCTCATTGAAACTGCTTCTTTAGTGGTTCTCAGCATCCATCATTCCTGAGTCAGGCCACTGTTCTGAACAAGGCAAGCTGCTGAGAGGTCCTCTAAGGCAGCGGTCGGCTAACGCTTTAGTCAACAGAGCCAAATATCCACAGTACAACAACTGAAATTTATTTTGAGAAGTTTAAGTTAAGTTTTAAACTTAAACTTCTTCTAATGCCACGTCTTCAAAATAGACTTGCCCAGGCCGTGGTATTTTATGGAAGAGCCACACTCAAGGGGCCAAAGAGCCACATGAGGATCACGAGCCACAGTTTGCCGACTACTGCTCTAAGGTGTAGGAAATGTTAGGATTTCAGACTGGGTCTGAAATGGTCTCAGACTGGGACTCCTCTAATTAGTGTCTAATGGAAGAGATGAGGCAATAGCATATTGATGGAAAGACCAGCATGGTCCAGCTGCTTGAGAGTATTGATGCTGAGGCTATTTAACTTCTCTGGCTGATGAGTAGCTATTACTTGTGACAGGAGCCTGAGCAGTCAGCCAGTCCCCAACTCATCAGTTGGCCACCCGGACACATATGTTGTGTCATTGTGCCCTAGCTCTGCTGTGCCTGCAGCTCAGCAGGCTCTGAGGGACCCAGTAGGCTGGCTGCAGAGATCTACCCAGCCCAGAATCATGTGCTCCTCACGGACCTCCTTCTACAGCACTTCACACTCCACTCTGGATAAGAACCTGGCCATGTGGAAATGAAGATGCACAAGAAAAGTGAGGGTTAATTGCAGTTTCTTTTGCTTTAGCAGGAAAGTATAATGAGCTTATGTTGATCATGTTCATGCTCAGTGTCTAGTTAGCATAATAGAGAAAGCTGATGTTCCCAGTGAACCTGGCACCTGACAAATTCTAAAGCTAAAATGATGTTTGTTTATCAGCCATTAGAAGAAAAGAAACATAATTAGAAATCTTTGAGATTACAGTCATGCCAATCAATCAGTTCTAGCTTCTTTCCAGTAGACCCTAATTACCTCATCAAGACGCCTAAAGAGCAATCGATAGTAATTATCTGATTACTATAGATCTTCATTATGTCCAAATTATCTCCCTGGGATGTCTGAAAAAAGATGCATTGTATTCTGGGAGGTAATTGTACCCAACGATGTATAATCCACACTCCATTCCTACAATCAACATAGATTGCAGAGGATATAGAGAGCATTGTCAGTTTTCTTGGCAGGGAGGACAATCGAAGAAAAAAAACAACAACACAAAACAACCTAAATTGCCTATTGGCCATGACCTTGAAGTCAAAAAATGTAATGCCACGTTTTAAGCACAAAGTCTGGTTTGGCATCAGCCCAAGAATAAGGCCCAGTCTATGGATTTGGCATTGACCTCCAGTCATGGTAGAGTCCTTTTTAGCGGGAAAAGGGACTGGACTGGCTTGAGTCTTTTTTTGGAGAGAAAGTCCCAAGAAAAGTGCCATTTTGTTACATTTTTTTAAATTTAATTTTTGTAGTTACTTCTTTTTTTAAAAAAATGACAGTTGACATAGAATATTATATTAGTATCAGGTATACAGCATAGTGGCTAGACATTTATATAATTTACAAAGGGATTCTTCCTCCCCACTATAAGTATAATACCTACCTGGCAACATATATAGTTATTAAAATATTGTTGATTATATTCCCTAAGCTATAAAGAAAGTACCATTTTAGACAAGACCAGAAAACACAACTTTTCCATATTCCTAAGCTCTCCATCTCTCCACCAACAAGGAATGATATTATGCTTCTGCACAGAGCTGGGGGAACCTGACTTTTCTCTCCTTAGAGCAGTGGTCAGCAAACTGTGGCTCGTGAGCCGAGGTTTGCTGCTCTGTTGACTATTAAGTTTGCCGACCACTGGGATAGGGGATTAATCACAAGGAACAACAACAGCCTGTAATTATTGGAATTGAGAGTCTAGGTTAGTGGTTGGCAAACTCATTAGTCCATAGAGCGGCAAACTTGAGAGCCAGTTTGCTGACCACTGGCTTAGAGCATCCATGCTCAGAGCAGAGGTCTCTAAACATATGTGATTGCCTATGCCTATCAGTCCAAAATTCTGAGCATGAATTGCATTTTTTGAATATTATGTTTATTTATAAATCATACTAGAGGCCCTGTGCATGAAATTCATGCACAGGGTGGGAGTGGGGGATCCCCTCAGCCAGCCTGCACCCTCTTCTATCTGGACATCCCTCTCACAATCCAGGACCACTGGCTCCTAACTGATTACCTGCCTGCCTGATCACCCCTAACTAGACTCCCTGCTGGCCTGGTTGCCCTCAACTGCCCCCCACCCCCCTGCCAAACTGGTCACCCCCAACGAACCCTCCCTCTGCTGACCTGGTCACCCCTTATTCCATATCTGCTGGCCTAGTTGCCACCAAATACCCTCCTCTGCTGGCCTGGTCACCCTCACTGACCCCCTTTGCCAGCCTCACTGCCCCCCACTGCTGGCCTGGTCGCCCCATGCAGCCTACTGTTTGTTTGTTTGGTTACCCCACACTGCTCCCCCTGCCAGCCTGGTTGTCCCATGCAGCCTGTTTGGTTGTCCATTTGGTTGTTTTGGATGTTATGGTCCCTTGCTCTTTATATATATAGATACCTATATTAGCATCAACATGTTAATCTATACCAATAAAAGAGTAATATGCTAATTAGATCAGACAGCCGAATGACCTTCTAGACATCTTTCCAGATGACCTTCCAGATGAAGCTGGGGCTGTGAGGGCTGATGCCCTTGCATGGGTTTAATGCTCAGGCCTCTAGTATATTATAAAAGCATGAGCAAAGACAAACACAGATAAATTGTGCTGTTTTTTCACGCTGGGGCGTGTGAACTCCATTTTGGAGATTGCTGACTTAGGCAGCTGTTATTTCACCTATATCTTTGGGACAAATCAGCCCAGGAGTAAATGACTCATTTAAAAGGATTCTTACCTAACTTAAAATAATTGTGTGTGCATGTTCATGTGTGTGTGTGTGCATGTGTGTGTTTGTGTGTGTGTGTATGTTTTTAAAAAATAACAACTATTATCATCATACTCAAGATATTCAACCTCAAGAAAACAACAAAAAAAGGAAAAGATGATAACTAAAGCAAAAATTAAATGTATTAAAGTGGAAATTGAAGATATTATAATTAATAAATAAAACAACTCCTCAACAACCAAAATAACCTAAAACCATACATGAGTTGGAAATGACTTGCCACAGACAGCAAATCCCATATATGTTTTGAATCAGAAGACAGAAGAAGCAAGCCTCCTTGATGGGCTAATCAGGCTTTTACTCCATATTGTTATAGTTTAAATATTATAATTTCAGATATTTTATAGCCCATTTTAAAATACTCTAACTTGTATTTATAAAAGCTTGATTTCTGAAATTCCTTCTGATTGAAATTTGGTTATTATACATATGGCACAGATGAATAAGAGAACATAAAAGTAACAGTTGTCTGAATCAGGAAGATATAGCATCACAGTTCAGTGCTTTCCTTTCCTTAATCTTCCTGGGTACACTCATTCAACTTCAATGGAGCCCCATGTTCTGCTAGGAACCATGCCAGGCCCTGGGGTACACAGACAAGTAAGTCCTGGTGCGTCCCTGCCTCAAGCCACTCATAGATCATAGTAGGGAGACTGACATATAATTATGCAACCCCAGCATAGAGTGCTCAGCTCCAACACAGTCTGCTATTGATCCAACCATTAGGGTATTCTATACACCTTAAAAGAGAATAGGAACAAAATATATTTAAGGTCAAAAGATTTAGGAAGACTTAAGAAAAGTATCATGACCTTGGAAAGAAATGCAGTACTAGGAATCAGGATCATCTAGGCTCTATTGTTCTCAGAAATGTCAAAAATGTCAATGCCACCTTCTTTTGCCAAGGTTGTCCTCCCTCCTGGCAGCACCCCACCTCAGTGCCTTGCTCAGCTCTGGGTGACTCTACCTGTTGCTCTGACCTGCTCTCTCTGCCCCTGTAGGAGAGGTCACTTTCTGACTTTCTTTGTTTGTTCCATTCCTACCTCTCTAACTTAACTTTTGAAAGACTCTCTCAGGGGCCAGTTGCTAGCCCATGGCTTCACAGTAACTAATGCACACTAGAACCCGCGACAAAACGTTACCAGGAGCAGGCCCCTATGTGTCAGAGCTGGATTCCCGTGGTGACCTGAGTGATCCAGTGAGCTGGCTGCATCCCCAGCGCCGTGGCTGCCCAGAACAGACCCTGGTGGACGCCTGTATTGATTCTGGGGACCTATGAGGGATTGCAGGGAAGGCAGGGACAAGGGATTCCACAGTAGAAACAAGCAGCTTTCACAATAACCAATTAAACCAAGACATTATCCATGTCGAGCCATTAGCCTGGGCCACTTAAGAGCCACAATAAATCCAAGCTGATTTAAAAGGCTGGATGGACAAAGGGAGCCTTTCTGGCCAGCACCCAGGACTCTCTCCCAGGCTCCGAGGTGATAGGCTCTTCCCTCACCAGGGGCTGACAAGGCAAGGCCAGCAGGAGGAGCCCCACAGCTCCAGCAGTCGGGTCTCCCTACCCCAGAAGAGGTCTCTGCATTTCTGCCTGGGTTAGACTATATCCGCCTTCACTGCCACTTTTTAAAAAAAATTTTAAATATATTTTTATTGATTTCAAAGAGGAAGGGAGAGATAGAAACATGAATGATGAGAGAGAATCATTGATTGGCTGCCTCCTACTGGGGATGAAGCTTCCAACCCTGGCATGTGCCCTTGACAGAAATGGAGCCCAAGAGCCAGTCCGCAGCTTGATGCTCAATCCACTGAGCCAAACGGGCTAGGACTCCACTGCCACTCTTGTTCTTCCTCCTCCTCCAGGTTCTTCCTAGCTCAGGCCAGTTTCCCCTAAGTGTCAGTCTCACTGCGTACACAGGAGAGCCCCAGGCGACACAGCGGCTTGCCCTGAGATTCACGAAGCCTGTACTTAAGAACATAACCCCTTTGCCTGAGCGCCGTGCAATGACTTGATGCCAGAAACCTTGTGAGGTGCTGGGGCCCTGGCTCTGTGCTTCACTCTGTGTGTGCACACTTACCCCTGACCACCGCCCCATGCTCAAGAATTGCCTCCTGTCTGCACCAGCATCACGGCTCTGCATTGTGCCTCCTCCTCTCTCTTGGAGGTACTTGCCTTAGCTTCCAGTTTCTCAAGAGACAAACGTCCCTCCTCTGGTACCTGATCTTTAGCTTCCTTCTATGTCTCTGTCTTGTCTTCCTTCCCACATCTCTCTTATCACTCCTTTCCTTTCTTATTAGAAATCTTATCAGCTAGAGAAAGGAAGACACCAAAGATTAAGGTTAAATCTCACATAACTCATTAAAATCTCTTCTGGAAGAGAAGTTTGAAGGAGGTTAAATCAAGGCTGTGTTTGTTTTGCCTTGCTTCTTTCTCAGTACTCTCTGGCTGAGATCCACCTGCACACTCTATTCTTGATGGAAATACAGAACCTGTATTTAATGCTGCCAAGAGCCAGCCAGGACCTGCGCAGGTGGAGGCAGCGACTGTGGGCAAACCACTAGTAACAATGCCCCCATCCCGCCTTCCCTGCCTCCTAGCATGAAAGTGCAAGGGGCAGTGAATGAAACAGTGGCCAGGGGTCTGTTTTGGTCTGACTGTATCACTCCTTGGAGAGGAACTCACACTTATGTCCTGTCCAGGGCTCCGGACCAAGCACCAAAGGCCGAGTTGGGCTGTCCAGACCTGTGCCTACCATCCCCATGCATCTGCCATGGGGCACAAAGAACAAACTGGCAAATGTTTGTTCAGGGTGCCATACCCATTAAACCTCAAAAGACCAACCTTCAAAAATTGTGCTGACTGGTGTTTTTAAAAAATCACATCTCCTATCAGATTTTATGGAGCCTGCTTTGCTCCTCTTCATTCTTCCACCCTGTGTTAAAATCTGTCCTTGTCGTTCAGGGATGAGGGGTTTCTGTCTTTGCTACTGAAGCTGGCACCACTGTCACTGTCACCACTATGGGCCTGCACTCTTCCAAAGCAAAGGCCAGAGAGCGTGCCATCCTTCCCTCCCACTCCCTGCCAGCTTTCCAGGGTCACTGCTGTCAGTTCCCCACATGCCCTCTCCTTTTCTGGCCTCAGGCTTCTGGCTGCAGAGCTGGCTGCGGGAACATCTGACTGTCAGCCGGCCTGGCCTCCCCCACTTGACCCTGGTCACCGCTGCTGGCATCAGTCCTGGCCATGCTACTCTTCCAGTGCTCACACTGGGGAGCTCTGCTCTCCCCCTGAGTTTTTCTGCCATACTTCACCCTAATAGTAAGGCTGGGCTCCGGTGACCATGTGCAAACACTTCTCAGCAAGCCACTTAGTTTTCAAGACTCTGCCTGCTGCTCCCACAGCTGCCGCTGCCACGGATGCTTGGTTTGAGCTGTCCCTTCCAGCCGTCCTGGTCATGGTGGCTTGTGATGCTTGTGCAACAAAATACCAAAGGACCCTGACAGGTTTGGCTTAGTGGATAGAGCATCTGCCTGTGGTCTGAAAGGTCCCAGGTTCGATTCTGGTCAAGGGCATGTACTTTGGTTGCAGGCACATCCCCAGTAGGGGGTGTGCAGGAGGCAGCTGATTAATGTTTCTCTCTCATCCATGTTTCTAACTCTATCTCCCGCCCTTCCTCTCTGTAAAAAATCAATAAAATATATTTAAAAAATGCCAAAGGGTAGCACTCAGGGAGGTAGCTGTGTCACTCTGATCATACTTCTAAGGAAAGATGATTCTCATATCTATGTGTCATGAATAAGACTTGTTGGGTTGCCCTAGAATTTCTGAAGTCATCTTGTGTTTCTTTTCACCCTTGGCACGTTATTTTTAAATTTCTGAGTTAATTTTGTTTCTGCAGTAAGAAATCACCATACACTTAAAGCCTTGGAAAAACATACATTTATACCCCTACTTTCTGCAGGTTAGTCTGACACAGGTTCTCACTGAGCTAAAACCAAGGTGTTGGTGGGGCAGCCTTCTTTCTCTAGGAGAGAATCTTGAAAATTCCCTGTGCCATGTAAAGTGACACATTCTCAGGTTAAGAGTACTGTGTGTAGATATGTTTGTGTGACATGAGCACTGAAGATATGCCTGCCTATCACAACTTCTATTTTATCTTCCCCCTTTTCTCTCTTAAAAATTTTAATCAAAACTAGAGATCTGATGCATGAAATTCATGCACTGGGGGGTGTCCCTCAGCCCAGTCTGCACCCTCTCCAATCTGGGACCCCTTGTGGGGGGATGTCTAACTGCCAGTTTAGGCCCCATCCCCTTGTGGAATTGGGCCTAAATCGGCAGTCAGACAACCCTCTCACAATCCAGGGCTGCTAGCTCCTAACCACTCACCTGCCTGCCTGCCTGATTGCCCCTAACCACTTCTGCCTGCCAGCCTGATCACCCCCTAACCACTCACTCCCCTGTTGGCCTGATTGACGCCTAATTGCTCCCCTGCCAACCTGATCACCCACAACTGCACTTCCCTGATGGCCATCTTGTGGTGGCTATCTTGTGGCAGCCATCTTGTGATGACATGGGGTGGCCATCTTGTGATGATGTGAGGGTGCAAGGGCCACCTAAGCTTTTATTAGTATAGATGGAAGATCATTTCTGGAATATATGGGAGGGCAAGAGCCAGGGCAAAAACTCATGAGAAGATAAAGGTGAGTACATTTGGAGACATCAAAACGATTCATGCCTCTGAATGGCTGACCTGCCAGCCTGCTACCAAACCTGAAAGTCATCACACAATTAGATCACAATTAGAGTTAATGTTTTCATTGAGCTACTGTCTTCAAAACGACAGTATAATTTAACTGCCCACCTAAGGATAATTAACATTATCAAGTGTCTGTCTTGTGCCAGAAAATTGAATAACTTTAATATCCTTGAATCTTCTAAGGGTCCCTGATGCAGACCAAATGACTGTCCAAAGTGGTCAAGTTCGATGATGAGAGCCACAGAGCTGAGAGTGGCAGGACCAATGGAGCCAGCTAGCCTGACACAACCTTTCCTTCACACCACATCCTTCCACACACTAGGCAGGGAAAACACATTTGTAACCTTGAACGCATTTTTTTGTTGACGTTATCTAATGTATGTGTTACATGTATGCATATATTAATTTAATCCCTGAGACCAGGATCCTGAAATTACATAAGGTTAGTTTTGAGGCTGCTTGAGGAAACAGCAAGAGAAGATATGGTTAATGGGGCCAATTCAATAGAAGGCCAGCCTTGCGAGTGGGAGAAGAGATAGGGCCTCAGGTGTTCTGAGGTCAGTAGGGTCACGTTTTGCCACGGAAGGGGCATCAGAAGGACACTAGTGAGGAAAGCACCCGCGGGATGACAATAACACCTTTCACGGGCTACCCGACTATCTATAAATTCAGCCCCAAAAAACACTGTTTGTCGCACAATCCTTAACTGGATTTCCTACTTTTTTTAATTTTCAGTATTTTCTTTTATTTTTTCCCCCATTTTTAAAACAAAATATGATATTTCACAGAGTGACTGTACCAAGGCTGTAGCCTAATGTAAGGTGTGTGAAAAACAAAGCAATGCAAAGAAGACTCTTCCCATGGCAAATGGCTGCATGAAGAAAGCCAGCTTATATTAATGCACATTTCTTTGTTTGTGTCATATAGGCATATGCATTTGCCAGAAATTCAGAGACAACCTCAGACTGCCCAGCTCGTATGCAAATAATTCCTCTTTCAGGTTCTGAAACTTGGAATTCAGAATAAACCCTGGTCTTAACATAGAAAAAAAATCTCATAAATTATACCATTAGGATAAAGCAGCGCGGGGGGAGGAACAGAAATTACTTATTTCCATGTAGATGAATATTTCTCCTGGAGTGTTTTTAAACTTATTACAAATATAACCTTCTTCTCTATTAATTTCTGGTTTATTATCATTAGGACTTAAATCTTTGCAAATAATGAAGTGAAAAACACCAATGTTCTTAATTTAATCACCTGAACAGGAGGGAAAGAGGAAAGCTGTGGTAACACCCAATATACTCTTTTCAATAGATGTGACTTCTATGGAACGGGTTCCAAACTACTCTCATGATTCTCAGCATCTTGCTCTCTCTCCTTGAACTCAACTTGCACACGGCTCTCACAGCTTCTTCAAGCACATGAGCAGAAAAAAACAACAACCCACGTGAAAGGCGTATGAAAGAATTCATTTGTCTCCTAGCAGTCACTGCCGGCATTCTAATTCTACATCAGTGCTTCCGAATTGCTAAATCACAGCTTTTAAGTTTCAGGTGATCATTTTTGCCCTCAGGCTTAACAAAACTCTTGGAAATAGTTATGAAAGCTGCTGAAGTGAAAGTGGTGGGTGGGAAGGTAAAAGAATGCAGCAGGGTTGCTTGAAACTAATGCAGTGGTCTTGTCCCTGCAACCTCCATCCACGTGGGCAGGATAAGCACATATGATAATAAGTGGAAATTCATATGCTGGCTATGTTCAGCTGCAGATATCATCTTTTTCCAATAGCTCTCCAGACTGTGGGGTCCTTCGCCCTGAGAAGGTGTGCTCCACTGGGCTCCCCTCTCTGCCCTAGTCCAGCATCTGTGAGGGTTTCTGCAATTCAGAAAGTATCCCCAGTATGCAGCAATAACTATAAGAAAATACGTATCAAGTCTGGGGAGACCCACTGTGGGGCATCCTTTGCTGTGCTGGAGGTGCAGGTGGTAGAGGAAGCAGAGAATTAAAGCGCAAACAATGAAGTGGGGCTCCTTTTCAGCAGAGCCCAGACTAGGTGCGAAGAGGCTGAAATGGAAGGTTTCCAGGGTCAAGGACAGCAGTGGAGGGAACATCCCTTGGGTGGCTCAATAGGAGTTGAATCTTTATGAAACACAAAGGAGCTGTGATAAAATCAGGGACTTGGCTCTCAAAGTGCTCTATGAAATCGGATGTGTCAAGGAGTGATAAATGAGGCCTGGCCTGTGTGGAGCAGTTGGTTAGAGATCGTACTGTGCACCAAAAGGTTGCCAGTTTAATTCCTAGTCAGGGCACATGTCGGGGTTGTGGGCTTGATCCCTGGTAAGGGGCATCAATGTTTTTCTCTCAGTGTCCCTCTCCCTTCCTCTCTCTCTTAAAAAAACCAATAAAATATTTTTAAATATATATATATATATATATATATATATATATATGAATGATAAATGAAAGGATTGTGGAGGAGCAGGGGAAAACATAATTTAGGGCAGATATCTTGAGATTATAATAGACTCAATTAGCAATTTATAAATTTTTAGAGCAACTCAATGTCCTGGAAGTAAAGTTGAATGCTGGTTTAGTGGAGGTCCTCTTTAGTATAGGAATTAGAAAAACCTGCGGCAATTCCAGACAGTAAGACATTTCAGAGTGAGAGTAAGTTCCCTGTAGATATGGCTGTAAGCAGATAAGGTTTGTGGACCAAGAGACTGCAAGGGGTTGAGGGAGTTCTTACTTTAGAACAAAGGGACATTGCTTACACCTTGTGTATAGAGATGGAAGGTCATGTGATTGTGGTCAGAAAGGAGCAGTTTCATAAAAGGAGATCTAGGTGTGGTTGTAATTGAAGATTACAGTTTGTCCACACTAGTGGATAGATAATATGGGATGATGTGAAGGCTACTAGAATAAATTTGGGCAAAGGAACTATAATTACTTGGTGACTTTGAATTTGAGAGAATACTGGGAATAAAATGAGTAGGGAAAAACACCATGAGGCAATTCTAGTAGCAAGGGGATATACGGGGCAGGCAAAAGTAAATTTATAGTTGTGAGTACGGGAAACCCAAGAGTTTACTCTTGTATTGTTACTTATTAATTACAACTGTAAACCTACTTTTGCCCCACCCTATCTATTTAGGATATTCTGTACAAAGGAACTATAATGGGTGATGAGTAATAGAGTAATGGAAGAAATAATAACAGAACAGAGAACTAGTCCCTGAAATACAGCGATGACCCAGAAGTGGTCATGGGGTATGAGAAGTATTGGCACTTTTCCATCACGGTCCTGCGGTTAGAGTATGTCGTCCTTACTGTAGGGATTGGGAGAAATGTCATGTTGCAGTTACTGTGAATAGGTCAAGGAATGAGGAAGAGAATGATTTGAGGATGTAGGAAAGTTTGTACTTAATAGGATCAAAGATCTGTGAAAGTGTTTTAGATACTAGTTCTGAATCTTGGCTGAACAGTAGAATTATCCAGGAAGTGCTGAAAACAAAAATACAAACCAAAACCAATACCTAGACTTGAGATCAGAACTTTTGAATATATATTTTTAATTGATTTTTTACAGAGAGGAAGAAAGAGGGATAGAAAGTTAGAAACATCGATCAGCTGCCTCCTGCACGCCTCCTACTGGGGATGTGCCCGCAACCAAGGTACATGCCCTTGACCAGAATTGAACCTGGGACCTTTCAGTCCACAGGCTGACGCTTTATCCACGGAACCAAACCAGTTTCAGCTGAGACCAGAGCTTTTGGGTTGGGATTCCAGAGGAAATCTTTTTTAAAGCTCCCCACCTGATTCCTACATGTGTGAGATAGAGAACTACAGATTTAGGAAGAACATAAGTGAGAAGTGGGGTGGGGCTGAAGAAGGAGGAGGTATTTGCAAAAGATAGTGTTTATGGGTAACAGACAATAGAGAAGTAGGGATATATTAGAGAGACTGGTAGGGAACACTGGCAGGCAGGGTGCCGATAAGGCAGAGCTGAGGTAACGAAGGGCCTTTTTCTGAGTTTATCGGCCCCCAGTTTCCAATTCCAGTTTGGTTGTGGCTGAACAAATATTCTCCTTGTTAAGTTACCCAACTTGAACTGCTCACCTGTAACTAGGATTTTGGTATTTCTGCAATACTCAAAGGCCATGAGGTGTAAGATGCTTATCCATTATTCATGTTTGTTTCAGGCTAAGTGCTGGATCCCCAGATGCTAAGAATTTATAGATCACTACTTGGAAAGCACTGACCACAACACAAACTGCTCTTGGGTTATTTTCACAGCTTAAACCTGTGCATCAGTCTTTCTTGACCACTAATTAAAATAATACAAATTATTTATAGACTATATTTTGTTTGCATGGATATGTGTGTGTCTGTTGGGAAGAAAGGTCAAGAGTGCCTGAATATAAGAACTATGTGTGTGAATACAAAACACCTGTATCAAATATTTCAGGTATGATCTAGATCTTCTGCAACGATTTTTCTTGGAATCACTAAAAAGATTCACCTTAATCAGATCCCACTATTCCTCTACAAATACACTTTTCCCTAAGAAGAATTTAAGCCTCAGATGATTTCTATCCTGACAGAGCCTTAGAAGTATCACATTTGCAAAGAATATAAAAGAAATAACCTTAGGCTTTACACTTGAGCTGTGTGTTCACATCATTTATTCAACATCAGAAACTCCTACAGGCTCAAGCATCAAAAATATATCCAGTGACTGACTGTCTCATTCTCTTCATGGACCCAACCTGCCACACTCAGTCTTTATGACCCAGAAATACTCTCTGGATAGAAACACCAGGAGGAAATACCCTGATTTTCAGAAAAATTGCTTTATTTGATACATTTTTTCCTTCCACTTCTCATCTTCCTTCTCTGGGTGTTCATCCTTCAGAAGCTCCTTCGAATGCTTCCATTCATCTTCCCTTGCAATGGCAGAGCTCCCTTTGGTCCCTATGATCTAGGGCAAGCATGTCAAACTCGCCTTTTGTGGGCTGTATGCATCCCTTAGACAAAGGAGTGGCCCTTTGAGAAACCCACTTTAGGATTGGAGAGTCCAGACTGCAACCAGATGCTTGGGAGTGAGGCTTGTACTCTACACTCAATGCTGTATGATTTTGAGCAACTTACTTAACCTTTCTGTGCCTTGGATTGCACTTTTTAAAAATGGGATAATGGTATCTTACAGGGTTGTTGTTGTGAAGATTACAGGGGGTTACTAAAAATATTTAGAAACTTGACCAGCACATAGCAAGTTCTCAGTTTTTATTATTTTCTCCCTAGATATTACATTTTATCACCATGGATGACAACTATCAATATACAATTGGTTTCTGAGTTTCTATCTCAGGATTTACTCTGTTCAGTGAGCCACACCCATACTTCTACACCTTGGGCATTTTTGTCCTGATATTCATATCTCTAACTCAATACACCCAAAGCAAAGGCACCATATCCACACCCTGAGCTGCTACCTATCACCTGGATTTGCTACTGTGACTTGAAGCAGGCTTGCTCCACACATTCAGTGTTAGTTAGCAGGTCCTGCAAGAGCTACTTGAACAGGACCTTCCACATCTATTCTCTCCTTTGCATGCCTCTGTCGTCACTCCAAGTCTTCCATGCTTTTCTTCTTCACTTGGCTCTATCTCTCCACTGACATCTGACTAATATTTTTAACATCTATTTCCAATAATGTCTTTCTTCCATTTAAATTTCTCCAGTGAATCTCTATTAACTCAAGGAACTGAATCTCAGCTCCTCTATCTGGCAGTCAAGGTTCTCCCAATAAAACTCCCATCTGTCATTCTAATATACACCAATAGAGTCTGTGTTCACTGCCCCCTCTGTTTCTTCATGCTGTTTTCTTTACCTAGAAATCTTGTATTTTCCCCCCATTAGTGCTAATCAAACCATATTTTCTTTAGGGCCAGTATAAAATGTTAACTTCTCCTCATGTTTCCTTAAAATAATATGATGCCTCCCTCTCTTGAACTTCCATAAAACTTTGCATTGGTCTGTGTTATTTATCAAACTCTGACTTGTCTCCTAGTCCTTGTCATGCTTCTTTTATTCCTCATTTTAGATTATAACTTCTCCAAAGAAGCTTACTACATTCTTTACAGCTTCAAATGGGATACAATGAATGGCAATAATGGCACCAGGTATTAAGCTCATTTATTCTGCAAAGCAGCAGCCTGTTGTCAAATGCTCAGCCTCTCCCTTGTACTCCTCATAAAAAGAATGGGAATGCATATAAATGCAGTAGCACACAAGAGGAACATACAGCGTGAGCAATTATGCCAATTCCTTTTATAGGAAGAACACAGCTGCGATAAACATGGAAGCAGATTATTTACCATCCACAGGTCTCCTTGCCAAATTCTCCCTTCTTAATTTTTCATTAAAGAAAATCAAGGAAGGTAAACAAAAGTAGCCCTTGGGAGGGATCAGTGTAGTGGAAACAGCTCATTTATCAGCCTGGTCTTAGAGAAATGTGTCATTTAAAAAACAACAACATTGCATCTTTTGAGGCCAAACATTTGTGTTCACACACCGGGGCGTGCGCGCACGCACACACAGACACCCTTTCCACGCCCTGCCCCCCTCCCAACACACACACTTTTACTCTAGGTGTGTGCAGCCAGCCTTTGGTGTGAAGGTGAAAAGGGCAAGTCAGGCAGGAGCCACTTACTTTCAGGGCATCTTGGGTGTCATCCAGACAGTAGACTCGGACGCTGTACTCTAGAGAGGAGCAGCAGAGTGGCCCGAAGATGGCCAGCTTCAGGCGCTTGGCGGCCCCTTTGGTGATGGACTGCCCGACCAGGGTGTAAGTGCTGAGGTTCTCTGTGAGGAGGTGGCAGGCTTCTGCATCCAGCTGAATGTAGCAGGGGGTGGTGAAGTTTTCCTCTCCCACCACCACCACATCCTGTGGGACAAGAAGGAAGGGGCCGTGGCTGAGCCCTGAGGACCCTGGTGCGGACCAAGGGTTGTAAAGGCCGCAGGAACTCTCCTCCTGAGCTTCGCTTATTAGTTTTCCTACCCTTTTTTTCTTTCTCAGGCTTTACCATCCCTTTATTCCCATCTGTCCTGTTATCTCTCTTACTTCCCTTGCCTTTACACTGCTTATATTCTTTATTTAGCTGTCATTCATTTAGCATGTTTTGATCTGAGAATCTACATAAAATTCCAAAACAAATTCATAAATTATCTTTTTCCAGTGTAGCTGTATTTATTATATATTTATGAGAATTTAATGTTTTACTCTCCAAAATATTTTTGAGACCAAAAGTACTATTTTATTTCAAAACAATTATAGCATAGAAGTTCAAACACTATCTTTATAATTATTCAAAGTATATATATATTTCTAGGGGTTTGAACATCAATTAGAAAACTTAAGAAATCATATAATATCATTCTACTGTGTTCTTCCAAACTCACCTGCCAATTACTTTCTAAAGCAAAACAACTACTTTTCCTCATTAATCTGGGCTACTGGACTCTACGGAAAGTACAGTATGGTCAACTCCATGCCTTTAAGACAATTTTCTGTGCTACTTTTCATGTAAACCTTTAAATAATTTATCCTTACATGTTGAAAATATTTAGCAAGAAATAAAAATAAGTGGAAGTGATGAATTTTGTGAAAATAGTAACTCACTCAATTTTAATATATATATATATATATGTATATATATATATATATATATTGATTTCAGAGAGAGGAATGGAGTGGAAGAGAGGGCTAGAAATATTAATGATGAGAGGGAATCATTGACCAACTGCCTATTACATGCCCTCTACTGGGAATGGAGCCTGAAACTTAGGCATGTGCCCTGACCTGAAATCTAACCGTGACTTCCTGGTTCCTAGGTTGGTATTCAACCACTGGGCCATATAGTTTTAAATTTATCCAAATGACACAGGCAACAGAAATTATCTGAAAGAATAAGCACAGAATCCTAAATCAAGGGTCACAATTCCACATGCTTCCCAAAGTATCAAGGTAAGAGGAAGACAATAAGGAGTGGTGGAGACTGTGGTAAAGCAAGGCATAGGCCTGTCTAAATAGCTGAGTCTCCATTTGGCTGCAGCCCTTTGTAGTTTTGTATAAGTTTAGGGCTACTGAGCCTACAGATTTTAATTTTTCAAGAGAAACTGGAAGTTTAGATTTTTATGTAAAATTGTCCTTTTACTAATTCAAACTTAAAATAAAATTTCATGTGGGAGAAATAAAATACATGTGCAGGTACAACTCACCCTCTGCATTAGGCTACTTCAATTCTACAGAGGCAGGAATTATATCTACTTTGCTTCCCACTGTGTCTCAGTGGGCCTGGTTGAAGGTGAGCAAATCGTTATTTGTCCAAAAAATGAAGGAATGTTTCATCATAAATTGGGTCCCTGGGAGTGGACAAAAATATGAAAGAAGTAGTCCCCTCGGGTGGCTGTTTGTTAGCTAGGCCTTGCAACATCATCTGAGCTCTAGTAAGAGCTATCTTTTCATAGCATCCATGAAATAATTTCTTCAATTGAACCTATACCCAAAGATGAAATTCAAACTGAATGGGAAATGCTCTGCATCTCCAAGTTTATTCCAGCCCAAAAGGACACCTGGAAAGAAGCTGCTTTTTCTAGCAGGGTAAACATCAGCCTCAGGCATCATCTGATCATGGCATGTTACAGAAAGCCTCCTGGAAGATATGGTCAAGAATATAGATGTCCCTGTCCCTGTCACAAATCTAAGTGTTTTCATAATGACTGTCCTCTTCACATCTCTTTCTTTTCTTTTCTTCTTATTATTGATGTTACTATTACTCAAATAATAATAATAATAATTATTATAATTATTATTCGAATTACCCAGACATAGTGTAATTGTGTAGAGAACTGTACAATTTGGGGTTACTAATTGTGCAATTTGAACTAATACTTCGGAATGTTTTTGAGATAAATCATTTGAAGTTTAATTAAATTAAAGTTAGATTTGGTTAAGTCTGGTCTTAACTCAACATACAGTATATTCCTAAACTTCAGTCTTGGACTGGAGGTCCTCTAACAAGGAGTGATCCCCTCAAGTGGCTGAAAGAATACGTACATAACAGGAAATCCCAGTTAATCCAGGGGTTCCCTGCTGCTCTTCTAAGTCTAGTATAATTTTTTTCCTAAAATATTAGTCTTGAATATGTATGTATAGCTTGTTCAAATGTTTCTTTCCAAAAAGAAAAATATGATATGTAATCACAAAAATATATAACATATAGATTAGATACTTCTCTTTGTAATGAATACACAAAAACACAGGGGTAGCTTTTTAAAAGTATTTGATTTTAAAAAATTGTTGTTTTTGATAAAAAAAATTCCTGAAATGTGTTTTCCTGAGAATAATCTAAAATGTAATTTTTAGTTAGCTATTTTCCATATAAACAATATACTGTTTATTCAAGGGATAATAATGAAAATATACAAACATTTAAAAAGGTATTAGGGCCGAACCGGTTTGGCTCAGTGGATAGAGCATCAACCTGCGGTCTGAAACGTCGTAAGTTCGATTCCAGTCAAGGGCATGTATCCTGGGTGCAGGCACATCCCCAGCAGGGGGCGTTCAGGAGGCAGCTGATTAATGTCTCTCTCTCATTGATGTTTCTAACTCTCTATCCCTCTCCTTTCCTCTCTGTAAAAAAATCAATAAAATATATTCTAAATAAATAAATAAATAAATAAATAAATAAATAAATAAATAGGTATTAGGTATAAAACTTTCATAGGAAACATAACAAATCCTTTGGCACTTAACTGTGGGTCCTAACTGAAGGGTTCTGATGTCAAGAACAGGATCTTCTTAAGGCCCTGTCCTCAAGAAGTTAGGATGGCAACAACCACAGAGAGGCAAAATGCCACAGGTGTGCTTCATCCTAGTGCCACTTAGAGCCTAACATTTTCTGAGCCAGATGCAATGTTTCTTTACTTGTAAATTTAAAATTTATATATATTCACCAAAACATGTATACACACTTTAGTAGCTGATAGCTCAATTGACGTGTTTTTTTTTTCTTTTTAGTCAAGATGAAGCTTTGAACAAAGGAAATTCATCTTAACATGCTACTGCAACTTTAAAAATGTAGTTGAAGTTCAAACACAACCTTTATATTTATTCAAAGTGTGTTTACATTTCTGGGGACACAAAGTACCTCCAAAAATGTATACACATTTTAACAGTTGATAACTCACTTAATTTTCACTCTTTTTCAGGTTTAACTGATTTAAATAATGGTGAAGCCAGACTAAGCTTTGGACAAAGAAAATGTATGCACTAGATTTTTTTATGAGGACACATAAAAGATAATGTTTACGGCATAAAACTGGCAACAGCTGATGAAATGAGGGCATACAAATACAGAACAAAATGATGCTTGATGTTTGTGATTCCATGGCTTTGTATTATCAACAGTTCCTGGACCAGACCGGTCATCAGTTTGAAAACAGGCATTGATTAAGAATAATTCATTCATTTCTGTAGATTCTTTTCCATTTTGAAAGTGAAATGTATGTTAATAAACACCGACTTTATATAAATAAATTTCCCTTCCCAAGATACAGTATGTACATTCCAAAATGTGTAAGATTCCTAAGTGCACTTTCCCTGAACTAGCTTATGCTTGATCATAATTTTCTGTGTCTACCAGTCAATAGATAACGCATTCAATAAACAGTCTGTCTTTCCCCCTTCTTGCCTCTCTCCCCACTTCTCCCTTCTCTTGATCCCCTTCTCCATGTTCTCTCTCTTTCATTTTGGATGTAAAATAAAATTTCATCCATGTTTAGTTTTAAAAATAAAAGCCTTCCCATGCTTGGTCCTGCTTATGGATTGCTCCTGCTTATGGATTGCTCCTGAATTCCATCTTTATCCCAACAGCAGCTCACCTCCCACTGTCCCTGTGCTGCCTGATTTTTGAGCTGGATCTTCCAATCCTCGGTGTTGGGGTCTGCGCAGTGATGCATAGTAAGGATGACTGGGCGGGTCAGCAGGGCTCCGGGAGGCCCACAGCTCACCACAGGGGTCAAGAGTGTCTGAGTGTCTTCAATGGGTGGCCTAGAAGAGCAGAGAACAGCATCAGTGACATTTCCATAGCATTTATGTGTATGCACTCTGAGATTTTTTATCTAAAATTGAACAATATTTTTTGGGGAGCTTTTTTTTTATGGGGGAAACAGGAGTTAAGGCAGAACCAAATTGGAAGACATGCTCTTTATACTGAGACTTTGATCTTGCCAGACTGGAGGTCTTTATGATAACAGTAGGTCTGCCAGCATCCCTTTGATCCCCTTCCTTTAGATACAGGTCTGCCTTTGGAGACTTCCTTTGAAATTCATGTACAGATAATTTCAGGATGGAATGAGAAGAAACAGTACTTAGGAGGTTACATAACCATGCTTTCTGGCAACACTTGCCATTGGCCTCACAAAGTTTTAAGTACTTTTGTGTTTTGGGGACCTAACTTGAAAAAATACTTTAAAAAATATCACTTAAAAACAAGGACACCCTAGAGCTAAACTTCCTCCAAGTGAACAATTCAGGCTAGAACAGCAAATTCATTTTTTCAAAAGTGACCAGACAGACTACAGAATTGTATTTCTACAGTAAAATGAAATCTCTCTCCTTGTATTCTTCATACTATGAGAGCCTAAATAGGAAAAAAAAAACCCCACAACCTTCAAGATCCAAGATATTTATTTCACATCTCTCTTTTTTAATTGCCTTAAATCTTTCCTCCAACAAGATTGTAATCAACAAACAAATGGATAAATGAACCCAAGTTATCAGTTGGCATGTGAAGATGTCGTCCAAGATGTTGAGTGGATTGCCCAAATTCTCACAACTCACAGTGCTATAGCTGGGACTAAGAGCAATGTCTTCTCAACAACAGTTCTCAATATTACTCTATCAGGTAATGTGGCTTAAGAAATCATTGGCTCATATAATTTTAGAGGAGGAAGGGCCCTTGGGATTAATGAATACCATCTTCTGTCCAAAGCAGGAGCCTCTCCATAATAGCTGACATGTGGTTTTTAGTTTTTCAATTTTTTTTCATCCATTGATTTTAGAGAAAGAGAGGAAGTGAAGGAGAGAGGGAAGGTGAAGAAGAGAGAGAGAGAGAGAGAGAGAGAGAGAGAGAGAGAGAGAGAGATCTGCTACTCCACCCATCCATGCACCCATTAGTTGCCTCCTGTATACACCCCAATTAGAGATCAAACCTACCACCCTGGTGCATCAGGATGACACTGTAACCAATAGTGCTACCTTGCCAGGGCTGGTTAGTATTTGACACATCAAAAATTGTCGTCCATGACTGCTAAGGCTCATTTAATCTATTATCAACTTACATATACAACACATTGTATTTAGAATTAACACAATCTCCCTTCCTGACACTCTAAATAAATCCTTGACCTGCTTTCTTTCTACTGTGGCATGAAAGCCTTTTAAATATTTAGAAATTGTTATTATGTCTCTAAAAAGTCTTCTGTATTTCAGAGCAAACATTATCTCAATTCCTTAATGTTTTAAACTTCAGCTAGAAAGTCACAGTTTCTCAATTTCTCCCTATATTTCTATCTTCCTTTCATATAGATGTCTATCACTGTTTCAATGTTTTCACTAAAGTGGGTCATCTTAAAATGAATGTAGTGCTCAAGTAGACAGTATAAGAAGACTACTATTGTGTAGATTTTGGAATATGCAGTTTTATCAGTACCTCACAAAATCATTACCTTAGGTTATTCTCAATCAAGTAATTATTTATAAATATTTTTAGCATGCTTGAGTTTGACAGGAAGATGGATATAATGTGGTTAAGCATCTTTTGTATAAAATGAGGCAATAAATCCTCAAGAAGGTTGAGTAATTTGTTAAACTAAAACAATCATGTATTTCTAACATGAAAGGCTCTTGGGCTAAGTCTCTACAGTTATGTGTTTGCAATTATGAACCTATGTACAGACATTTATATTTAGCTCTTTAATTTCACCTTAATAGCTTCAGGCAAAATTTTAGGACATCTATTTCTTAATGCTATGTCTCTCTTCCAAATGTTGACTGTCTCACCCAGTCTTTCATCCTTCATAAATCTGATATGCCTGCCACTTATGTTCTCATTCCAATCACTGATAACATTGTAATACAAGAATAGGGCAAGAGACAGAGACCTTTTCAAGGGCACCACTTGAGATGTCTCTCCAGTCTGACATCAATACTCTGAGTTATTTAGTTCAGCCAAATATAAACCCATTAAAATGTACATTGTCTGGTTCACCTCTTTTCATTTCATTCATGTGGATATTGCAGGGACATATCACATTCCTTTTTAATGGCAATGGGCACCTCATATGGATTTTTCTCTACTCTTGTGGTTCATATATTACATACTACATAATCTAAAAGTTAACTTATCTCTATGGCTTCATTTAATACTCAATGAGTGGTAGCAGTTGTTACTATTTTTTAAATACTGTTGGAAGAAAATTCCCCTTGGAGCTCTCATGTTTTTTTGCACGTTCCTGTCTTTGCAAAGCAGTTGCATAGCACACACCTTGGAAGATAAGACAGTGCTTACATCTGGAGTACATGATAGACATGCCTACTTCTCATGATAAAAGACTGAGGTTTCCGAAGCCTAGGAGTCCTTTCCTGAGAGGCAACCACTGGGTGTGTAGATGCTGTTTATCCCTCTTTGCATCACTCCTGTAGCACCTGGGCTCAGGAAACTGGCACAAAAATGAGAATACTCTGGATGGTGCTATCGCTGAGTAATGACTGCACTTTGTCCCTGACTAGGATTCTTGTGCCATGTGTCAGCATCTACAAAACTGGCAGTCTGCTTGATGGCTCACAAATAAGGTTAAATATTAGAGATTCCTTAGTTCTTGACAATTATTTTTATAAGTTCTGAGAACTCAATTAAAATTTGAGTTCTTTCCCTTAATAAAACTCAGCTGTCACTGCTTCTACTCTCTTTCTAAAATTTTACTAGCATCTTGCCAACCTATGCTCCCCCCCCTTCCATTTAGGAAATCAAAACAATTTTTGACTCCTTTTAGTCTTTTAATATCATCTCCATTCTCACTTAATAACAACACAGTTTTATTAAATCTAAAGTTACCAAAGTACTTGGAAATGTACTTATATTTGGACTTTTAAGGTTATTGGCAGCTTAAGAACTCATTTCCGTCCCCTTTGCCCCTTCATTTTCATTTCCTCTTAACCTAGTTTTCCCTCCTCCCTTCCAACCTGAAATTCATCCTCTTAGATCATGAGTGGAGTTTTGCTTTTATTGTGTCATAGTTAATATTACACAATCTGCCCTGAGCTTTTTAAAATTCGACTTTTCCTACCAGAGACAGTGGTGATGGGGAAACATTTCCCTAAGCACCACTCTTACCTTTTAGTTGCAATTATACCTCAAGCATTAAACTTTTCTAAAAATATATTTTATGCAATTTAATTTTTAAATTGAATTTATTGAGGGTGACATTGGTTAATAAAATTATATCAGTTTCAGGTGTACAATTCTATAATACATCACCTTGTGTGTTCACCACCCCAGTCAAGTTTCCTTCTGTCACCATTTATCCCCCCACCCTATACCCCTTACTACCTCCCACAAATCCTCTTTTCCTCTGGTAATCACCATACTGTTGTATATGTCTATGGAGTATTAAACTTTTAAGGAAGAAAACTAAAGTGGAAACCATTTCAAGTGGTCCTTGCAATACAAGTGAGGATTGGAAACAGCTGTCCCTCAGTCTGCTGTTAGCAGCAGGTGCTTGAGGCAGAAAGAGGAGGGGTTCTTCTCATCACTGAGTTGGAACAGAAGGGAGAAGACTCCCTGCTGGCCCAGGGAGCTGTCAGACCTGCTCTCTCCAAGCATAGCCCTGGCATGCAATATTGATGGGCGCCATCCTTAGGGGATTGATAGCAAGAAGAGGAAGGGGGCAGTAGGTGTCAAAAGAATTTATTAACCCAGTGAGGTGCAAGAATGTAATGAATAGGGAAGTGGTGAGGTGAAATTCATAACAGAGAATGAAAAACAAAGAAGCAATAATGATAGAAATCTTTTTTGTGTTTTCAAAATGAAAATAGTGTTGAAATTGGAAACATTTGCAAACACTTATAGGAGCGATATAGGAACCAACCCTTAAGATTTACTGAAGGTCAGAGTGTTTAAATTTACATTTTTTTAAAATTTATATAAAGAGATGATATTAAAATCTATTACACGCGGATCTGATTCACATGTTTGCAGAGAAGGGTTTGACTCTTTTATATCTCGTGTTATGTAAGCTATTTAAGCAAACATTTAGTAAATATTCATTGCAGATGATATGGAAATGAACACAAAGCAAAAATTAGCTGCAGAAGCAGCAATTAAGTAGAATTTCAGTAATGAACACCGGTTAAACGTTTACAGGCTTTCCAAAGCCCAATAATGACAATATCACGGTAACGCTGGGTGGGTTCTGAGACCTCCAGTACCAAGCTTCGAGACAGGCGTTCCCATTTCCTGTCAGAGGCCTTCTCATATGTTGCCCGTTGCTATCAGTGAGGGGAACCTCTCTTACACAGAAGAGCATCATTCACCAAACTTTCACAAGAGCGATTGCATTTGCTGCTCATGGCACACCTGCAGGATGGTTAGGATAAGGATTTCCGTTACCTCTTTTTCCAGAAGAGGAAACGGAAACCTGGAGATATTAACACACCCACCTAAGGCTGTATTAGTCACAAGCAAAGTTAGAATGCAAACAAAATTGTTTGGTTTCTTTCAACTAATGGTGTTGGGGTTGCTCATCTGGGTTTAGGGCCTGAAGAAATTTGTTTGCCTGTTTGCTGGAACAGGATCAGAGCTGCTTATTGAACAGAAGCTGCCTCCATTCACCTCTGGGTGGGCCCAGATGCGTTCAAATAACAGGCATGTCTTTTGTCAGGTCCTCCAGAGTGACAATCCAACCCGAGGCCCAGCTGCCTCTTAAAGCCGTTTCACATATAACTGCCAACTTGAAATATTTAAACTTTGGTATCTGACAGGGAATATCTACCTCGCTTGCTATCAAAAGCTCAATCAAGGGGAAAAATTTGTGGCCCTATGTGGTTTGGCTCAGTGGATAGAACACCAGCCCTCGATTGAAGGGTCCCAGGTTTGATTCCGGTCAAGGGCATGTACCTTGGTTGCAGGCTCAATTCCTGGCCCTGTCTGGGCCTTGCAGGAGGCAACCAGTCAATGTGTCTCTGTCACGTCAATGTTTCTCTCTGTGTCTCTCCTCCTTCTCCCTCAGGTGAGAACTGACAACAACAAAAATTTAAAAAAATATATTTATGCATATTATTCTAAAGGGAGTGTCACTAATTCCTTACCCTAAATCTATTCCCAGTTTAAGAAAGAGCAGCTAAGTGTTGTGCCCTGGACAGAATTACTAAATCCTTGTGTAACCGTTTCACTTTATTTATACTTGGATCTTATACCATCTGCTTACATTGAGGGGCACTAACAAGCAGCCCTATGAAACTCATTGCTGTTTCTATTATAAGGATGTTGTTCATTGTATTAATAAAACGTCTCATTTAGGAGGTACCACAGACACGGAGCTTTTCCCAGGAACATTTTTTCCCTCATAGACACATGGATCTTATAACTTACTACGTCCCCCTTTTAAAAGCTTTGAAACAGTAAATCCAAGACCTAGCCCTGTTATCAGAAATATGCGGGGAACATTTTATATTTTAACTCTTATCTAACTTCATCTTATCTTTTTAAATTTTACTTTTCCCATTTTTTCATCCACTTATGAAACAATTTTTTCTCCCATGAAAAAAAGTTTTCATAAATCACCTTGAATCATTTCTTTATAAGTAAGATTTCAATAAATACACACTGCAGAGAACAGTAAGAGAATAAGACTTAAGGTTACCTGGACTCGTCTCCCTTCCCCCAGTACCTTTGGTTTCTTTACAGCTGTTCCTTCAAAGGAAGAATTTAGGGCACTACTTAAAAGGAGAATATCTTGGGTTTCACTGAGAAGTAATAATGTCAACTGTTTACCAAGTTCCAAACTATATGTTAAAATGAATGAAAACTTCCTGCAATATAATTACCTACATAAGAGATTTTTGGCTCACTATCCTAACACAGTGATAGGCAAACTTATTAGTCAACAGAGCGGCAAACCACAGCTCATGAACCATGGTTTGCTGACCACTGTCCTAACACATTATTATTTATATTCAGTAAATATATATGACTAGAGGCCCGGTACATGAAATTTGTGCACGAATAGAGTCCCTAGGCCTGGCCAGCAATCAGGGCTGATCTGGGCTTCTGGCTGCTGGTAGGGGCCTTCTTTCTCTGGCTGTCAGCTTCTGGTCAGGGCCTTCTTTCATTCCATGCAGCCCCCTTGTGGTCAATGCACATCATAGCAAGTAATGGTCAAACTACTAAGGCGGCACTTTGCATATTAGTCTTTTATAAATATAGACTAGAAGCTCAGTACATAAAATTTGTGCACAGGGTGGTGGTCCCTCAGCCCGGCCTGTACCCACTCCAATCCAGGATCCCTCAGGGGATGTCCAATTGCTGGTTTAGGACTAATCCACAGTTGGACATCCCTTTCACAATCCAAGACCGCTAGCTCCTAACCACTCACCTGCCTGCCTGCCTAATCATCCATAACCACTTCTGCCTGCTGGCCTGATGCCCCTAACTACTCTCCTGCTGGCCTGATCACACCCTAACTGCTCTTCTCTGCTGGCCAGATTGCCTCCTAATTATTCCCCTGTGGGCTTGATCACCCCTAAATGCCTTCCCCTGACAGCCTGAGCACCCCCTAACTGCTCTCCCTGGCTGGCCAGATCACACCCTAACTGCCCCCCTCTGCCAGCCTTATCACCTCCTAACTGTCCTACCCTGCCAGCATGATTGCCCCTAGCTTCCTTCCCCTGACAGCCTGCTCACCCCCTTACTACTCTCACCTGCGGGCCTGATCACCCCTAACCACCTCTGCCTCAGCTCTGGCCACTATGACTTTGTCTGGAAGGATGTCTGGAACATGTCTGGTCTAATTATCATATTATCTTTTTATTAGTATAGATTGTTTAAAACTTTGGTAGGCAAACTTTCCCTTAAGGAGTAAGACAGTGGAGATTTCAGTCTTTGTGGGCCAACATAGACAATATTACATAAGTGCTTTATAGCCATTTAAAATGTAACTAAGGAAAAATCACTCTTAGATTTTAGGCAATAATACAAAAATACGTGATGGGCTAGATTTGATTCATGAATGTAATTTACTAATTTCTGGTTTAGAAAATTAAATTTACAACTCCTTATTTGTAATCTTCATGTAAATTTGGCCATTGGTGTTAGGGTTGGAAAACCTCCATTAGGATTTTTTAGAGTAGTTATAAATTTACTACCCAAACCTTTGTGAGCAGAAAGAGTCTTGTTACTAATGGCACTGGAACTATAGGGGGAGATGTCTCCTTCAGCCCAGCCTGCACCCTCTCTAATCCAGGACACCTCATGAGATGTCCAACTGCCAATTTAGGCCCGATCCAGTGGGATAGGACCTAAACCAGCAGTCAGACATCTCTCTCACAATCTGGGACCGCTGGCTCCTAATCACTCGCCTGCCTGCCTGCCTGATCATCCATAACTACTTTTGCCTACTGGCCTGATGCCCCTATCTGCCCTCTCCTGCCAGCCTGATTGTCCCTAACTGCCTCTGCCTTGGTCTGTGCCACTGTGGCTTTGTCCGGAAGGATGTCTGGAAGATGTCTGGTCTAATTAGCATATTACCCTTTTATTAGTATAGATAGTTTTAATTGCTTCACCATTAACTTGCACCTTAAACTTGTTCTACTGGGATTTCATCCTTTAAAAAAGTACCTAAAGACCATCAATGTCCTCTAGTTGACAAATCTAATAGTTTTTAAATTATTATTCTTTCTTTATGTTTTAACTAGAGGCCCGGTGCATGGCATTTGTATACTGGGGAAGTGGGGGATCCCTCAGCCTGGCCTACACCCTCTGGGAACTCTTGGGGGATGTCTGACTACCAGCTTAGGAGTGGGCCTAAACCAGCAGTTGGACATCCCCTGAGGGGTCCTTAGTACTGCCACAGAGGCAGGAGAGGCTCCCACCACCGCCTCTGTGAACACCAGCTGTGAACCCAGCTTCTGGCTGAGCAGCATTCCTCCTGTGGGAGTGCACTGACCACCAGAGGGCAGCTCCTGAGTTGAGTATCTGCCCCATGGTGATCAGTGCATGTCATAGCAATTGGTTGTTCCACCATTCTATTGATTTGCATATTAGCCTTTTATTATATAAGATTTTAATAACACCTCTATCATCCATTTCCTCCATTTTGAAACTTGATTCTCCCCCCCGCCATGACACAAACATTCATTCTTTTATTTAAAACATTAATTTGAGGGGGCCACTATATGCTAAGGACCATGACCAATGCAAATTCTTTATCTATCTTATCCTTTCATGTTCTATTTAGTTTCACTCATCAAACCCAAACTGTAACTAGGAATATTTCTCAGAGTTTGTTCCCCAATTCTCTTCTGTCTGCTTCTGCATCTTTCCCTTGGGAGGACCCACTCACTAGTGACTTGCCATCTGCATCTCTAGCAGGAATCCCAGATCCCAGCACTCACACACCCTGGGCCCATTTAACTCAGAAATTGTCTTTTCTCTGCTCAAACCAGTTGCTGCTTCTGATCGCTCTCATTGCTTTCACAATTCTTATAATGCCCAAGGCTTGGTACCTCCGTTCGTATTCTTTGTGCTTCGCATCACTTCTAACCAGTTATGAAATACTTTTTCTTCTGAAATATACTTCACTTTCCATTCTCCAGACTTGACCTTGGCTCTGTCTCCTCTCTCCTCACACCTAGAATACCGCCACAGCCTAATCAGACACCCAGCCTCCCAAGGTGTCTTTCTGTTCCCTCTACCAATTCATCTCACACAACATTTGCCAGATAATCTTTAAAATGCATTGCTATTTCTGTATCACATGGTTACTCAAAACCCTTCCATGGCCTCCTCTACAGTTTATTAAAAAAATTCTATTTATCTTTATAGTCGAAATGTCTAAATAGATTTTTTTAGTATTTTGCGAAAACTGCAAGGCAAGTAGAGAATACAAAGAAAGGGAAAAGTAATGTTCAAATCTTCAATTCAAATTGCTTTTTGATAAGCGATGACAATGGGTAAAATTTCTGTCTGAGGCTCATTTTTTTAAGCTGCTACTGGAAAAAAGGCAAAAGGTCCATGTGAGTGCCATTAAATTATGGAAATTGTACCCCTGGGGGAGGAAGAGGCTTTGCAGCCCCTTCAGAGACCCATAAGGCCGGGGAGGTAGGGTTCCTGGGCAAGCCTTGCAGCTCTGCTCCCTTTTGGTCAGAGACAGCTTGACCCATTTCTGCACCTCACTTGGGCTGCTCATGTGCCATCTGTGCTCCCTCTTAGAGCATACTAGGTAAAGATAAGGTCCCTGTCATCACATTCACTGTGCCACATGCAATTAAGTTCAGGCTTCCCTTTAGACAGTTCACAGTGGCTGATGACCAGCTAGATGGGATCCAGCTGGAAAAACACCCAGTTCCTGATGCAATAAAGGGAATGAGAGAGAAGGAAAATGGAGAAAAATAATCTGAATTTCCCATCAAATGCCTTAAAGTAACATGCATAGCTCCTAATGTTCTCACAGAGTCTCCTCTGCAAGTTTTCTCTCACATCATGTGAGGATAGAGGGTCTGTAGTGAGCTATAGGAAGAAACTGTGGTCCAGCATGCATGTGCACTAGATAAGAAGGTGGAGGTGTGGCTTTTGTACTGGTGAGATGGAGGAATGTTGGCATGTGAGAGCCAGCTGAGAGCTTTGCGGTGAGATAACCCAGGTGTGAATCCTGTTCTCTCTCAGCCCTTAACTGTGAAACCTTGTGACTTCAGTTCCCTGAGCTTAGTTTTTTTTCATCTTCAAACTGGAGCTCATCACAACTTGCAGAATAGTGGGGAAGAATAAATGGAATTAGAAGGATGCTGAATATCCTGGCTGGTGTGGCTCAATGGTTGAGCATCAACCCATGAACCAGGAGGTCACTGTTTGATTCCTGTTCAGGCACATGACTAGGTTGCAGGCTTGATCCCCAGTAGGGGGTGTGCAGGAGGCAGTCAATCAAGGATTCTCTCTCATCACTGACGTTTCTATCTCCCTCCCTCTCTCTGAAGCCAATAAAAAAGTTAGGTGAGGTAGATAAGAGATCAATCAAAGGACTTGTATGCATGCATATAAGAATAACCAATGAACATAGACACTGGGGGGTTGGGGTATGCCTGGGAGGGAGGGGGGGCAATGGGGAGATATGTATAAAAAATTAATAAAAACTAAAAAAATAAAATAAAAAAAGTATGCTGAATAAATCGTAGCTATGTTTGTAGTTTGACTATATCCTAACATACATTCATGTCATTGTGTTTTTATAAGAGCAAACCCGACTGATTCACAACAGAAAGAGGAACTTTCTCATTTATTGGAGACAGTTATCTTTTTGTGTTTGTTTCTTGTTTCATGGTCTCTTGTGCCTATTTTTTTTTTTAAGATCTTGAGGTTTTTCTGGTTTCATTTTGACAAACAGAACTTCTTTGATGTAGACCAAATTCAATAGAATAATTCCCTCTGCATGTAACTTCAGGTGGTAGGCATGGCAAGGAGGGATTTTGTTGCCTTTTCTTTAAAGTCAAAGGCAGAGGAACCTAAAAGCAGAAGTTTGTCACTTTATCAATTTTCTGTGTTCTCTCTCTTTCATCTAAAAGGTACAATTATCCTGGTCAGATGCTGACTAAACTATGGGAAGGGAGACTGTGGGTGGCAGATGAGAGCACACAACTCTCAGCTTCCTCAGGTCTCCTCTGGCTTGATCTTCAGCTAAAGATAATACTGAACACATGGAAAATAAGAGGTCATGCCTACCTCCATGCTTCGTGGGATAAAGTACCAGCCAGTACTCATTTTTGTTTAAACAAAATATCCACGTTGGCATGGCCTTGAGAGATGGAAGTACTTAACACTAACCTTGACTCTGAACAGGAGAAAGGAGAAAAACAAAACAACAAAGGAATCTTGGAGTTTGCTAATCTTCATTTCCGCTGCAGCAAGAGAAAGCCTCAGAGGGCCCATGAATGTTACTTTGCATTGGAGAATGAAAAAAATGAATATTTGATGTGAGTAAATATAAGTCTTTTAGTGATTTTCTGTTGCTCAAATTTAAGGCATGAATAATGCTCAAGGAATTTTATTATTTTCTGAGGCTAGTGTTTATGTAGGTGAAAGCACACCACCTGGGGGAAAATGTTCTGGGTCCTACAGATTATAAATATCAGCATCTCCACCCGAGAGCATGATAAAAGAGCTTTCCAGCTACTGAAGAAAAAGACTAAAAGTGGATGTTTTTCTGAGGATGACAGAGGGGAAAAAGAAAGGTATAATGTGTTATAATGATAACCCAATTCTACATTTGTCACGAATGCTTTGTATTCAGAGCTCAGGACTAAAGAGCGAATGCCTTTCTCCTTGGGAAAAACAGCAGAAATTACATGTAAGGATCATTATTTCAAGAACATCTTTTATTTTAAGGTGTACGTACTTTAGAAGCACTCTAAAGCACTATTGAATGCATGCACTTTACATGGGAACTAAGCAAGAAATACCATGATTTATTAGAGGCCAGATTGAAAGTTGAATTTAGGACTTCTAAACTCCTCTTGCTATTTTCACTTAAAAATAGCTGCATCTTTATGTTTATGACATATACGAAATGGAACCTTTTGATTCAATAGTAGGTAGTTTTCAATCAACCCTAGCTCCAGCTGGAAAGGCCCAGCATAGAATTCATAGGAAGTAAACATAAGAAGGAGATTAATAATACTTAAGTTAGAAAAGGTTAAGAAAAGAAGAATTTACAGGTGAGAAGAGAGTGCGAGGCTGAAGTGGGGGTAGCAGTCACAGGTTTGGGTTTGTCAAATTCTTTGTGACCTTGAATTCTATGATGGGAAAAAGGTTGTATTCTTGAGCCAGGCTACATGAATCTGATGTCTCTGTGTCTACCCATGTGTCTCTCTGACCAATCTATGGGTCATGTTCCTCTGGATCATGGTTATGGCCATTTTTACAGCTAATATGGCCACAAGTCTACTTGGGAAGAGATCTCTAGTCTCTGCTCATTCTCAAGATATTCAAAAGTGTCTGCAGCTTCAAAGATCAAGAGCAGTAAACGTTCACATTTATACATCTTGGGAAACAAGGGCATGCCAGAAGCAGGGCACTCAAGACACAATATTTTGGGTTTATTATTTCTATTGTACAATTCTCTTTCAGCTCAGAGATGATTGATACAGTCAAGTGCACCAGGAAACAAAACAAAACAAAACAAAACACATATTTACCTCATAGTTTCTTTCCTGTGTACAGTCACATACATTTCGTAGACTCTCCCTTGGGGAATGGCCCCAGCAGGAATCAGTAAACTTACTCCTGAATAGCAAAAGAGAAGAGGAGAAGTTACATAAGCTGCATAGAATCAAAGGGAATCTTCACAGAATGCCTTTGAAGCAAGTGAAAGGGAATGAGATTGTGTGGTCATGTAGTCTAAGCCTACTTTTTCTCTAAAGACATGCAGATATTCATGGCTGCCCGGCTTTCTTTCTTTATTAGCCTCATTTGTTACCACAGCTCCCTCTGAACTGTTATATAATTAAATAGATGATGTGATTTTTTAAAAAAACTCTTGTTTTATTTAAGGAAAGACAGATAATTTCATTGTCATTTTCCTTGTAAAAAAAGGGGAAGGCCAACAACTAAAAATGTCAAAACAGCTGTAATGATGCATTGTTTCTAATTAAAAGAAAAAACCCCATAGAATTTAAAGTCAAAGAAATACTAACTTCAACAATATAAAAACATATATTTCTGAAATATCTGGTTAGCATCAGCATTATTCCAGAACAGAATAATAATTGATGAAGAATTCCTTTCATCAAATATAACTCCAGAAAGTGAACAGAACCTACTAGTTGTATTCACAACCCATCAAGCGGGCTTTTACTCCGTTGTGAATTAGTGCCATTTTGTAGGACATTGCATTGACCTCTGTTCTAATTAACTGTGCCTATTTCAATGGCTTGCAACTTGAGCTTGCCTCAGGATCACCTGGAAGACTTGCTAAAACATGGATTACTATCCCCAGAGTTTCTGATTGGCCAGTTCTAACAAAACAATATACATTTTTGTAGCTGTAACAAGCTGCCAGGTGATGCCAGGATTGTTGCCTGTGGACCACACTGCAAAAACCACTGGCCTATACTGTGGTGGCATCACCTCAAAGAGGAATTCAGGATGGGCAGCAACCTGAAGGGACTCAGCTTCATGACTTTATTCTAATAAAGACAGCTTATTCCAACTCACTAAAAATGTATGGTGCACCATTGTGAGCACAGAGTTTTGGCATTGCTGCGAATGCCAAGAAATAAAAGATGGGGTTCTTATCTTTGAAAAACTTATAATTTAACTCGCAAGGAAATGGAATATGCCAAATGAGCGCAGGGCAATAAGAAAACTTGCCTGACCACGTTGGAAAGTTTTGAGACGAAAGAATGGAGAATTGCGGAGAAGTAGGTAAAACTGGTTGAAAATGTTGAGGCCTGGCTTTGTTGAGAAGGTGTGTAGCGTGAGGGCTGTGCTGCTGTGGGACTGGTGCAGTGAATGGTCTATTGAGGCACAGAGGGGAAGCAAGCAGGCTACACCTCAGGCTACCATGTCTCAGTATTGTTTTTTTTTCCAGTGGGAACAGTAAAGTGTACCTGTGTATGTGTTAAGGGGATGAAATAAAATTATGGAAGTAAAATAACAGGAAGAAGGCCTGACATACTTGAGGTAACTATTGTTATGCTATTAAATAAACAGTGTATGTAAATCACCTTTGTTTAGTACATAGGAAGTATTTAACATATGCTGTTCCCTCCTTTCCACTTGAGAAGCCTCTATAATAATTAACCTATGAAAAAGTTTCAGGTGTAAAAATGGGAAGGAAAGGAAGACTAGAGTGAATATGATTAAAATAAAAAACACTGTATTGTGAATAATATGTTTAAACAATGAAGAGCTATAAAAGATATGTTTTCCTATCCATTTGGTAGACTATTAAAATATATTTAAAATAATGGTTTTTAATGCACACACAAGAGCATGAATCTTAATGAGAAAAAGGTAAAGAAAGCATTTCATATGATGTATTCTCCAAACTATGTAAAATGTATAGAAAAAGAAAAAATAATATTTCATCAACTATTTCAATTTCTTAAAATATACTTTTAAAGATATGGGGTGAAAAATTACCAAAGCATTGAAATGGGGGATTGAATTAGAGAAAGAATCAGACATATTCATAGACCCTGAAGACCAATTGGTTCTGTATATGGGCTGTATGGCTGTTGACACATTATATACTTTTTTTATGTTACATGAAAAACAAATTGTTTCTTAATGTTGCATTTAAGAAATTGTTTCTTAATGTTGCATTCAAAATACGCAGTCATGTCCAAAGAACGAAGTTTGACTAACAGAGTAATCCATTAACCCATTTATGACTCCATAGTTCCAAACCTATTACTACTACCGACTCATGAATGCCGAAGTTTAACAATCACACTACCAGTCACTAACTTAAATGCATAATTTAAGACCTTTATGAGGCTTAGTTTCTTGAAGCTGATAACTCAACAGTAAACTGAAAACTAAATAATACTACCAAAGGACACACGCGGAAGCTCTGGTCCTAGATAGCTATGTCAGAAACAGGAGTAAGTATCTTCTAAAACCTTGAGGCTAAAGACTGTGTAATAAAGAGTTAATAAATAAAGATTAGATGTCTATTATGATGTCCTCTGATCACCTAGAAATTCATGTTCTGAAGTATTGCTTCCTCTAGTGATTTGGAAGTGAACTAACTGATACGTTTTCTAATTAATTTGTCCTTTTTAAGTGCCTTGACAACAGTGAGAGCTTCTGGCTGGATGTGCCTTCAGAAGCTCTGTTAAAAGAAGGCCAATGGCAGTTCTAAATGACACCTTGGCAGAAAGTTGTGAGCATGATATTTATAGAGGAAGTGTTTCCGGAATTGGTTGCAGGAAGATGAATGGTTCTGCTGCTTCTGTCTGAAGGAATGTAGATTTACAATGAAAGTAGAGTTGGGTTAGGTAGGCTACCTTCAACTTTTCAGGCCTAACAAAAAACAAACAAAAACAGACTTTGGTACAAAAAAACCAAAAAAAAAAAAAAAAAAACCTTTTAAAGCTCTCTCTTTGTGTTTTAAATCTTTAGGAATTACCTGAGTTGGGAACAATAAGGTGGCCCCCAAGAGAGTTGAAGGTGCCAAACGCAGTGCAGGATGGATCAGTTTGCTTTGCCAGACTCTGACTTTTCAGGTTCAGGGCCTCATTCTCCAACAAGGACTGGGTCATCTGAGGGGACAGCTTTGATGCAAACTCAGAGAGGTCATCCTGGGGGGTGACAGCACCTGAGGTGTTGTACACTTTGATTTTCAGGTTAGGCAGTGGATCCAGAATTGGAGAGTTGGTCATGGGGATTTTGTCCGAGACATCATGTAAGGCATAGACAGGTCCCCTGTACATGGCTGCAGCGGATGTGAGGTCTGGAGGTACTGCCAGGAGATCTGAAAGAGAAAAGGAATCTACCTGAATACTTCATCCGGTCAACTCTCATTAGTCAGCCTTCCCTGGACACTTTCTAAGTCAAATGCAAAGAAACTCAGCAACTAGTAGAGATGTATGGACTCTATAGCTTTACTGAAAACAAGGCAATTAGATGACGAGGATCCATTTTATTATTGGCTAAAAATAAATAGACAGATTCTATATTTTGCCTTGAAGCCTACTCATTGCTCTGAATGTATTTAACTATTTCAACAGATGAGAATCCTAGACAGTGATCCCCAGCAGGTGACTACAGTAATAGCCTCCTTTGTCTCTACTGGATTTTGGTGCATCCGTAGACCACTGTATTCATAGCAATACAAGATGTCCTGTCAAAAGAGAAAAAAGGGGATTCAAGAATCCAACAGTCCATATACTTTTTCAAATAAAAGCTAAAATGTATGACAGAGAAACCTGTTAGAAAATAATAAAAAACAAACAAACAAGATTCATGTACCTTGTCAACTCTAATATAAGTGAATGAAGTTAATACAGTAATTAACAAAACAGACCAACCCCCCTAACTTCATGGAGCTGAACTGGCTATTTCACTGATTTTAAAGCCACACAGGGAGGTTACTTATTTGCATAAATTGTAGATGTGAAGTTCAATGTCAATTGACCTTGTCTTGCTGCCTTGATGTTCACAGGCTGAAAGCCTCCGTTGAGTGCTGAAGAGTCAATAATATCAGACTCAAAGTCACGGTGATTCTTCCGATACACAAAGAGGGCCACAACCACAGAAATGGCCAGGCAAACAATCACTGCTATCACGATGCCAACATACAGAGCAATGTCATCTGAATCAGGAGCAGCTAGACAGGAGAAGGAAACATTGGGCCAACTGGTTAGAGAAATTTCCCACAGTAGACATACATATTGCTATATTTTTTTCAGACATTTATTGTCCTTTTTTATAGGTTAATTTAAAATCTAATCCAAAAGCTATAAAATACAACTTTGGCCTTTCAGTGGAAAATTATTCCTGATTTCTTTTCCTTTTCTACTCGGCGTCTATCCACCCACTCATCTGTCTTAGATGAGGCACCATAACAGATCGTTTATTCCAAGGCATCAAAAGAAACTGGAGCTAAAACCTTCCTGACCCATAGGAGACAAAAAAGCTTATTGGGAGTTTCAGGTGGAAAGTTTGGAAGGTGGCTTGAATTCACTGATAGTTCTGTAAAAACATAAACATAAACACTCTGCTAGAAATATCTGGCATGTTCTGAATCTGTGTATTTATCAAACCAGAATATTTTCCTAGAATCCTTCCAAGTCATAAAATAACTTTCTCCTAAATCGGTGAGTGGGTGGGTGGGAATGGTGTAACTATGCAAAGCAAATATTAGGGGCAAACATGTTGGACCTGAAAGGTGTGCTTTCAGAAGACCCAGGCCTGAGGAGCAGGGGTCTCCGCCGTTAACTCTGGGCTTTTATACAGACTCAGTATTACCTCTGAGAACCCTGAGCTTCTCGTGGTCTTCTGTCAGAGATTATATTTGAGTTACTCATTATTGGAATAAAATACAGCTCTACAGTGTACTGGGTAAGATAAAGGCCTGGTTCAGTGATCAGAAAGGTCAGACTAGTCTTGAAGGCAATTAAGCATTTGACCAACACAATGTGTGGTCAGATGGGGCAGGGAGCTGGGGGTTGGGGGAGGCAGGCTGGTTCTGGGTTAAGAGAGAAGAAAATTCCTGTAAATATTGGAATTACCTTGGTGGCATGGAACATGCTTTGATCCAATAGCAAAAGTTTATAAATAAAACAAAACAAACAAAAGTAAACCTTTCTTGAATCCCATTGACATCTTTAAATCTGTGTTTAGTTTTCTGGGACCCACAAAAATTTTCAGCAACATAAACAGAAGCTTCTTGGTTCAATGTAAAGGAGGTGATTAAATAGGTACTTCTGGTGGCCAATAGTCTTTTCTATGCTCAATTTTATATCTACTTGCATTGGGCGGAGTGCAGATTTATAGGTTGGAGGACCTCCTAAGAGTTGAGGAACCACTCTCTCCTAAGACTCTCAGACACAAGCTTTATCAGTGAAATGACTTCATTCAAATTGCTAGTGGCTCAGGGAACCACCTACATGGTCATGTCATGATTTCTTTGAGGCATTGACAGTATAAAGAAATTCTTCGTTGAAAAATCACTACATCTCTTTTAGAATTTTGTATTAAATGCACTGTATATGAAAGGATTATTATTTTTTTAAACCAGTGTTTTTCCCAAAGTGTCCAAAATATTCACTTTCCTATCAATCAAGTCAATATGCACAGATCTTTTTAGAAAACCAGTGGCATCCTGAGAACTCTTGGTTGTATGAGCACTGCTTTCAAAGTGCTGACTTCATTCTGCTGCTCGGTCCTATCTGAAGCTCTGCAGCAGGATTCTGAACTCCGGTTACAATATGATATCAAAATCCTTAGTGTTTTATTTTACCAGGCTGCAATTGCTTATTCAACATTCATGATTTCTAATGCAATAGATCTGCATTTTCTCAACCTTTTACTTTTTTTTTTAAGCATTTTAACCCAGCCTTTTATTTACATCAGCATTTTTTTTTTTTTTTTACAATACATTTTGTCAGCTACTGGACCCAAGCTTTGGATGTTGACTGATAGATTTGAAAGCTGGCAGAGTCTCGAAATGACCCTTTCTTCTCTTCTGTAGTGAAAATTTAATTTGTTTTTCATGTTTGAATATATTAGGCACCTATTTCCTGTGCACACATCTGTGATCTAAGGAAAGGTAAACTTGAACTGGGGGCAATAACGTTAAAAGATTATTCAGCAACATAAAAACCAAACATCAGACTTACAAGAAAATCCATATTCATTCTGGGTTCTCTGTTCAGTTGAAATAGGATAAATGAAACCTTGAAAAGAAACAAAAAATGAAACAAAAATAGGAACAAAATCAAATTAACGAAGAACACAAAATAAGAAGCATGAAAGATGGTTAATGAAAAGAAAAGAAAAAGCATCTTGGGATCCTTTAAAATTCAGGTTCAGTACAGAACTATGCTTTTGCATCTCCTGTCTGCTCTGGAGTCTCAGGAAGAATTAATAAATAGGCAGATTGAATTTCAGAGCAAAAACTGGTCTCGAGTCACTAACTTTGGAGTGCTTAAAGTCTTTCTTTTATTGAGCATAACTCTAATGGATCTAATTTATTTCAGACATCATGGGTCATTAGCATAAGGCAAATCTTTTTTCCTTTTCCCTGCCATATGCTTTAATTCCCAGGACATATTCAGTAAAGCTCCAAACAGTTTTTTTCTTTTTTTTATTAAATCATAACAGCTTGCTCTTGGTCTAATAGAACTAAAGGAGACCTGTCTTCATTGGTCAAAGGTTAAGTACCCATTTACTGAGCTGAGCCTCCACCACCTCCCCCTGCTCCATTTTGGAGTCCCTTTTTTGGATTTTTTGTTGTTGTTTCCTGCCCCCGCCATTTAATGGGAATCCAATAGGTTTCGCCCAGGGACGAGCAGTTTGTCAATGCAATGGAAACTGGAAACTTTTTATTTGAAATCATTAAAAAATCAATAGGGCCTAGAGGTTACAAGGTTATTTATTTCAGGGCTTTAGAGGAATGGTGTAAATTGGGCAACATAGAAACCTCATCTCAACAGTAAAGCCAGAAATAACCAGCAAACTTACTTTTCTTTCTTTTTAGTATATCTCAAGGTAGGAAACAGGAAGTAACAGTAGTCATAATTATTAATAAAAATACCAATGTGAAGTAGATTAGCAGAAAAGATTAAAAAATATGAAACATGAACTTTTTGAAATAAAAAGAAATTGTAGAAATTTAAAATGTACAACTCATAACTGGTTCCCGCAGTTTTCTAATATTTAATATGCTGCAACATGAGTTAATCAAATGATCTGGCACCGTTTGGATTAATCAAATGGAGATGAATAAGAAGCATTAAACTTTCCTAGTGATACCCAAGGGCAGACATGTAGAGGCTCTACAAGAATCACAATTAATTGGTTCAAAATTAAAGGTGTGTAATGCTTTAATTCTAAATCGTGCCTCAGGTAGATTTTTTGGTAGTTTGTGGAATACTCAGTTCTTACAAGCTATTTACATATTTGGGGGAAGTAATGAAAGAGAGGTTTGCTGCCGCACAGACAGGTTTGCTTTGAATTAATATTTAATGCTTTACTTTAGAGCAATGATTGCAACCTCTAACTCAGTTTTATAAATATTATATTCCTTACTCCAGGTGTCTGAGTCCATGTATTAGGTTTGATTTTCATTTTAAAAGCTTCTGCCTGGTAATAACCCTTTTCCATTTGTATTCTGTGAACTCAATAATAGGACATCTGGGACATATACAGGCACTAGAGAAAAGGTTGTTTATTTCTGAGCCCCCAAAGACTTAAGACAATACAAGTTCACTGCTAGGAGAGGAGACCAGATCACTAATGTTGTCCTTTTGGTAGGGATGATGTTAAAGAGGAATGCCAAGAGGGTATGTTTTTGGCTGGTGAGGGGGCCTGGAAACTAGTGTAAATTAGGATATTTGGTTATGATTTTTGATGTTCATTGTGAATGTTTTGATAAGGGCCTGCTGCAGTACACAGAAGAGCTGGAACTCATAAAGGGAGAAGCCAACTTCCAGAGAAACATAGCATGAGCTGAAATCTCACCCTGTAGAGCCATTCTGGTTTTTTTCTTTGGCTTTTATGCCCACTTCCCAATAGAGTCCCTGATTTTGATAGGCTAGCCAGGGAATAATATCTTTTTTTATAATTTTGATTTTAATCTCAACGTTCCCACATTTATGTAGTTCTGGACCACTCAATAAACATTTTTGTGCCTTTTGATATTTATCTGAGTCTTATATTTCATTGCAGGCACAGAACAGGAATCCATTCATTCATTAACTCATTCATTCATCCAACAAATTCTCTTGAACCTTAATATATGCTGGGTTCTATAGTAGCCATAGGGATACAATGACAAGTAAGATGGAAAAAGTCCCTGCTTTCATTCTAGTTTAACAGAAAAACAAACAGGAAAATCAAATGACAAATGAGAATTATTTCAAATGCTAAAAAAGTCCTTTTAAAAAATAAAACAAAAAATGCAATGTGTTTGGATATAAGAGGATGACAAACTTAGGGAAATCAGGGAACATTTTTGATTGAAATGGAGTCTGAGCTGAAACTTGAACAATGAGAAGGAATCAGCCAAATAAAGATCAGGAGGGAACAATGTTCCATGAAGAGAGACAGTAAATGGAAAGTCCTGACATAAAAATAGAGTGGTTCGAGGGCAGTGAGTGAGAGGAAAAAGGCCACTCAGAGGGATGAGCAGCAGTAAGATCATATAGCCTGGTAGTTTATGACAAGGCATCTCGAATTTATTCTAAATGAAGGCAAATCCTGTGATCGAATGTAATTTTGAAAAGATCGTTTGGGTTTCTCCATGGATAGCAACGTGACATCATTTTATGGATGGATTTTACAACACATGGCTTGGGAGATGTCTATCAATAGTTGTTTCAATATATTTGATGGAATGTTTGCATTTGAGGTTGCTGGAAGATAAAATTAAGAAAAGTCTCACTAACAGTTATTCCTCATAACCATTTAGGACCAATCTAGAGGAACTGTTATTTTCCTACATGGGCACATTTAAAACAGAGCCTTGCTCAGCATGCTCACCAGTGGGTCAACACCCTAAAATTCCCCGTTATGGGAACACTGATAAAGGGTTTTGGAAAGCAGCTGGGTAAAACTTTTTCCATCCTTTTCAAAAACACTTCTGCCACTAGAGAACTAAACTATCACAAGGGAGGCTGGGAGTCAGAAAAGAAGGGGATGACTGTTCCCTCCCTTAAACAAGGGGAAGAGAATCACTTTCTAGAGTTTGTTTTTACAACTTCTCCATATCTCACAGAACAACTGGGGCCATTTTCTCCTGCTAATGAGGTGACCCTGCTGAGAGTAGTCCCAGCCATAATGAAAAATAATATCTCCGGCAGAACACAGTATAAAATAATTGTTTTCCGTGTCAGTATCAGTAGCCTGGTTCATAAGTTAGGAGTTTCAGTTACTTTTCCTACTACTTGAAAGTAAGGCCAAATGAAAAAGCACCGTGGCTCTTGGCCAAGGCAGTGAAATTGAGTTTTTCAAGTGTGTAGACTTTTGTTTGAATCCTAGCTCTGCCCCTTCCTTAACCACGAGAACTTGGTCAAACTACTGCACCTCCCAAAGCATCAGTTTTCTCATCTGTGTTAGGAGACAGGGAGAATCACTTCCATACAGTTGTGAAAAGGAGAAATGAGATTTGTAAAATGCTGGTACAGAGCAAGCACTCAATAAATGTCAGCTATATTAATATCATTATCTTGCACATTATAAGTACACTGAGATGCTGGGCTCTTAATGGATTTTGTCTGTAGAGTCAAGGCAACCTATTATTTAATGAGTGACCTTAGGACATTAGTTTGAATTTCAGACACCCTAGTAATTATAGAGATAAGAAGCCCAGTTTTTCTGAGAAACCATGAGCAATGAACTCTTCTAAGTACTGTATACTTTTTTCACCCTCTCCTTTTAAAGAGGTTTATTTCCTGGCCTTTGTGGCTTCTGGCAAAAATATAGTGGTGTGTTTCAGAAGCAAATTTCCAAGACCAAAGTGAAACTTGATGCTAAAACCGTTTGTCAACCAGACGCAGTGCCACTTCTAAAAGGGGTATTTGGAAATGGGGCAGGGGATGTGTTCTTTGATTTCCATAATGATCAGGAGGTTATTAGTGGCATTTAGTGAGTGAAAGCTGAGGTTACTCATTTACTCAATGAGACTTGCTTGCTCATTGATTTCAGTAGTCTTAACAACTGCCACTAGGCCAAGCTAGTGCTTCTACTATGGGACATGCTCATGCTCTATGACCTTCTAGTTTTGTTGTTTTTTGTGTTTGGGTTTTTGGTATTGTTGTGTTCTTTTTTGTAATTTTAAAGAGCATATATTTTCTGATGGAGAAATTTCCCTGACCTGGGAGAATAGGGATTGGGAGAAGTTTCACTGTAGAGAAAACTTAAGTGGAGATATAAATAGTACAGAACAAGAGGAGGCTGTCTCAGATACTGAATGCTCCTTCCACCGGGAAGCCATCTCACTGTTGCTAAAGATACCATTTTAAGAGGTTATTTATTCCAGCATTTCCAGATGAGAAAATAAAATCCCAAAGTTTTAAAGTTACCAAAAATGTTGAGACTGAAATTTGATTTCACCCTGTTGGCAGTAAAGCTCACAATGTGAGAGTTTTGCATTGTTCAACTCTGGGTGGCTCCATTCACATTTGTGTTGACTGTAGATTTATCACTATAGCAGGCTTGAGGCTGATGGTGACTTGAGGAAAGGATGACATTTTTCTTCTTCTAATTTTCCCAAAGGTCACCCTTTAGACCAGAGGTGGGATTGTTCATATTTCTCAGCAGATGTCCAACTGTTACAAAAGATGAGAGTCCGTACTCAAGTAGCTTAAAAAGGAAAGAGATTGTTCCCTTGGTTTTCTAGTACCTGGCTCCTAAGTACATGGCTCCTAATTGTGTAACAATATGACTAAATATAACTTACGTGGTATGCATTCATAGTTGGGAAACCTCAGAAACAGTGCCAGAAACCATGTGTAAATCTTAATTTCTCCAGTAAACAGCAACTGGTTTGATTTTTCCAGTCTTAAAATAACATTATTTTCATGCTTTACAGATGACAGTGACAGCCAAAAATGATCATGATTTTGTGATTAATTGTAAAAAATGATAATGTCAACTGTTTTATGCTATAGATAATATTTAATAGAAAAAATATCAAGCGAATGTATTGATGTGAGAAGTGTCAGAACTTCTGAGCATCACTAGGTAGGTTTGAAGTCCTCAAAACCACTCTATGCCTTCACTAACTCACAACCCCTAAGGATGTTGGTGTTAAAATAGATCTGTGGTTAGAATTTTCTCCCATAACCCTTTCTTATCTGGGAGCAGGAACACAGAGTGGTAAAAGGACTTGTCTAACATCACAAAGATGGTGGAACAGCAGACAGGGTGCCCAGTACTTAAGCTAAATAGCTCAACAGCCTTTGTAAGGGTTGTCTGGGCATTAGTTGGTAGATTTAAATGAGGAATACAAGAAAATAATAGAAAAGGGCTTGATATATTCATGGATTACTTTGCATTTCAGTGATTGAATGAGGTAATGCTAAAATAACAGAGATTTTCACCCTTCAATGAAACAACTTCCAAACAGTGGCTTTTATCTCAAGTGTGGGCAAGGGAAGAGGTGTACCAGAGTTGGATATTTCTATTCTGTTGTAGCTGGAGAGCCAAGCTAGAATAATACAGTTGTTAATGTATAATCATTACATTGTATTTGGCATAAAACCCTACAATAAATAAATATTTAAAAGAGAAACATTGCTTTTTTCAAATGATACCAATGTGATAAAGGAATAAACACCAATAATTGGAAGGACACTACACATCAGAAGAAATTCATATTTTAAAACAATAAAAAGCTGATAGCTAGTTGTTTCCACAATTTAAGAGCACACATGAAAAAAAGGGGTATTTTAAAATGTGACTGATTTGGGTTCCTATGTTGACTCTTGTCCTAACTTATAGTGGACATTGGGTGGGCTGTTTCAATTTTACACCTCTGTTTCTTCCTTTACAAGAGAGACTTATGATTAGAGGCTTATCAAAAGTTCTGTGTGTAAGGTTATTTTTTGGGGGGTACTTTTTAAGTTTTATTAGATTAAACTCAGCTCAAGTTTGCTTCTGCATGGTCATGTCTAATATAGTAGACTAGAAGCCTGGTGCACAAAATTCATGCAAGGGACTTGTTTCTTGCAGCCCCAGTTAGCCCTTGCAGCCTCAGCCTGCCCTCACAGGCCCTCACAGCCCCTCACAGCCCCTCACAGTCCTAGCTGCCTTTGGCTGGCCTTTGCAGCCCTGGCTTCATCCAGAAGGTCATCCAAATGGTTGTCTGGAAGGATGTCTGGACAGTCTTTCTGCTGTTCGGTCTAATTAGCATATTAGTTCTATATTATATAGGATGAGAGTCAGAAGTAATATATGTCAGAGCCTAAAGTTAATGCAGTAGAAAGTAAATAAAATTAAAATTATATCTGTAATTCCTTTAAATTAAAATACATGTGATACAGTAATATTTATGTCCATGAAAGTTGGGGATTAAAACTCTCTTTCTTTAGATTAGTTATCAAATTCCTAGTCAAAGGAAGATGGGTGGAGTTTTATAAAGCATTCCTGCCTGCCTTCAGATTTACTCATTATATTTTAATATGGAGCTGCTTTGATGACCTTAATACATGTGAATCAATTTGTGATATTGTGAGAATTAAAAAAAATAGAGGCTAATTCATATATTATATGGGGGTTTGTTTGTAAATTATGAATACAACTTAATTATAGTTTATAAAAAGCATTGTGTTCTATAAAATATGTTTTTAAATCATTAAGTTTTGGGTGAGTTTGAATTATATTCATCTATGTGAAGTATACTTGAGCATTTGAAAAGATCTGCCCTCATTTTTATGATCTTAGAGTTAAAAAGAATCTTTAATCTTTTCCCCTCTCCTCAATCTAGCTGCTTGGTCTTTCTTTTGGCCAGTGACTTTACCCTAAGCCAAAATATGTGATTTTTCTCACCCAGGTTACATTTCTTCTGATGCAAAGTTCTTATTGAAAACCCCCAGGGCCATTCAGAATAACCATGTCCAGGTTTTGTTTTTTTCCTTTTAGGTCAGTTCTTATCTAGCCAGCCCATCAGGACTGCACTAATGATGTCAAAGGTCAGGTTTGTCAAAGACACTCAGGTCACTTATTATAATTCACCACTCTTCTGAGAGTTTATCTATTGACAGGGGCTTAAGGATCTCCAAATAAATGAATACATAAATTCCAGGACTTGCCAACAAAAATTGCAAAGAACATTTGCTTATCACTGATGTCAGTTGCTGAAATTGCTGTGGTCATTCAAGCTGCAGCTTTCACATGCTAGGAGGCCATCCTGACGACACTGGCCTTTTTCCCTGACAGCAGCAGCCACGCCCTCTGAAAATGAATAGCTCAGAATTAACCTCTCAGGATGTAAAGTCTTACCTAGTGACTCACAGTAGGTGAAGAATTAATGGCTGAAATTTAACTCAACAGTTGAATCAAATCCTCAGTTCAGCTGCCCAAATGTTTTTAATGAAGTAGACTCTATCCCCATCAATATTCCTTAAGAAGAATAATAAACTATTAAATCCAAAGGCAATGACACTATAATCCATGGCAGTAAAGACATCTGGTGGGAAAATAACGGAGTCCTGAAAAGGCTGATTTCTTCTAGCATACATCCCCCTATCTGCTGGGCTTTTAGGCAAAAGAAAATGTGATTGAGAGCCTGGCCCTGCACCCCTGCGATTTGGAGTCCACACTCCCCTGTGGTTGTCAGACATGGCACCTTTCTTGAACCTCTAGGAGTTTCCTTTCCATCATAGAAGCTGAAGACCTTGCATCCATTCTCTCACACTAACCCCGTGTGAGGGCTCCTTAGGTGTTCAACAGGTTTCTGTGGGTTACAGTTTCTAACCACATCCCTGCTTTCAAAAGCAGGAAAATGTTTTACCAGAAAGGGAAAAAGCAAAAGCAAACCACACTTTTTATCCCGGAGACAGCAGAGCACTGTGTCGGGCAGCCTTTCCACATGTAGGATGTTTATTTGCCAGCTGGGACTATGCTTATTAAGGACTGTATAGATGCAGCTATGACATCAACTTCTTCCAAACTACAGATAAAAGCACGCACTGTGTGACACTCACAATGTTGCATTCCCTATCAAACTGCTGTGTTGACAAGAACTGCACTGGAAACTGACTAGCACTTTCTCAAATGCCTGCTCTAGCAGTCATAAACACATCATTCTGAAATCAAGGAAAGACTATTTGTAAAGTAAATTCTTTTCTCACATTAAATACACCTGGGATTCTGGGGAACTGGGTATGCAATGTGTCCATACCACAATTTACATGTAGACTTCCGCCACTTCCTCTGTATGTTAGAATTAAGGGAAGAACTGTGTGACATGTAAATTTTTTAATGAGGAGAAAGTGCTAAATTTGCAGACTGCATAACATTTTAATTTCCCGAAGCTAGGAAGTTCACTGATGCAGACACAATTCCAGGCAGTTCTTGTTTGCAAATTGCAGTTTTTAATTTGTCTACTGTGGCATAAACTGTCTTCAGCAAGAAGGAGTATTTCTAAATTCAGATTTGAATTGTTACATGTTTCTATATGGGATTCCAATCTTCAAATGGGATTAAAAACTAAAGTCTATAGGATTAGAGTCAGTAATGTAATAATCTTATTGAGTGTATTCAAGAATACATATAAAACACTGTTTCTGGACTATACCATATATATAGTCCTTGGATTGCTGTTTTGAAAATAAAAAAGTAGCATGAATAAAAACATTATATGCTAATCATGACAAGGTAGATCTTACTACATATTCATTACAGAGATTATAAAAGTTCAAAGTTGTCAGGCGTTGGTAATACACTTGTATCCTATATAATGAAAGCCTAATATGCTAAGTGTCCGGTCAGCCAGTTAGTCATTCAACCAATCAAAGTGTAATATGTTAATGATATGCTAGAGATATGTTAGGACCACTCAACCACTTTCTATGACCAGCCTGACCACCAGGGGGCAGATCAGATGCTCTGACTTATAGGTTAGTTTGCTGCTGGGGTCCAGCCTTTTGGGATTGAGCAAGACAGGCCAGACATGCCCTGGAACCCTTCTGTGGTCTCTTCCTGGCTCGCCAAACCCTTGGGTCCCTCCCTGGCCCCAATTGTGCACCTGTGGGGTCTCTCGGGCTGGCTTGCGCCCTTTCACAATCCAGGACCCCTCTGGGGATGTTGAAGAGCAAGTTTCAGACTCACAGGGAATGACTGGTTGTTATGATGCACACTGATGACCAGGGGCCAGATGCTCAACACAGGAGCTGCTCCCTGATAGTCAGTGTGCTCCCACAGGGGGAGCACTGCCCAGCCATTAGCTGGGCTCATGGCTCATGAGCACAATGGCAGTGGCCTGAGCCTCACCTGCCTCCGCTACAGCGCTAAGGATGTGTGACCACCAGCAGTCATAATTTCCAGGAAGCTCCCAGACTGCAAGAGGGTGCAGGTCGGGCTTAGGGCCCACCCAGTGCAAAAATTTCATGCACCAGGCCTCTAGTTTCAACATAAATGGTAAAAAGGTAAACATGCTTATTGACATAGCATTTTTGGAGATTGTTCTTAGTGCTTTTTCTCTTCTTCGGTATCTTTTTCAATTTTGTCTAAAGTTCTCTTTCTCTCTCTCCTGTCAGAACTATTTTAAGTAAATCCTATTTCAAAACTATATGGCAAAAACTATTGTAATATAATTTTAGAAATTATATAAAGAAACCTAAATGGGTACATAGCACAATGGATCTCCCATTGAATAAAATACGTTATTCTGCAGTATTATTAATTAAGAAAGAACCAGTCTAATTTGTTATTAATGCTAAGTTTCTCATATCAGTCATGTGTGTTTAGTTATTTTCAATAGTGAAAAATACTTCAAGTCATCTATCCTTTTCTTTTCAATGCAATTCATACCTTTCAGCATACCAAATGATTCCAGTTTTTAAATGGTTTTTAAAATAACAATGTACTTATAAACCAAAAATGTCCAATTTTTTTCTGGGACATTAAGTGACTTTGATGGTTCTTAAATAGCCTTTAAGAATATGTTAATAACACCAATTTATAGATGTTCTTAATTTGAAGGCAGTATCTCCAGTGTAGGAACTACTTTTTCAGGACAATAACTATATATCCAGTGTAACAGATACAAGATATATTATATTTCAATATCAACTAATGTGTATGAATGGCCTAAAAACCTTAGTTGAGCTTCTAAAATTGCTTAAAGACCATGACCTTGTTTCACAAATGAAATTACACAGCGTCACATAATGAATTCAATTTATCAAAGAGTTTAACAATAAGTGTGTTTGCAAGTGTATGAAATAGGCAACTGGGAAATAATGCAAAACTATAATTCAGTTCCAAATCCCCATGTCTTCAAATTCCTTTTATATATGTACTTGATTTACTGGCTATAAGTAACTCTTGCCACCTAGGGTTTTATACAAGGGGAACTTTATGCAAGTATTCTGTGCAAATACATTTTTTGGTAATCTAACTTTAATCTAATTTGAATCAATGTGACCAAATTCCCAGGACATATTAGTGATTTTGCTACATTTCAGATCAGGAGACTCTGCTTATAAGAGATGCAGTTGTTTCAGGCAACCCTCAATATCTCCTTTTCAAAAAGTTATTTACAGTTATAAACATAATGAAATAGAATATGGAGAATAAAGTGCACATGAAAAAAGAAAAATAATCAATTATAATCTCATAAGCATAAACGCCTAAATTTCATTCATCCTTTTCTAAAGCTTACTTTTAGATACTTATGATGAAATGTGTCTACAAATCTATATTATACTTTTCTTGTTCAACAGCATATATACATATTTTAGTAGCTATATATGCTGGTTGAATAAACATATATACTTCCAACTTATGGAAGTAGCTTTTGTTATTGTATTTTTACAGTAAAATACCAAGAATATTACATATTTGGGATATATCTTTTTAGGTATTAATATTCCTGAAACTTTATTAATTGAAATAGAATTATTGGGCCAAAGGCTATGAACACTTTTAAAGCTCTTAATTCATATTATCAAATCATGTCCCCAAATAATGGTAAAAATTTGTATTCCCATTAGTAAAATACAAGAAATCCTATTTTACTGCACATTTGCTAACATTTAGCATTATTATATCTTTAACATACTATATAATTTTGTAAGTAAGCCTCAAAGCCTTTTAAAAATTTAAATTTGTGTTGAGTAAACAATCTGATTTCTAAAACTTCTTCCACAAACAAATAATAGCCAGGTAAACACTTTAGAAAACATTTGATTAATAGTCAATGAAAAATTAAACATTCTAAGAACTATAAATGAAAAAAAATCTAAATTAAAACTGCAAACAAAATCTCTAAGATGTATTTTTTAAGCTCCATGGGAAATGAAATTAAATTAGGAATGGTCCAATAATTAGTCAAAGCCATTAATTGAACATTTGAAAATAAAGTTTGAACTCTATTGTAAGTTCCACTTATTATCTGTCTTTCTCTGTAATTATGATTTCATTATTTCTCTCATAAACAGTATAAAACTGGATTCTTTTCCTACCATTATTTTGAATTTCCTTTAACAGGTGAATTGAATTAATTTACATTATAATCCCTGATATATGATACATGCATACCATTTCATTTATTGTTTTCATTTATCACACTTTTTGTTCATTCTTTATTTTTCCTGCTTTGCCCTTAAAAATCTTATTCTGAATTTATGCATTCAGTTTTTATGTGTGTAGTCAGTCTTCTCTGTAGAGTCTAATGCAGGTAGTATTATTGTTCTTTCCTTGAATAAGATATGGAATTAGAAAATTGTAACTCAGTCATACCTTCCCATATTCTGTGCTACTATAGTCTATAATTTAATTTCATCTTATTTTCAACTGCCCCTTTATTAATTTCTCTCTTTTTAAAAATAATCAGTTTTTATAGTTTGGTAACTTACTAGTGAGAGTTTGTGAGTAGTAAGTGCTCATTTTTTTTTATTAATTTCAGAAAGGAAGGTAGAAGGAGAGAGAGAGATAGAAATATCAAGGATGAGAGAGAACCACATTGATTGGTTGCTTCCTACACGCCCCCTATCGGGGATCTAGCCCACAACCCAGGCATGTGCCCCTGACTAGAATCGAAACTGGGACACACTATTCATTGAGCCAAACTGGCCAAGGCAAACTCTCTTGATTGTTCAAAGATATTTTCAATTTTACTCCCTTGCATAGTAAATTGTGGCTATCCTCATTTTATGCTCCACGGGGTTTAGCCTTCCTTTTATGTAATCACTCACTTTATATTTTCCTCCTGTATTCTGAGAAGTTTCATGAGCTCTACATTTCATTTTACTAATTTCCTCTCTAACTTTATCTAAAGCTTTCTCTAATTTGATCTGATTTTTAATCTATTGAGTTGTAACATTTAAGCATCATGTTTATAATTGTAGACTTTGCATTTGTTTTCCCCCCTAAATATTCTATTCTTTCATTTGTGCTTATATTCCTTTAAAGGCAGTTTTTATTTTTACTTATTTTATAGTTTCATTCAGATTGACTTATGAATCCATGTTATGAGATTGCTAACTCACATACATTATGCTGCTGACTCTCCTTTAAGCAGACTGTTCCCTTGAGTGATATGAAACTTTGTATTATAGGCTCATTTTCCAGACTGAGCTATTTTTATCATATATAGTAAATTTATTGAACCAATGAACATGGGTTGTGGAAATAACTCTAAAGAATGGCTTGCAGTGTGCCCAGCCGGCGTGGCTCAGTGGTTGAGCATCGACCTATGACCTATAAATGAGGAGGTCACAGTTCGATTCCTGATCAGGTAACATGCCCCAGTTGCAGGAGGCAGCTGAGCAATGGTTCTTTCTCACCACTCATGTTTCTCTCTCTCTCTCTCTCTCTCTCTCTCTCTCTCTCTCTCTTCCACTACAAAATCAATAATATGCATACTAGTGGCCCAAAATTCATGCACATTAAAAGAGGGTTGCCAAAACTGGTTTGGCTCAGTGGATAGAGTGTCGGTCTGTGGACTGAAAGATCCCAGGTTTAATTCTGGTCAAGGGCATGTACCTTGGTTGCGTGCACATCCCCAGTAGGAAGTGTGCAGAAAGCAGCTGATCAATGTTTCTCTCTCATCTATGTTTATAACTCTCTATCCTTCTCCCTTTCTCTCTGTAAAATATCAGTAAAAATATTTAAAAGGGGATTAATTAGAGGAAATAATTCAATATTGCTATTTGCCCTTTCTCTATAATAGAAGTGTCAGAGATGAAAGAAAATGTATATGAAAACCTTCCTCCTGTCAGAGTCTGGGGCACACTACGGGACCCAGAGTCAATTCCTCTCCCACCCATGCCCCTCAAAATTGTGTGAAACCCAGATCCAGGTCCCTCCTTCCCTCCGCAATTGGGCTAGATCTAGACCTGGCCAGTCCCACCCTTATCAAGTTCTGCCAGACAGAGGACATAGCCTCAGGTCCAGGACAGGGGGCATGTCCTGAGGTCCCCTAGCCCAAACTGAGGTAGGGGGTATGCCTTGAGGTCTCCCATCAAGCCCCACCAGGTGTGGGACATGGCCTGAGATCCCCTGTCAAGCTTTGCCAGGCAGAGGGGCACAGCTTTAGGTCCCCTGGATCTGTGCTGGGGCAGAGGGTGCAGCCTGATGTCCCCTAGCCCAGCAAGAGGATGGGAAGTGCATCTTGAGGTCCCCTGTCAAGCCCTGCAGGGTGGGGGAGGATATAACCTCAGGTCCGTGCTGATTGCTCGTTAAGGCTTCTTATGGGAACTTGGCTTCAGCTGTGGGTGCAGCCATCTTTGTGATGGAGTGTGGTTAATTAGCATATTCCCTCTTTATTAGATAGAATACATATATGTGTGTGTGTGTGTATATATATATATATGTGTGTGTGTGTGTGTGTGTGTGTGTGTGTGTGTGTGTGTATGAATGGCTTGCTGTTTGGTTTTACTGGTACCCCAGAAATTTTACCGAATATATAAATTACACATCTTTTTTTTCTCTTCTCCCTATACTTAGACTCCATTCCAAAGCTGGATGTAGGACTGTGGTTTTACTATAGGTTTTATTTATTTTTCTTTTCCCTACCATGAATTTTTATGTGGCTTCCCTAAGTTGGTGGGTAAAATATTTTTTAGTTATTTTTCATGGAAGGAGCTGCCATTTATGAAACCCAGATTTATTCAGGGTTCTTGCCTTTAACTCCTGGTCTCAGGCTTTTGCAAATTCAGGGCTTCTGCATCTGGGCCAGAACTGCTTCTGCATCTGGGCCAGAACTGAAACCCTAACTTTGAACCCCACATCCATGTCCAATGAGGATATATCTTTCATCCTACATCCATGTTCAGGCCTCTCTTGGTTATTCCCATGTCTACTCAGAACTTTACCTCTCTAGCTTTTAGTTCTTACTTCACTTCTGGCACTTGAGGAATCCCCTGTCTTTCTTTTGAATCTAATTCATTCTCATTCTCTCTCACTCTCTCCCCTCTCTTTCCATTTCGCTTTCTCTCCTTCCCCCTCTCTCTCTTCCTTTTCCTTTTCTCCCTCCCTCCAAAACACACACATCCACCATATGTATGAATGTTTTTTAGGTTTTAATATGTTATCTAATATTTCTACATATCTGAGTAAAAGGTGTTTGTAATTTTATAATAAGGGAGATATATAAAGCAGAAATTTGTCTGAATACAAATGTTTTGAACAAATTAGTGAAGCATTGATAGTGATAGTTCCTATATATTTCACATTGTATTGCTCTTAACTACCACTTTGGCTTTTAAAATATACTACACTATGTTCTCTAGGTAACCCTGAACTCTACAGACATTCATTATGAACTCTGAATTTGCCCTACCCAGCAGCTCATCTATATTTGACAATTTCAAGTGAATTCAGAGGTTGTAGTGCATACTTGGTTCCATGGTAAACAAGCTAGTTTATTTTAAGATAATACTGCAATTCTAATGAAGAACTACTCATTACTGCATTGAAGACAGTAATTCTCCTAAAGTAAATAAACATTTAATGGTAATTCTTAACCGTCAATTGCAATTTTCCATCTGTCTTTTCTACTCCCATTTTTTTTTCTAATACAGGACTGAACCTCTTGCAAGCTTAGGACTTGCACTATAGAAAGCCTTTTGTTTTCTAAAGGAAAGGCAAAGAGCAATAATAATTCTTTGCAAGAATTTGGCAACATTGTTATGTCAGAAACACCCAGTTAACTGGTAAACAGAAACTATAGCTTTCACTGTAAAATATTATAATTATACAGTACAGCAATATCTCTGTGTTTTCTTTAAGGGAGGAAATCAATAATACAGACTACAATTCTCCATTGCACTAGAGAGACATAGAGGGCAGATGAAAAAGAGTTTATTGACTTAATAGGGACTATTACTACAGCAAAGCAGAATTGCAAAGAAAATAGATTTTTAACTGATTTTAATCCAAATCACCCAAGTATTTCAGTCTAATAAGAGATTTGATAAAAAAATAAACAGAAACAAACAACAGCAACCAAAAACTCTCTTGGAGCTTCGTTTCCTTTCCTTATTTACATACACACTTCATGCCATCATTATTGGCAAGTATCCAATCATAAGAAAAAAAATCCATTAATGCTGGAAGGAATAAGCTAGGTGTTAAGAGAATGCTATGTCCTGAAAGTATTAATTAGAATATTTCATGTTTGTATCTGAAAAATGTCATAATTTAGAATGTGCCATTTTGTATAACTAATAAAAGGCCCAGTGTTCCATCTTACGGCTTTGTAATTCTTGTTAAATAGGTTGCTTTGGGAAATTTTAAATATGCACAGTGGAAGCAGCAGGCAATTAAATCACCCAGAGTTGAAGTATAATATTGAGACAGGGAGAGAAGGAGGAAAAAAGAAGGGAGGGAGGGAGGGAAAGAGGGAGAGAAAGAGAGAGAGAGAACAACCTCAAATTTTGCTGTGTTTGATCACATGAATCAGTTTGTCAAACACAAAAGGAAGAATAGTAAATCATTAAAATGCTAAAAGAAGAACTCGTGTGACATATGTTTTTATTTAAATCCTCACTCAAACCAGGCCTAGGGGAACAAACCCTGCATGTCTGGATAAATGGTTAGTAAAACAGCTGTGTTACTTTCATTCCTCATTTCGGGTACAAACTTAGTGAGATGCAGCCCGCAAATCATAACCAGAAGCTGTGCTTTTTACACTCAGCAGCAGCCCATTTTCAAAGAATGTAACCTACCATGGACAGAGAAATAAGAGACCTATTGGAAATTTATTCTGTGTCAGCAACGTAATTACATATTTCTATTTTAAGTAAGGTTTCTTTTTACAAGGTCCCTGTGTGTATAGATTCTGGAAGGTAAACAGAATATCATAAAAATGGTAAAAAATAAAATACTCTATTCATAAAAACTTCTATACAGGTATATTTGGCTGTTTTGATTATGTAAGCAATTTGTAATGTATTCTAAGAAATGTCAACATTTGCCTTCCATTAGTTTAAGATATAAAGATATCACATTGTTTGATCTATTCCTCTGTATGGGAGTAAATGCAGAACAAATCGTAGTATCTTAATTCATGGCCATGAAAGAGGTGGTAAATTTTGTCTATCTAAAGGCTCCTTAATAAAAAGGTTAAGACTTTGTAGGTATGGAAATCAAACACTCATCTCATTAAGAAAACCTAAGGAATGCAGCCATGAGAAATGGCAACTATTTAGCTTAAAGCACCCATGGTATTCGTAAGCCAATCTTCTATGCCAATTTTAAAATTGATGTTTTATTAACATTGTTTCCTTTCAAACACCATCATTTCTAACAAAACCCAGCATTTTAAGGAGTTGTAATGACGTTCCCATTAAGTATGTGTAAATCGGTAAATCTACCTGCAGAAATGTTTCCTGTCTTTATATACTGTATATTGCATATCCCAGGGACCTTGGTTCAGTCACAGCCGTGGGTTAGGAATAAATAGCTTATTTGTTGGAAGTCATGTGACTCTGCGAGGAGGTTAGGGTGCCCTTTTGTGCGCTCTCACAAAACCGAGTAATGGTTCCTGGGTCTGGAAAGAATGGCAGCCCCTGTACGGACATGTGAGCAAATCACACTCTGTCGCTTGTTAACTGGACACAGTTATTCCTTTTGGTCCCTGGGAGTCTACCCTTTTCAATTTGGGAAGGTAACTAGTATATTGGTATATTGTTGAAGTTTTTGTTGTTCAAATAATTTTTAATTTCTAATATTTCCTGCAAATGATTCCAAGCAGTTAAATCTCAGGTCTCCCCAATGTGTCCTTTGATGTCACAGACTTACTCTGCATGCAAAGTCCATCAGTGCAGTTCTTGGATTGCAAGACCAGACCGTCGCAGTCCTTGCCTCCGTTCTTGGGGGCTGGCGCCGTGCACTCCCTCCTGCGCCAGTGTGTGCACTCCGTCCCACAGGTAGACCACTTGCTCCAGGAGGTCCACCTGCCATCCACTGCCACAGAGAAAACCCAGCGTCAGGTCAAAGGGACAGGAGCTTTGGAGGGCAGAGGGGAGCTGAGCTCAAGTATAAAGCAGACAAACAAGCCGAAGAAAATGCCCCCGTGGAGTACTCTATCTGTTTCGGCTGCGGACATGGAGCATGCTCTGCACACCATCTGCTGGGCTCTCCTGTGGACTGTGTGACTGTTTCCTCAGGGACCACCCAAGGGCAGCTTAAAGGAACACACAGAACCAGAATTGTCACCAAAGCTATATAAAAATAAGCCATGTCGGTGCCCCTTTTTCTATCAAATGGTTAACTTCTGGATTTTGTGTTGAAAATTAGGGGGTTGCCGAAACCGGTTTGGCTCAGTGGAGAGAGCGTTGGCCTGTGGACTGAAAGGTCCCAGGTTCCATTCCGTTCAAGGGCATGTATCCTGGTTGTGGGCACATCCCCTATAGGGGGCGTGCAGGAGGCAGCTGATTGATGTCTCTCTCTCATCGATGTTTCTAGCTCTCTATCCCTCTCCCTTCCTCTCTGTAAAAAAATCAATAAAATGTATTTTTAAAAAAAGAAAATTAAGGGGCTACTTTTGGACCCCAAATTCCTTTATGCATAGTGTCATATGAGGAATGCAGTAAACCTATGTTGGAGAAATGGTTGATAAGTTTGGGGAAGAAATCTTCCTATGTACTTATTCTTTCATCCATTCATCTGTCCATCCATTTATCATTCATCAATATCTATCATCCATCTACCTATCTATCCATCTATCATCTACCTATCATCTCTCAATGTCCTATATATTCTTTTTATTTTTTTCATCTGGGCTAATTGGTTCTCTTGAGATCTTCAATGCCTTCTTAAAAGACAATTTTCTATTTATTATTTGATGATTCCAGTCCATTATTTTATGATATATCCATTTCTATTAAAAATATATTTGGTCATTTCAAATTTTCTGCTGTAACTCAGTAATTTAGAATTGACTCACTTTCTTCCTATTTTTGGTGGCAGTCATTTCAATGATAATGAGCTGAGATATATTTATTTTAAAATCAATTTCCATTCCTAAGTTTAAAAATATATAGTAAATTTACTGAACATCTAATATACATAGCATCTTATACCTGTATATTGATAGAAATTATATCAATTTTAATAGTTTATTATATGATTTTATATTCAAATTATTGTGTAAATATATTATGCATATATATAGAAATATACACATACCCACATGAAAAAATGATGAAAACATTAATACTTTAATGGTAGAGAGCTGCCAATATAACCAGCTCCTAGCTATCTGAAGAAAAGCCATTTGCTTTGAGACCATCCCAAATTACGCACTCACACATTTCTATTCCAACTCAAAATGCTCAGTGCATTTTTAATTGTGGGAGTCAACATCTAGGTAAAATATTGAAGAGTACACGGTAAAATCCTGAAATTGTAAACCTAGCTAGATGTCAAAATTTGTTCCATAAATAAAAGCTCTCAAAGAGCTCAGTGTTGGTTACAATTTTGATATTTGGAAATCAACACAGGAATATAAAATATAGATTATGTTTTTATTTCAGTTCACTTCTTCAACCCATCTCTCAGAAAGTTTGTACTAAAGCATAAACCAAACAAAAACCAGGCAAAATAAAGGGAAGTCAAAAGACTATATCTAAACAATGAAAATGACAATATAATAGCTATCTGGATGGAGTGCACTAACTTTATAGATTATTTCAAAATAACTCTAGCTAAACCTTTCAACTTATTGATTAGAGTTTAGAGAGTTTTGGTTTTAGTGGATATTAACATCAGTTACCTGGGGATAAGAGCAGGTGGCAATATAAAATAGCACAGAGAGACGCTCAGAGGCAGTGGGATGCAATCTGGACATAGGTACTACTGCACATAACTCACAAAACAGGTGGCCAACTTGTACAGGTAATAAAGTGTTGACTGCATTGTATTTTCAAAATCCATTAGCTCATGTGTCACAAAGCTTAGACTTCCTTTTCATTCAGTCCAAATGTTTTATTTGCTCTTGCCCAGAAACTGACATGGAATATCAAATATTTCCATCTAAACGTTATCCGAATTTTAGTTCCAATTAGTTCCCATGGCTTTCTGGAGATCAAGCATTGTTTTTTTTTCCCCCTAAACTGTGTGGCTTTCAGTGGTGCTCAAATCTCTTGAATTATAGAACCTGCAATCTTGACTCCAGCAGTTTTATTTAGAGAAGGATTCTGTTGATGAGTGTTTAATCTCCTGTTTTATATTATTTTTCATGGCTAGGTAATAAAGTTAAGTGTTCTTTTGGGAGAAAATATTTGATTTCCCAGCAATATAAGCATTGAGTGGGATGATGCATTTAAATAATGTTTATCACACATGCAGGTCAAGGATAAGACTTTGTGTAGTTCTCCTAAAATATATCTCTGGAATGGGAGGAGACATCTAGAATGAGAGCGCATTTATTTACCTGGGCACAACGTGGTACAGGCTATTTTCTGCACGCTCTGCCCTTCGCAGAAGGCACCGCCATTGAGGGGTGCTGGGTTGGTGCAGGTCCTCGTGCGTTTCTGATACCCCCGTCCACAGCGGCTATTACACACAGACCACTCTGTCCAGGTAGACCAGCCACCGTTTACTGGGAGGAGGTAAACAATAACATGTGGATTACATGTTTGTGCATGTACACACAGACACACAGACCACCCACAACACATCAACACAAAGTTATTCCCTAAGGGATTATAAAAAAACCTAAAATTCAAAGCTAGGAGAGACCATGAACTTCTTATCTTTCTAAGTTTTATCACAGAGCTGAAGAATCTAAGCACAGATAAAAAGCAAAAATGAATAACCAATGTTTATTCACGTACCCTGAAAAGCAAATAGGGTTGTGTTCTCTTTTCCTTGGCCATTGTTCTTTCTAAAACAAAATACATTCCCTTACCTAGTCAAGCTCTAAAAATTACTTTTGACAGCTTATCTCAAATAATAAATGTTTACATCCTTATGCCAAGGCTTTAAGTGGATCTGAAATGTGGGAGCTGAATACAATCATTCCATCTTGTCTTAATACCAGATGATTGATTACTTTTCTTTAGCATATATAAACTTTGCAACCTTTTAAGGATTTTTTGTCAGTTTTAGTAAGTAATCACTGAACCTGGTCAAAAAAATAAAATCTTACATTGCTGTTTTTTTTTTTTTTTTTACGAATTGAGTAGCTATTTGACTGAATTGGCAATTAGTTGATATAATTGACATGAATACCTATCTGTTTTAATAAAAGGGTAATATGCTCATTATACCGGGAGACCAGACATCTTCTTAGCTTCTGACTTCCTTCTGGACAAAGCCACGGTGGTGTGGGCTGAGGCAGAGGTGGTTAGGGGCAATTAGGACAGCTGGTGAGGGCCATTGGGGGGTGATTAGGCCAGCAGGCAAGGGAAGTTGGGGGCTATGAGGCTGGCAGGAAAGGGCAGTTGGGGGCCATGAAGCCGGCAGGGGAGTGGTTTAGGCAGTGATCAGGACAACAGGCAAGCAAGCAGTTAGGAGCCAGCAGTCCCAGACTGCAAGAGGGATGTCTGACTGCTGGTTTAGGCCCCATCCCCTGAGGGTCACAGATTGGAGAGGGTGCAGGCCAGGCTAAGCCTGTCCCCCCACCCTTCCCCCATCCCACCGTGCAGGAATTTTATGCACCAGGCCTCTAGTTTTGTATGGTGTTTGATGGAGATGTCACTATAAATGAGATTATGAAGCCTACCCTCTTAAACTCTGCTCATTATTTACCTTGGAGATCTTACTCTGGACAATACTCTTCACTGTGAATGCCCTGATGGAACATGTAAGGCAAGTTTTAGAAAGTTGACGTTACTCTAATGTATAGGGGGCATGTCAGCTCCAGTTTACCTGGGGTTTTCCAATCACTGGACTGAGCCAAGGTTCACAGAAGAGACAACAGACTGTATTAAGCCTCTTCTCTCCAAATTCACTCTATATCTTGGTGGGTCAGAGAGGAAGGCTCAGGAAAGCAGCTGGAAGTTAGGTAGATTTCCTTCATTTCCTTCATTCTCATAAACTGACTGGCAAAGGGCTAGGAACTTCCAAGATCAGTTTTCCCAGGAGCACCAGGGAAGCAGTGAAACCTCACTGTCTACGTGAGCAGCAGGACACCAGCCATGGGGTTTGCCAAGGGGCCTCTCATCTGACATTTGAAAATTAAGATGAGATCTGCACCTTGACAGGAATTAGATGGAGACCCCAAAAGCTCACTCACCATAGACGATGACAGTGGCCGTTGTGCTTTTCCTCTTGGCAACAATATTTTTGGCGACACATGTATAGTTTGCGGTATCTGAGAGGCGGGCCTGCTTGATGATGAGGTTGTGATCAATAGTAATATAAAAATTCCGATCTTCAACTGGGTCAATTATGTCTTCATTTTTCAACCATTCCACCTAAAGAGGCACAAGAGAAATAGATAATTCCCCAGTATGTATCCCTGGATGGGTGCCTGTCCTAACTTGGGCTTTGCAACACGTACAGCATTGCTCTGAGCTCTAAACTTTTGCAAACCGGGAGGAAGTAACTTTGGGAGGTCATGTGAAGTATCACTCACCTGCCAGGCATGCTGGTTCTGTCTGTGCTGCGGTATTCTCAAATGTCAATGAACCCACTGGGAAATGCAGTGTTCAAATTGTTTTCACTTTGCCCCAAAGGCAGGAACAGGGAAGGTGCTGCTGCCAACTCAGAACCCAATCAAAAATAATAGGCTACGCATCTCCAACTGAACTCAAACCTTCTGCTATTTGATTTGTTTACTTGTGGCAACCGACCTGCAGCTTTTCAGGGGAGAGTGTATGAACGACGTAAAAGGCTCGAGAGGCAGCTTCCACATGTAGCTCTAATAAAACAACATTTGGATAATTTCCGTCAGCCCTTGCTGAAACATATGGACTAGATTTCCCTGAAAATGCATTCACTTTAAAATGTCGTAAACACATATTTGGAGATGCATCTGAGCCAAAATAGTTGGGAGAAAAAGATTTTCTACCAACTCTCAATATAATTCAAATAGCATGGAAGTCAGACCAAAATCTCTCCTTTTGTGTATCACTAGCGGCAAATCTTGAGCTCAAGGTTTGCTTCTGGGGAACCTGATCTTGGCTGCAGACATGACTGTCCAAAACTAGTAAACCAATCATTTTCTATGCAATTAATAATACCAACTGACCAACAGTAATGTTATCGCTGCAGAATGAAAAGAGGAAACTGCATCTGTATAAGGGGCCCTCTGAGGGAGAAACTATTTCTTGTCTTGTAAATCGTGTCTTTTTCCGACCCCACCCCCTTCCCTCATGCACAAGTTTTTTATAAAGCAGAACAACATTGATATTTACCACATTTAAACTTTCCTTTGGCATTAGTGTGGATGTGAATTCAGGTAACCTTTAGTGGTAGGAAGTCAATAGTGTTGCCATTTTCAAAATCTTAAGCAGCTTCTCTAGCACCACAGGCAGTCTGGAAATTAATCTCTAAGTCTGTCAGTGGGCTTGACAATGCAAAGCTCTAAATTAAACCTAACCCGGGAACTCTAAGATAATGCTCCTCTAATCCGTAGAAAAAGGGCCGCAATTTAAAGAGAAAAACAAAAACCAACAACAATTCTCAAAAAAAAAAAAGTGTGAGAAAGTAGATAAGAGCAACTATTTGTAAGAATGTACATTTTGAAATAGGTAACTATTTTTTGGTATTTACAGTAATGGAAGTGAGAATGAGAACAGAATCCATTAAAACAGTAGAGTTTTAAAGCATGCCTGTTGTCACATACAGACTGTAGATTCAGTCAGGGCCATCCTTGGAGATGTATATTTGATCAGATACTCATACTCACTTGACCTGGATTTTCTCACATTTGGCCTGTGTATGTAATAATGTGGTCCTGCTAGAAGTGCAAGCGGAAGGTAGCAAAAGTCATAGTGTCAGAAATCAACTTGACAGTCATTAGAAGCTGACGTTAATATTTTCACTTAATCATTGCCTAGGCTATCTATGCATTTTAAAGAAAGCTTTCCATGTATGGAAGCCACAGTGGAGTTCTCCTGAGTTGGTCTTGTGTCCATCCAGGTCTTGGGTCCCTCCTACTTATATGTGTGTCTGTGTCTGTCTGTCCTTTGTGTGCTTTTTTTCTAAGGACCTATACCTGCTACTGTGTTCTGAAGGATAGCCATCAGGCTCCTGGGCTCTCCACCCCACCCAATTTCCCCCTCCACAATGTCTTACAAGTGTGAAAAAAGCCTTATGAAATTGGCTAATCTTAGTTGGAATCTGAGATTTTACTCTTCAGAGTTATCCTTGCAGGGTTAGGCTGAAACTATCTCTTGAGTCTTCACCTGAATTCACATTTTTTTCTGGTATTCTCCTTTTCTCTCCTGCTTTCTCCATCTTTGAGGCTGTCCTGGAGTGCTCTCATAAAAACCACTTGCATTCAAACCTTTGCCTCGTGACTTGTATGCATGCATATAAACTTAACCAATGGACATAGACAACAGGGGCATGAGAGCAAGAGTGGGGAGGAGAGGGGGATAATGGGGGAATAAGGACAAATATATAACACCTTAATCAATAAAGAAATTAAAAAATAAAATAAAATACCTTTTTACAACTTTGGATATCAAAAAGTAAAATAAAATAAAATTAAAATACAAACAAAGAAACAAAACCTTTGCCTCGTGATTTGCTTCTGGAGAATTTTCCCTAAGTCACGACTATTCAAAACTGTGGTTTCCTCTATGCATATAATATCCATTACAACAGTATCATTATCCTGGTCATAAACAACATAAAGAATCCCAAGGGATATTGCGAACCACTTTATTACATGGAGAAAAGAGAGCAATTGGAATAGTTGACAAGAGATTTAAAAAGACTTACATGATTATTGGGTATATGGTCTTTACTTTCTTAAATAATATATGGCTGCCTTTTCCTTTCTTACCAACTTTTGAGAGGTGATTATGGCCTGAGCCCTGAAGACCCCTGAGGAGCCCCAGAATTGCTGGGGGGCACTGCCCTCCTCTCTGAACTCTGACTTTAACCAGGGAAGCTCATCTTTCATCTGTTTTTCACACTGGGTTATTTGTATGCCTTTGTTTGAAGAAAGGAAGGGTTGTACTGCTGGAAAATATCTGTAGAAATACAGAAGGGAGCTCAGGACTTCTCCGGCTTCTAATAAGACCTGTTCTCTCTGTTCTGCACATCTCAGTGCTCCCAGTCATGCCACATGTCCTACTTCAAGGCCATCACCTGCACAAGGAACTCAGGTCCAGTCTACAGGTCATTGCTCCCTCCTGTATTACATTCTCATGCTGTCTACACAGCCCCATCATCCTTCCTCCAAAACCCACAAAGCCTTTCCATCTGGCCTTAGACTAGTAAAATCCTCCAAAATGTCCATTTCATTTTAGATGGTTTTCTTCACTTTCTTCTCACTAAAAACCACACTCTTCACCTGATGCTATTGTTCTGGACTCAACTCAAATGTGGGATGTTCCCTAGATCAACACACTACTGCACCTGGGCTTCAGTGAGTGTCCTTCTGCTTCTGCATTGTCTATTCTAGACCATTTTGGCCAAACACCTTTGCTCGGCATCTTATGCTATCAGATTATGTCACCCAATTCCCATATTTTTGGAGTAATCTATCTACCCCTGGGTAGACAGTCATTTTATCCAGCACAACTTCTGTCATAATTTCTGATGATTTTAATAACCATAAGATGACATTTTCAACATCTTGGCCCCTCAGTTCCATAATCCTTCCTCCTATGATGATCTCGACGGCTAAGTCAACTACACTCATAGCCACATATTCCAGGGGACAGAGGTTGTGAATCCTAGCTTCACTGCAGAATAATGTGGAGGGCATTTACAATATATCAATTCTTAATACAATCCAGAGAAGCTCTCATTCACTGGTCAAGGCTAGTTGAACAAGAGTATTTTTCAAACTCACCAGGGGGCCGTGATTTGCTGTGAGGGTTGAGGAATACCACACTGGACCATTGCCTTTCACATGAGATCATGAACCAACAGTATCTATGTTACCTGGAAATTTGATAGAAATGCAGAATCCCAGGCTCTGTCCTTCCCACCTAGATTTACTGATTCAAAATGTAAATTAAAGTTTGAGCCTAGCTCTTGTTTTTACCACTAATTGCAATCCTTCCTAAATGTAGTTTCAGTACCTTCTCTTTTCACCATTTTCTGTCTTTCCTGCTTCTTCTCACTAGGATTCCTCTATCTTAACAAACATGCACCAGGATCCACAAGCTATTGAACTTACCAACGTTATCTCTCCCCCTCTCACGTTCCCTATTTCTGTTTATCAAGTGTAAATTTCTGACTTTTTCTGCAATCTCTTGAATTATACCCTCAAATCTCTCATTCCTTTTTCACTGCAAGGTGCTCACTTGCTCGTTCTTCCCCTACACCACTGTTATCCTTGCAGTGGAAAACGGCTGTGTCATGATAACCGAACTCAAGTGGGCCCTTAATTCTGCCAAAATAATCACACTCTATTTCCACTTTCTTTTCACTGTCCTGCACTCCTAGCCTGCTATTTCACACCTTCTTCTTGCACCTTAAACCCTGCTTTCCCTTCTAACATCACTTTCAGCTGATGACCAAGTTTCTGCATTGTTAAGAACACTGACAATCACATCTTCTAAAGCACCTACCGCCTGCCTAGCCACCTCAACTCTGCACTGTGCTCCTGTCTCCTTGCATGTGCACTCTGAATCCCATTGCCTTCTCTTATTCAAGGGTGAGCCCAGCAATTCTCTTCTCTCTCATTCTTAAATCATTCATTTCCCCTCTCCACTGAGTCATTTCCATTAGCATAAGGATGTGCAGTTATTTTCAAAATGTGAAACAGAATCGATCCCACTCTTTCTGCCTGTGTTACCCCCCACATTCTTCTGCTCACCTCACACAATGCCGTGGAAGAGTTGTTTGTATTCACTCTCTCCAATTCCTTTCATCTTCACTACTATGGAATCTACTCTAATCTGCCTCCACTATGTCACAGAACTGCTCTTTCCAAAGTCATCCATTACTTTTTCACTGTGTTAGACATGCGGACGAGGGCTCAGTGCTCTCCTTACTTGGCTCAGCAGCAGCGTTTGACCTGGATGATCCATCTCTCTTCACTTGCTTTCTTGGAACATGGAACATGGCACTTTCCCAGTGTTTGTCCTACCTTATCCCATCCCCCATGACTTTCTTGGCCTGAGATCTGTACCCTGGGTGGACTCTAGCCTTGGAGTCTTTGCCCCAGAACTTAGACCTCTTCTTTTTTTCTATTTTCTATCTATAGTCACTTCCTCGATGAACTCATCCAGTCCCATGCAAAGGACTTCTAAATTTATCTCTAGTCCAGACCCCACCTCTGAATTGCAGACTCATTTTTCAACTGCTGTCTTGCAACTCCACTTGGTTGTCCAATAACACCCTTCTGAACTGCCCTTCCAATCCTCCTCCTCCCACAGCCTTACTTAACTCAGTCAGCACCAACTCCATCCTTCCAGTTACTTAGACAAAACGTCAGACTTGGCCCTGACTCCTTTCTTCTTCTCCCTTTGTCCATTTAATATCAGAGCAGAACATTGGAACCTGGTAACTTCTCATTTCCTTACTACCACTCCATTTCTGGTTCAAGTCACTATAATTTTTTTCCTGGATTATTGCAACAACTTCCTACCTTACCTTCTGCTTTTCCCCTTGGCCCTCAGCAGTCTATTCTCTTGCTCAGTGCCAAAGCTAACATCCCTACAAGGTCCCACAAAGCCCTGCATCACCACGACCCCTGCCTTCTCTGAGATCACCTCTTTTATAGTCATGCAACTTAATACCTGGGATACATTCTGAGAAACGAATGTTAAGTAATTTTGTTGTTTTGTGTATACCACGGAGTACACTTTTACAAACTTAGATGGTAGAGCCTACTACAGACCTTGGCTATATAGTACAGCGTATTACTTTCAGATTACAAGGCAGTATGGCATTTTACTGTACAAATCAAAACAATATTAAATCAAGCACAAGAGAAAATGATTCAATCAAGAGATGTGGTAAATATTAGCTGTATAAAGCTGCTGCTGGCATAACATGGCATAGTGTTTTATAGCAAAGGTTTTTTTTTCTTACAAGTAGAAAGAGTAGACACTAAAATAATGATAAAAACTATGGTATAGTAAGCAGACAAACCAGTAACAATTGTTTGTTATTATTATCAACTATTACATGCTGCACATAATTGTATGTGCTATACATTTCTATAATGGACAGCACAGTGGGTTTGTTTACACCAGCATCATCACAAACACCTTGCACTAGAACACTATGATGGCTAAGGTGTCATTAGATGATAGGAATTTTTCAGCTCCATTATACTCTTCTGGGACCACGGTCATAAGTGAGGCCCATGATGGACTTAAATGTGGTTATGTGGTGCATGACTGTCCTCCCTCCCTGTCTCTCTTCTCTTTAGCATGTCAGCTCCTATGGTGGCCCTTATGTACATCAGGGGGTACTTCTGCTTTGGTGGTTTGAGTCTGCTGGTGTGCCTGCCTGGAATAATCATAACTCAGGTACCTGCATGATTTGCTTCTATCTTTATTCAGACATCACCTCAGCAAGTCAGTTCCTGATCAACCTTTAAAACAGCAACTTCTCCCCCTGCCTATGCCCCCAGTTTCTCCCCCTCTTTTCCTTAATTTTCTCCATAGCACTTCTCAGTCACCTTCTCATAGAGTCTATATTTTATTTATGCTTTTTGTTATTGTTTCTTCCACCAGAATGTAAGCTCCATGAATGTTAGTCTGTGTTTTTATCCTCATCTGAGGATATATTTAGAAAAAGGGAGCGGGGGGAGAGAGAGAGAGAGAGAGAGGGAGAGAGAGAGAAGGGAAGGAAAGGAAAGGAAAGGGAAGGGAAGGGAAGGGAAGGGAAGGGAAGGGAAGGGAAGGGAAGGGAAGGCAACATTGATCAGTTGCCTCCTGTATGTGCCCTGACTGAGAATCAAACTCACAGCCTTTTGATATATGGGACAATGCTCCAACCAATTGAGCCATCTGGCCAGGGCTTGGTCTGCTTTTTATTATTGTTACTATAGGCCCAGTGCACAAAATTCATGCACAGGGGCGGGAGGAGTGTCCCTCAGCCCAGCCTGCACTGTTTCCAATCTGGTCCTTCCCAACTTCCCTCTCTTGCTGGCCATTTTGTGGTGGCCAAACCTCGTGGTATCGGGCCTAAACAGGCAGTTGGACATCCCTCTCACAACCCAGGACTGCTGGCTCCCAACTGCTCATCTGCCTGCCTGCCTGATTGCCCCTAACCGCTTCTGCCTGCCAGCCTGATCACCCCCTAACCACTCCCCTGCCAGCTTGGTTGATGCCTAACTGCTCTCCTGCTGGCCTGATTGCCCCTAACTCCCCTCCCTTGCCAGCCTGGTTGCTCCTAACTTCTCTCCCCTGCAGGCCTGGTCCCTCCCAACTGCCCTCTCCTGATGGCCATTTTGTGGTGGCCATCTTGTGTCCATATGGGGGCAGCCATCTTGTGTGTTGGAGTGAAGGTTAATTTGCATATCACTCATTTATTAGATAGGATATTCCTGAGACCTAGAACTGGCATATAGTGGGTCCTTGATTAGTATCACTGAATGTATGAACAAGATATGTTGTGGGATCAAGTCTGTTTAAGCACATACATTTTTAGGTCTCTATCAACTTGGTGCTTTAACTGTCAAAATTAATATTAAGCATATTTTAAACACCCTTCGTCACTAAGACCTCCTTCAGATTAAGGACACACATCTCTGCTGCCTGAAGAAAATTCCTATAGAGCTGGCCTGGATTCCAAGTGGACTCTGGAGAAATCATGAGGTAGAGGAAGGCCTCTGTCATTATGATGGGAAACCCCCATGTTTCTCTGACATTTATAAATCTAAAGTGTCCTGTGGGCAGCCTATGTTAGCTCAGGTGTCTCTAAAAGTGGCAGACCTCTCTAGACACATATACCTATGTGCTTGCTGGGGGAAAAACAGTGTTTGAGTCATTATTACCAAATTTCACATAGTAAACATAGAACCTAGGTGCTCATAGTAAGCTTGTGCTTACAATACAGCTTCCCAAGAATTTTGATTTTCAACCAAGAGTTAGGCATCTTGTGATTTCAATTACATTCCACAGATACTGAATACCTACTATGTGTCAGACATTGTGTCAAGCTCAGGGAGACAAAGAGACTAATCAGATACGTGCTTGCTTCTTGGAGCTCAGGGTAAGAAGACAAACCTATAAACTGGTGATAGAGAAACCACACGTGAATGTGTAGGTAAAAGTAAACTGAGGTTCAGGTAATGTGGGGAGAGCGGGAAGTGTCTGAACTACTTTCCGAGAGGTAAAATTAAGCTTATTGGGAGGGCAAGGAGGAAAGTGGAGGCTGAGGAGAACATGTGAAAAAGAGGACACAGCAGGTTCTTGGCACAGACATGGAGCATCTTGGAAGTCTGGAACCTGGACAGTTGGGTGCTAACTGCAGTTAGGGGGAGTGGAGTGAGGGTGAAGCTGCTTTCAGGAAATCAATCCAGGAACTCCAATGCCCTTTACACCTCTGGTCTTTAATTATAGCTGTTGCAACCCAGAGAAGCGTTTAAAGCGAGCAAGCATAATGACACCAATGTAAAAGTTATTGGTTTAGGGGGCAATGTGGAGTAGAAAGGAGAGCTGGAGACCAGTTCTAGACTCTTGTCACAGATCATGAAGAGAGACTTAAGGATCTAGCGAGAAGGCTCTGGAAAAAGAATGAGTTCAGAAAGGGATTTATTGGACAAGGGATAGGGCAGAAGGGTTGTTTGTATGTGGAAAGGAGGGTGTAAGATGGACCCATCTCCAGTTTCTGGTTTGGGCACCTATGTGTGGATTGTGGATAAAGGAAGCAAAAAAGATTTGAGGACAGAAAGGATAACGATGTTTTCAAATTTGGCTACAATTACAAGAAATCCAGGTAGCCCAGCATAATTTCAAAAACAGCTAAGTTGCTCAAAAATTCCCATTGATTCCATGAACAGAGTGATTGTTTTCTCTCTCATGAACTATTAAAACAATGATAACAACAAAACCTAGAAGACTTCTGCTTCTCTTAAATCATCTCTATCTTAGCACTAAGATGTAAGTGAATGTGGGTATTGATAAAAAATAATTTATTCCTATTTGGGCTTAGACTAAAATGATAAAGTGTTCAGTGAAAATTTGAGGGAGAGTGTATGGAAGGGAAAACAATGTGTGAAGAAAATTCTGTTTATTGTGTAAGGGATTGTCTGAATCAGCAAAAGGAATCCATATAAGGACTTTATAAATATATCCTTTTATTTAAAAAGACTAGTGGCCTGGTGCACAAAATTTGTGCACATTAAAAGGAAATTAATTAGAGGAAATATTTTAATATTGTTACTTGCCCTTACTCTATAATAAAATTGTCAGAGATGAAAGAATATTAGTAAAATATATATGAAAATCTTCCTCCTTTCAGAAACTAGGGCACGCCATGGGTGGGTCCTCAAAATCATGTGAGACCCAGACCCTGCTGGCCCAACCCCCGCCAAGTCCCACCAGGTGGGGGGCACAGTCTCAGGTCCCCCACCCCAGCCTGGATCCATGCAGCCTCAGATCCCTGCTGATCATTCGTTATAGGAACCCCGCCTCCGCTGTGAGCACAGCCATCTTGTGTTATGGGAACCTCGCCTTTGCTGTGGGTGTAGCCATCTTGTGATGGTATAAGGGTTAATTTGCATATCACCTCTTTATTATATAGAATATTTTTTTATGCAGTGTCTTCAGAACTCAATACTGCCAGAAAAAGGGACAGACACTCTTCCATTTGAAGGCAATTTCACAGCAAGTTTCCTTACATAAACTCTAAGTAAATCTCAAGAAATAGTACAGTATCTTTCATTGTGCTAGAATATTACAGTAGTAATTAGTTACATTATTGCAATGCTATTTATTTGTAAACTAATCTCAGTTAAACAGGAGTCAGCACTTTGGCCTCGTCTCTGAATTCTGTTCATATTTCAGTCATTTCAATGCTTCTAGTTGATTTCACTGAGACTTTGCTTCCTCTCATCCTTCCCATTCCACAAACCATCTGACTTACTCTTGGAAGAAGTCTTTCTGAGTTAGAAGTTATTTTTTTGCTTTGCATAAAACATTCAAGATGAGAGAGAAACAGGCTGGAGTTCAAAAGACAATAAAAGGTTTTGCCCGTAACTCATTGCCAGGCTTGCAAAGAGGCAAAGTGCTGTTTCTGTCCTGGCTCAGCAATTGCAGTCTTTTCAATAATATGGGGCATATTTGAAATAGTTGACTCAAGTGTTTATAAAGACATGAGGTTTTATTAACAGGTAATACAATAGTTACAAGGACAGCTTAGGATGTCCTATTTGCATATCCTGTTGTTATGTTCTGTTGATTAATCCCATTGTGTACAATAGGGAATCTTACTATAAGAAGCAGTTCCCACAGCACCAGCTAAGAGGGCTGCTCTCTGGCCAGACTGCCTGGGTTCCACACTGACCTCCACCATTTCTGTTCCTCTCCTGGGCCAGTTTCTTATCTCCCACTAGAGGTGCAAGGGACTCTGCCCTTACAGCCTCCGCTTCATCGGGGAGGACATCCAGAAGGATGTCAGGAAGGTCATTAGGCTGTCTGGTCTAATTAGTTATCCTATACATTAAAAGGCTAATATGAAAATTGTTCCGTCGGGAGTTCGATCAGGAGACTGGGAGTTCAGGTGTTCGATCACTCACTATGATGTGCAGTGACTACCAGGAGGTGATATGGAACACAGTGGGTTACCAGCTGCAGTGGTGGTGGAGCACTGAAGGAGTGAGGGAAGGAGGAGGCAGGTAGGCTGGGAGTTGGGGAACCTAATCGGCCCTGATCCTTGCCAGGCCTTGTGATCCTATCCCTGCATTAGGCTCCTAGCTATTTATATTAGGTGATTAAGAATGTATTAAAGAAGAGGGGAAAGAACTCAAACCACTCTTAAAAATACTGGAGTAATGTTGTTAACCTAAAAACAAGAAGTAAAATATATTCATGTCTGAATTGCTTTATCATTCACTGACATTTCCATTGGAACAAAGTGAACTAATCATTAGATTACAAGTTTTTAAGATTGTACAAGGAATATATAAATGATTAAGTATAAAATTGACTAATCTAGTTTGTATACTAAACTTCATGTTTCCAGAGATGTAATTAGCATGCATGTGCTTTAGAACATGGCATTTTAATTAGTCTGTATAAATATTTTCTATTTCTTTTGGGTTATAGGCCAATCATCACACCATTAATTTTTAAAGGTATAAGTAGAATAAGATTTTTAATAGAATAAATTTTATAACATTAATTTGAGGAATGTTCATTATTGTACTTGTTATAAAGGATGGGGAATTTCTATATTACTATTATTTTTACCTATACCTAGGCCATCACACTTTTATATTTTTTATTTTATTTCTTTGAGTTCTCACTTTTTCTCCCTGCTATTTCCAGTTTGTCCTCATTACTGGTTTTCTTAACAATGTAGGTTTCTACTCCACCCCGTCCCCTTACAATGGCACACACATCATTAGTTTCAGCAACTTTGTCCACATCCCTAAGAAATGGAATTTCCTCCCAGCCACCCTAGCTCTTCCCCTTGCTTGCAAGTTCAGGAGCAAGGGTGCACCCCGAAAGGATTATAGGGCAGAGGAACTTGTGTGATTGGAAAGAAGAAATTATGGCCCATGTCCGGTGGTTCTAGAATCATTGCCATGCTTTGGTGTGGGAGAAGTAGGGGATGTGACATGGAGGGGACGAGGCCACCTTTAATGTGAATCCTGACCTGGTTGAAGAGTGTCCAAAAGCACAAGATTTTCCTGTGCTGAAATTGGGAGGACAGAGAAGAGGGTGAGAGGGATGGGGAGTGTTGGAGAGGAGTGAAAAAGGAAGAAGTCAGTGAACTAGTCTGGAGCATTCCAGATACCCACTAGGTATTTTATATGTATGATGTTATGTCCACCACCACTGCCCTGAGAAGGTATTTGTATTCCAACTTTTCAAATGAGAAGGACGATGCTCATAGAGAAGAACTAGCATGGCTTACACAGCTCCTGAGGGAGCACAGGTCAGGATTGGCTCAGCCCTGGCTCTCCTTGTCTAGCCAGTGGGGCAGGCTTGAACCTGGACAGGGTGGGCTAAGAGTCACATGATGATGGCAGGAAGAACCAGTGACACCAGGACAGACCTTAGCCACTACAGGCACGGACTGGAGCTTGCCCCTGGCTGGTGCTCCCCAGAAAAGTGGTGCCATCCATCGAAAAGAGGCATGGGACCCATCCTCTGTTATCACCACTGCCCTGCTGACTCTTGGAACCAACACAGGTTTACTTCCAGACCTGGTATAGAACTGGGTGCACTTTGCTTTCAGAGGCATTCGAAAAGCCTCCTTGCACTCCAAAATCACTCCCTACATTGTTGGTAGCGACTTGAAGTGTCTTTAAGAAGGAGGAGTTTTTAATTCTACCATTAGAAGGTTCTCTTCACATGCATATTACCTGAAGAAATAGAAAGTTCTATTCACATGCATATTACCTGAAACCACATAAAGGATTATAAATCACAAGAGTATAAATGACTAAGGGAGAATGCTTTCCAGTTTAGATAAAGAGGAGTTTAAAGGCAGAAGGATTTCAAACTGGGATTCAAGTACCCAGCAGTCTGCAAAATTTTCTAAGTGGTACACATGCAAAAATATTTTTAAGGAAATCAGTACTTATATCTTTAACTTCCATATGTATTTCATCTTAAAAGCAATTGTCCTGATAACTTTCCCCCTACTTTTCAAAATAAAGGACTTCTTGCCTCCCAGTCTTACCATGGATTGTTGCATAAGGGTTTAAAAACCTCCAAGGTGAATAATTGGGAATATAAGTATGATAGTTGACAGAGTAAGGATCTGTAATGATAAGGTAACAAATCCTTTTGCAAATCAGGTGGTTTACAATTCACTGCTCTTATCAAAATTGAAGGAAGAACAAAGGTGCCAGCTGATGTGTCACTAAACATAAAATTTGATGATAGAACACTATGTGATTTTTGGCATGCGATTCTGAAGATGTGCAGAGAATGAGTAACTCCATGTATTCCTATGGACAGAAAGAATACCATCTGTATTTGTGTCTATTATAAATAACGAATAGAAACAAAATGTATTTTATTCTGTCTTAAGTCAGTGGTAAGTAACATTCAACATGCTATATGAGCTAACTGATGGAGAGTAAAATTTCATTTACCTATTGAAAATCTATTCCCAATAAAAATTCAATATTTATGCTAAATAATTATTTTTTTGAAATTTGCAGTGTATTTTGGTTGTTTAGACAAATCCTATGCTACTAATAATGAATATACTAACAACTTAATCCAAAAGAAATTTAAGACAAATATCTATGCTTAATAAAATTTGTATGCATATTTTATTAACAAAAATATGAAATGATCAATAAAAAATTTTATGCACAAAACATATTAGGATAAAAATCTACAGAGGAAATAATGTAAAAGTATAAGCAAAAATAGAAAAGGAACACACATTACAAGTATTCCTACTACTAGGAAAGGATTTGTTCTCATATTTTGTCAATGGATGATGTTGGGTAAGAAATCATTAGAAGGTTTGAAAAGATACTAAATATCTTATCCAATAAAAGAGTAATATGCAAATTGACCATACCTTTCCTACACCCACAAGCCATGCCCACAAGCCACACCCACAAGCCCATCAGAGTGAATATGCAAATTAACCCAACCAAGATGGCTATGGCCACAGAGAGAGCAGCAGGGAGGCTTGGGTTGCCCCTGGAGATGGAGGATGCCAAAATTTCCACATACCCTGGCCAGCTCAGGCCTCCACTTAAGGTAACAAAGTTTCAATGGTTAGAGTAGAAGGCTTGGCTCCACTCTCTGCTACAAAGTTTCAATTGTAGAAGATAAATAAATTCCAGATACCAGGGCCTCCGCTTGGGTCTCTGGGGGATGGGCCAGCCTGTAAACCACCATAGGCCCCTCACTCATGCAACCCTACATCCCAAGGGAACACCCACCCTGATCCAGGACACCCTTCAGGGCAAACCAGCTGGCCCCCGCCCATGTACCAGGCCTCAATCCTATCTAATAAAAGAGTAATATGTAGATTGACCATCACTCCAACACACAAGTTGACTGTCTCAATGTGGTCAAAAGATCCTGTCCCCATGTGGACACAAGATGGCCACCACAAGGGGGCCAGTAGGCAAGGGCAGTTGAGGAGGGACCAGGACTACAAAGGAGGGCAGTTGTGGGTGATCAAGCCTGCAGGGGCGGGCAGTTAAAGGTGACCAGGCTGTCAGAGGATGTAAGTTGGAGATGACCGGCCGGCAGATGAGGGAATTTGGGGTGACCAGGCCTGCAGGAAAGGGCAGTCAAGGGGACCCCAGCCTGCAGGAGAGGGCAGTTAGTGGTGACCAGGCCCACAGGGGAGGGCAGTTAGGGGCAAACAGGATGGCAAGGGAGCAGTTAGGCATCAATTAGGCTGACAGGGAAGTGGTTAGGAGCAATCAGGAAGGCAGGCAGGTGAGCAGTTGGGAGCCAGCAGTCCTGGATTGTGAGAGGGATGTCCCAAATTGGAGAGGGAGCAGGCTGGGCTAAAGGACACCCCTGTCCCCTGTGCATGAATTTTGTGCACCAGGCCTCTGGTTTATAATAAAACAAGACATATCTTTTCTCATTATTTAATTTTATGGTAAAATTTTAGATACCAACTTAAAATGTTACATATTTTATATATCTATACATGTAAAGAGGTAATATGTTAATTGTCTGGTACGATGTCCCAGTAATGATCAATTTGCATATTGATAGACTAGCAGGAGGCTGAATTCACAGCAGGGGGCCAGCAGCTAGAGCCAAGTTTCTGGGGGTCTGAGGAGAGTCTGACAGGAGGCTGGACTGCAAAGAAAGAAGAGAAAGCAACCACAGGGAGCTCTTGCAATTCTTCTGCATCTCTGGGGGAATGGATAAACACCTCCCCTGCACCCTTTGGGGGACTGATGAACACCCTATCTTAGCTCCAATACCCCCGAGGGGACAGGGAGGCTGATTGGATGGGGAGAAGACCCAGATTCAGGGGTAGTGCAACCCATACCTTAAACTCCTGATCTTTTTCTCCCCGCCACCCCCACCAGGGGCGCCCACAACAATAGTAGACTGGCAACCACTCGTCAGCACCCCTGAGGCACCTGGGGCCACCTCTGCTGGGACCAGGCACAACTCTCCTCCCTACAACTCCAGGCCTAGGTGGAGGCAGGCTTGAGCAGCCCCCCAGGGTCAGACCCCTCCCCTGTCAGCAGCAGCAGCACCATCTCCACAGCAGAAGTACGCTGAACTTCACTACTGGGGGAGCAGCTAAACCTGCCCTTCTAGCCTGCCTGGCTCACCCTGGCCCGGCCCCATCCCGCTCTGCTCCAGGAGATTAGAGCCCCGTCCTGAGCAGGTACAGCTGTGAAACAGCCTGGTACAATTTAAAGAATGGCACCAAGTGAGAAGGTTTGACAGTTACTCCAACCTTCGGCCTTGCAGCCCTCCTAGCATTCCCCTAATGCCCTGCCCCTGCCAGCACCTCCAGGGACGACCACCACTACAGGACTGCTGACCAAAGCCCACCCTTCTGAGGCCTGCGGAACCCTCCGCTAAGCTTCCATAGCTACAGTCCCAGGAAAAATCATGCTCTCCTCCCCTAATCAGTACCTGCTACCTACAAGTGTACCCGTGGGCTTAAAAATAACAATCCCTTCCTGTTTAGACATCACTTACTTGATGAAACATTTCTAGGTTTATTAGCTCAGAACCTCCTCATGACAACCTAGTGAGGTAGGCGGAGAAGAGATTACAATTCCCATGGTATATGTATTCAGAAATGAAGCTCAGAGTGAAAAGTTTCAACCCCAGTGGTTCCCAAGGTGCAGCACATGCCCCATGAGTTGGGGTGTGGGGGGGGAGCAACTTGATTTTAAGTGGGGGCAATTCTAGAATGAGTTAACAATGAAATTTTTGCATTTCTTATGGTTCTAGGAGACCTCATCTACAGTGTATCCTGCATAATAAAAGGCTAATATGCAAATGAAGGAATGGTGGAATGACTGGTCACTATAATGTGTGCTGACCACCAGGAGGCAGACACTCAATGCACTCCCACAGGGATAGCACTACTCAGCCAGAAGCCGGGCTCAGGGCTGGTGAGCACAGAGGCAGAGGTGGGAGCCTCTTCCCCCTCCTTGACAATGCTAAGGATGTCTGATTGATGGCTTAGGTCCACTAAGCCATCAGTTGGACATGTCTCCAGCGCTCCCAGACTGGGAGAGGCCACAGCCCAGGCTGAGGGACCCTCCAGTCCCCACCCAAGTGCACGAATTTTGTGCACTGGGCCTCTAGTTATATATGATAAAATATATGTATATATATAAAGTCTTTTAGGGATATGCTAGCAAAAATTTGAAAAACACTGCACTAAGGCATGGAAACATGGTGATTCTGTCTGCAAGAGTGAACTCTAGAATGTTTCTCCTCTTGCCTTCGTGGGTCAGAGATGGAAGACGTTGACGACACCTTGTCATGTGAGCATTTATCAGCTGTGCATCGCTACAGGATGCTTGGGACCAAACCTGGGAGGGTCAGACCGGCATTGCCACCATTTGTCCACTATCCAGATACCACTGATGACATGTACACATAAGGCACTGTTTGACATTGAAAGTGGGACTCAAACATTTTTCTTTTGCTTTTGTGGGTTTATTTCTAGCCTACAGGGGCAAGATATTTTTAAAGACAAGAAGCAGGGGGTGGGGGGAAGCAGATGCAGAGGCAAAGAAGCAATGTAAATTGTCGTGCTAAGTGGGAAGGCAGGGGAGGTTGGGGGAGAGGGGCCTGTAGGAGATCAATCGAAGAACTTGTATGCATGTGTGTGGAGGCATAGCCAGTGGATACAGGGCAATGGGTCGGGTGGGGGGAAGACAGATGAGGGCAGGTACTGGGGGTTGGGGAGGGCAATAGGAAAAAAAAAAGAGTGAACTCTATTAGGAGAGATTGGGGGAGGCTGAGATATAGGAAGACAAAATTACAGGATAATAAGAGTGGCAGTTGGAACCCTCCATGTGTTTCTCCTTGGTGCTTCTGCAGTTATGTATATTGCTTCCTTTTTGCATAAGGCCAATGAAATCTTGACAAAAGACACTTGAGTCTCAAGTACAGAAGCCTAGAGTTAAGACTCAGCTGTCCCTTTCATCACTTCTATGCTTTTAGGCAAGTCATGTAACATCATTATATCTTATTTTTCTGTCTTTAGAATAAGAATACTAATATTTATCCTAACTTCTTCATAAGGTTCCTGTGAAAGAATTTTTATGAGTGCTATACAACTTTAAACTGGTATTATATGATTATTTTTCAACAGAGTAAGTAATTTATTTCAAGACCTTATGTTAGTGTCTTTACTAGTTTAAATGACTTTGATAAATTAAGGTTTAAGTTTAGTAAAAAAAGGAAAGAATAATATCTAGTGCAAAATGAATGATATTTTGAATGCTTTTACTGGGCACATTTTTTTTTAAACCTAACACATTCCCTTAACTTCTGTCCTAAAGACATCTTCTATAGGAAGACATCTCTAGATGCTGTGATCCACCCATGTTAAACCTAATGAACACTCTGTGCAGTGTGTTATTTTCTTAGGCAACATGCTTCCCGGTAAGGACACTGAGCCTGGTGATATAGCAAAGAGTTATCTTCACGTTGTGAGATATTGTTCCACACTCAATCAAGGAGAGACAAATAAAAATAAGGTCATCCTATTCTAGCTGAAATGTGTTAGCAAATAGAAAAAGGAGAAAATTCACTCAGAAGACACAAATTTGAGGGTGTATGCATCACAGCCAAGACTAATCCCAACTCCACCTTGCTGAATCTTGTACTTAAAAATTGCACTCACTGGTCACTCTTCTACCTCCTAGGCTCTTTGAAACTCTAGGCCGTCAACACATTTCTCAATATTTTGTGATCTTCCTTAATATCAGTAGATGCTATATGTGTGTTTTTCTATCAGAACAACAAAACCAAAAGGTATATAAATTCCTGTCCAAGGTCTTTCTTTCTTCTGAGTGTCAAGTCACCCACAAACATGCATATGTCTCCTCCATTCTAAAAACAAACCATCAACAAAATTACCTCTACACATGCCTGCCCTTCTCAGCTACAGTTCCACATCCTCTTTCCCTTAGTGGCTAAAATGCTTGGAAGAGCAGAATATTCATAGTCTCCATCTATTCACCCATCCATCCACTTTTCAACTGACTGCTGTCCGGATTCACACTCACCACTCTACTCAAGCTCCCCTTTCAGAGATGACCAGTGGCCACCCTCACTCTCCAGTGCATGGGCATTTCCTCTCCCTCTGCTGTTTGGTTGCCACCTCATTAGCTGCTCTTGCTCAAACCTCTTTCACTGGTCCCTTTCTTTCATCCATTATTTTTGCATAGTTCTTTTTAGGAATCTCTTTGATTTTCTACCCATTTAATATGATGGTAGTGGGTCTCAATTTTGTGCATTGGATCACCTGGGGACCTTTCAAGATCTCCCCATTCTTTGGGACCCACAAGCAGAGGATCTGATTTAATCTAGCTGATGAAGGACCTGGACACTGGTGGTGTTACATCTTCTTAGGTAATGCTACTGTTACATCTTACCCAGGTTTTGGCTGGGTGATCTCACTCACTTTCATGGCTAACTCAAACATCATTAACTTCAGTCAAAAAATTTGGCAAGCTCCATTCATATTTTCTTTTATTTCCTGGATAATTCCATCTGGAGGCTCAACAATACCAAACACATAACAGGTGCTGAGTTGACCTCATTATCTCTTCACATCAGTCCTTCTCTATAACCTTGGTCCTCTTGGTCTTCTTCCTAATTGGTTGAGTTATGATCCTCCTCCCATTCTTGTACTCAAAGCTTACAGTAGCCCTCACATCTCTTTTTAAATCTATTCCATTAGGTTATGAATTGTACCTAAAAATGGTAGTGGAATAGCCCTGCTCTGGCTATTGTGACACTATTTTATGGAATAGCCCTGCTCTGACTATTGTGACACTATTTTAGTTCTCAGTAAAAAATAAATCTTAAAAACAGTAAATTCATCAAAAACAGTTCTCCATTGCATCATTGTTTAACCTTGAAAACTTAATCCTACTCTCTAGACATATCACATTTCCTGAATTATCCTCAGCATGTGACTGTCATTAACATGGCCACTCAGACCTCTATATTTTTTGTGTACTCTACCCAGAATGCCTTTTTCTTCCTTTTCTGCTGAGAGAATTTCATTTATTCTTTAATACTCTCCTCAGGAGATACTTCTTTTCTGTAGCCCTTTTTGTGTCTGCTAATTAGGGTCAGTGTTTTCCTTTCATATGCAGCTCTAGCATTCTTTACAAACCATTTATCATACTGTACTGTAATGATTTGTATAAAATTTGTGGACTCCTCACATGGGAACCTTTGAGAACATAATTATGCATATGTATATGATACATTCAGTATGATACATTTGAACATATATTTATTTGTATATACCCCGAGTGGCCAGGTTATTATGATTTCTGAACACATAATAATCTGGCAACTCAGTGTATATTCATTTTACTAGTATGTTCATGGTACCTAGCACAGAACCCCAACAGAAATGTTCAAATGCTTTGATTATTTACCCAGTGAATGTTTGTGGAGCAACTACTATGTGGCCTCACTCTTCCTGGTACCTGCAATGCACAATAAATCAACTAATTCTCAAGAGCGAGAACAATATAATTTCAATCGTCACAAGGACTAGGAAAAAATAAGTCAGCTTTATACAATGCTTTAGATCAGGAGTCAAAAAAATGTTTTCTGTAAAGGGCCATATATTAAATATTTTGGTTTGTGGGCCATATGGTTTCTAAACAGGAGCCATAGACAATATGTAAATAAACGAACATTGTGTTTCAATAAAACTTTATTTATAAAATTAGGTGGTGGGCTGTATTTGGACAGCAGACTACAGTTTTCTGACTCTTGTTTTGAATAACGGGGAAGGCCTCTAGGACATGAATAGGACAATAGGACATGAATACCTAGAAAATGCTAATCATCCTGAGTCAGAGTGTTGTCAGTACAGGGAAAAGCAACTGCACACATTGTTGTTTGAGAAGCAGAAATAAGGCCTTTGTGATTGACATGTGGTGAAAGAAAGAAGGAATGAATGTATGAACAGAGGCATGAATGAATGAAGATTACCTAACAGAAAATAAAAACTACCATAAGCAACAAGATTTTGTAAAGAAGATATATAGACACATTCAAAGAGAAGAAACAAAGACATAATTGCACAAGAAAGTAAAAGTCAGTAGGATCTACTAAAAATTAGTTCACTAACTATCTAGTAAACAGATACTATGTAGCAAGGACTAAGGCAGGTGCTAGAAATTAGACAAAATACTTAATAATTACCACTTGTAAAGTTTCAATAACAATATTTTGATATCTAGAAGCTAAAAAATGATTCCTAAGTGCTAAGTAAGTATTGGTTATCGCAGAACTAAAAGCAGTATTGTGACAAATCAAAAATATTTGATCTGGCCGAGACCGGTTTGACTCAGTGGATGGAGCGTTGGCCTGCAGACTGAAAGGTCCCAGGTTCGATTCCGGTCGGGGGCATGTACCTTGCTTGCAGGCACGTCTCCAGTGTGGGGCGTGCAGGAGGCGGCTGATCGATGTCTCTCTCTCATCGATGTTTCTGACTTTCTATCCCTCTCCCTTCCTCTCTGTTAAAAATCAATAAAATATATTTTAAAAATATTTGATCTGGATACATAGAGAACATACCAATTAACTTTATTTTAGAAAAATATTTGGAAAAAATTCTTAGACATCACTAAAATGAAATGTTTAAAAATTATTGACATATTCTACCATCACCAATTTGGCTCAGTGGATGAAGCTGAAGGGTCCAGAATTTGATGCTGAGCAAGATCACATGCTCAGTTTGCAGGCTCGATTCCCAGTAGAGGGTGTGCAGGAGGCAGCCAATCAATGATTCTCTCTCATCATTGATGTTTCTATCTCTATCCCTTTCTCTTCCTCTCTGAAATCAGTAAAAATATATATTTTTAAAAATTACTGATATATTCTAATTAAATGGACCTGTAATTGAGTTTAATTTTTCTTTTGCATTGTAAAATTCTAATTTTTTTTCATATTTCATGAAGTGAGGACAATAGCAACATGAAAAGAGAAAGTGATCATGCTTAGTTTTAGAAAACTAATAAGATGATGTAACAATTCTTAAATAAATAAATATTCCCAAAATGTATCTTTGTCCGGATATGAATATTGATCAGATATTATATCATTGTGATGAACTAAATTTCAAAAACATACAATCAATGAAACTTTTCTTGGTTATAGGTAAAACATGGGCTTTGGATTTGGTGAGATTTGGCAGAGTTTGCAGCATTGTGTAGGCTGTAAATTCCCCAAATCACAGACCTCACTTGCACAAAGGGATGGACCTTCCTCCCGCGGTTGGGGGAGGACTTAATGAGATATGGAAGGAAAGGAAACTACCTGGATTTAAGAAACAGTCAATACGTTAAATTTAACTGCCTTTTCTCTAAGACTAAGGTGATCCAATCAAAGCTATGTCTGCATCTATGTATATTTTTAATATATATTTTTACTGACTTCAGAGAGGAAGGGAGAAGGAAATAGAAATATCAATGAGGATTCCACATGTAAGTAATATCTTCTTACTTGTTTGACTTATTTCACTGAGCACAATACCCTCCAGCTCCATCCATGTTGTTGCATATAGCAAGATTTCACTATTTTTTTTTATGGCTAAGTCATATTCCATATATGTACCAATTCTTTATCTATTCATCTAGTGATGGCCACTTAGGTTGCTTCCATATTTTGGCTATTGTAAGTAATGCTGCAATGAACATATGGATGACTATGTCTTTTTTTACTTAATGTTTTGGGTCTCTTCAGATAAATATCCAGAAGTGGAATTTTTCAGACCTTCTTTGTTATTTGCTGTATAGCTTTATTTTAAAGTCTATTTTTGTTTGGTATACATATTGCTATACCAGTTTGTTTTTCTTTTTTTTAAATTTTTTTTATTGCTTAAGGTATTACATATGTGTCTTCATCCCCCTATTTTCCCTCAAGGCCTCTCCCCCCCTGCCCTGCACATGCTCTCACCCCCTGTTGAGTATATCCGGAGGCTTATATTTTTTCATACACGTCCTTTGGTTGACCTCTCCCCCTTACTCCCACCTTCCCCTATCTTCCTCTGAGGTTTGACAGTCTGAAAAATGCTTCTCTGTCTCTGGATCTGTTTTTATTAATCAGTTTATGTTGTTCATTATATTCCATAAGTGAGTGAGATTATGTGGTATATTTATCTTTCTCTGACTGGATTATTTCACTTAGCATAATGCTCTCCAGTTCCATCCATGCTGTTACAAATGGTAAGAATTCCTTCTTTTTTACCACAGTGTAGTATTCCATTGTGTAGATGTACTACAGTTTTTTAATCCACTCATTTGTTGATGGGCACTTAGGCTGTTTCCAAATCTTAGCTATGATGAATTGTGCTGCTATGAACATAGGGGTGCATATATCCTTTCTGATTGGTGTTTCTGCTTTCTTGGGGTATATTCCTAGAAGTGGAATCACAGGAATGGAAGTTTAATTTTTAGTTTTTTGAGGAAACTCCATACTGTCCTCCACAGTGACTACACCAGTCTGCATTTCCACCAGCAGTGCAAAAGAGTTCCTTTTTCTTTGCATCCTTGCCAACACTTGCACAGATACAGAGAACATTTTGGTGGTTGCCAAATGGAAGGAGGGTTTGAAGGCTAGGTAAAAAAGGTGAAGGCATTAAGAAGTACAAATTGGTAGTTACAGAATAGTCATAAAAATATAAAGTACAGTATAGGGAATACATTCAATAATATTGTGATAACCATGTATATTGTCAGATGAGTACTAGATGTATCAGATGATCATTTATATAAGTTACATAAATGTTGAATCACTCAGTTGTACACTTGAAACTAATATTGTATGTCAACTATAATTTAAAAATAAAAAGTTATTAAAAATAAAGAAATATCAATGAGGAGAGAATGTCATTGATTGGCTGCTTCCTGTGTTCCCCATACTGGGGATTGAGCCCACAGTCCAGGCATATGCCCTTGACCTGAATCAAACCTGGGACCCTTCAGTCTGTAGGCTGATACTCCTATCCACTAAGCCAAACTGGCTAGGGCATCAATGTATTTTTTAAAATGTTTATATTGATTCTAGAGCAAGAGGAGGGGAAAGGGAGAAAGAGAAAGAGAAAAAAAAAAGCAACAACAAAAAAACATTGATGTGAGAGAGAAACATCAGTGAACTACCTCCAGCCAGAAATTGAGCCTAACAGGGAATTGAAATGGTGGCCTTTTGATGCATAGGATGATGCTGAACCAACTGAGCATGCAGGCCGGGCTGCATCACTGTATTTTAAATATTGAGGGTTCAGTGTTTATAAGTATCTCTATTAAGAATTACGTATCCTCAAATTCATAATACCAACCAGGAAAAACAAAACATGGAAGAAATCTAACTTTAATTTTACCACTACATCGGGCTATCTGTACTGGTTTATGAGTCTTCATTCATAAAACTCTCCCAGAGAGGAAAGTTTCCTTATTTACAGCCTCATTTCCTTTTAGTGTAGGTACCAGAAGAGCTGTCATATTTCTAGCTTTCCTACATGAGGAGTGGCTCCAGCTTTTATAGTAGGAAGATAAAATGTTTAGAAGTCCCTCCAACACTTAGGTCTTTCAGTTCTATTGGAACCTTCAGTCTGGCACAGAGTTCTCAAAACACTAACATGATTTTATTAATGAAGACCAGTGGTTCCCAATTTGGTTTTGTTTTAGGACTGAAATATATTGGCCCTATACTGTGTGTTCATAGAAAAGGTTTATAAACCTGCCATACTTTCCTCTGTGTGGCGTGATTAAGGATCAACATTTTTTTTATGGCTCCTAGATGCATGGTTTTATAGTTTTACTGTTACTGATATTTTATAAAATCCAGAACTATTGGTTATGTAAGTACTGCCCAGGAAAGAGGAGTTTGGCAGCAAAACATGGAAATTAACTTTTCAATGGCTCAGGCTTCCATAACTTGAGATGCTTCTCCAGCATTCAACAACCCCTATGCTTCAAAAATTCTGTATTATATCTTCCCTAAAAATGTAATTTTTCAGTTTAAATTTAATATTTGATTTATTTATCATCAGCAAAGATAAGTAGAGAAAAATAGATTAACATTCCCAATGGTTATCCATTTATAGCTCATAATAAGTATGGAGAAATTATAACCCTCAATGTAATATTGAATTCCCATACTCATTTTCTCACCTTTATTCCCTCTCCTCTCCTCTTCCTAATTTAACAGTATATAAGCTAGACCACTAAGACAGATTCCAACAATTTCAATGTTGTGTCTATGAAGAAGGAGACCCATTTACACAAGACCATTATTTTCCAAACATTATGTATCTCCAGTATTTTTTTTGTGTTTTACTACTAAAATTGTTTAGAACATAAATATGTTCATGTTTTATTACAAAAAAATGAAGTACAAATATTTTGGGTAGAATGATGCAATGACAATAAATCACAACCATCTCTTCTTTCTTGTTGCTTTATCCTTCCAACCCCTGGGCAAAAGAAACGTATTGCAGAATGATTCATATTAAGGCTTTCTAGGAATGTCTGATCCTATATCAAATGCAGGTATGTTAAACGTCTGCTCTGAGTTATTCCTTTGTTGTTGTTTTTTTCAGCAAATCAATGTCACAGTAAAAGAAAACGTGTATAATCTGAAATTCCAGTCTTATTTTCTGACCAACTGTTTCTAAAAGAGTTGTAGTGAAAATATATTTGAAGCCATAATAATATAGACATTATAACAAAAAGGATGGTGCTTTATTTTTACATGGCAAAAGTACATAGTTGAATATCATTTAACATCAGGAATGTGAGCCATATTTGCTACAGCTTATATAATTTAATTCTAAATTAAACAAAAAGGTTTGCCTAAAAAGTGCTTAAGATTTGCTTTGATTGTCTACAAGAAGACTAATATGATGATTTCATAACTCTCTTTTCCATACCGTCAGAATCAACACAGGGTAAAGGCATTATTGTATTATGAAACAATTTGGCTGCATCTCCATCTTCTAAAACCCTGCCAAGTTGGACCACTAGTGCCAATAAACCAAAGGAACACTATCAATTTTCTTTTAATCAGAAAGCTCCAAAGTTAAGACACAAGGAAACAGATAAGCAGAAATTGTCAAACTATAAATCCAGGGGTGACTGACACATGTTTACAACATCTGCAATATAATCCTAAAGGCTGAATTGTGTGATGTGTTTCAGTGAGATCTTTTCTATCAACAAAGCTGAATACTTTTGGAGAGTTTTAAATAATTCTGCTTAAGAACTTGTTTCTCTCCATAGTTCAGGGTAAATAACATTACCTGCATTTTACTGATAGGGCAAGGTAATTTATTTTCTTTAATGGAAGGAAAGACCACTTAAATTCTTTGCAGAAGTTCTTTGGAGATAGTTGGACGTTGGTCAGGAAATTACAAACAGTAAGAGATGTGCAGCCCCAGCCTGAGTAGCTATTGGCAACTTTTGTCCTTATGATGTATGGACTTTTTAACTGTGTGATTGGTTAAGGGATCGTCTAATCATACATGTCAATAATAAATAGTAGAGCACCTTGCACTTTCCTTTCCTATTCCACTCCCCTGTGAAAGACAGATGTGTTGTGTCTAATTATTCTCTGATTGGTATCAGGAGAAACATTAACATAATTGGCACATTTGTTCTAATTAACAGAGGGAAACTGCCACATGCCACCCAATATGAAAAGCGAGCCCAGCAACCATTAGCTAGAAAAATCCACATCTATCAGAAAGGTTACCATTGAACCCAAACTGGCCCTAAAGTCGGAACGCTGAGGGTACAAAGGACAGGGCAGAGCTGAGAAGAGTGTGCACACCTAAGAGAACGAAACAGGGCCTACAGTCATTGTGTGCAGCTACATTAATCAAACAAATGGGAAAAGCAATTATGTGGCAATTATCAAATGCACACTCAGCCAAGCCAAGCTTCTAGAAGAAGAATTAGTTAGAAGTTGGGAGTCTGCCAAGTTTTACTGACTGGTTTAGGAAGGGACAAGTTTGAAGCTTTTCCTGTAATTTGTTTGTTTTAACCTTGTCCTTTAGGCCACAGATTCTCAAATTTTGTGTTGTTTTGGAATCACCTTGATGACCAGGCTGCTCATCATACCTAGTAAATCAGCATTTTGGGGGAGGAATAGAGTCATGAGTATTTTTTAATGATTCCTAGGTGATCCCAATGTGGATCTGAGTTCAGGAACAGGCACTGCAGGCTGGTTCTGATGATCTTGCTAAAATGCAGATTTTGATCAACTGGCCTGGGGTGGGGGGTTTGAGATTCTGTCTTTCTAAGAAGCCCCCAGGTCATGGTGACATAGATAATCTATGCATCACACTTTGAATAGAAAGGCCTTGAGAATTCTAAAAGATAACTATAGGGAATAAACCTCTATAGACTCTCACCAGATAATGTTTAGCTCCACCTGTTCCAGGGTTTGAAATCCCAGAATTATTTTCTTCTGATTCTCACACTGGAAACAGATTTCTTACCACCCCTTGTAGGTACCTTCATATGACCATGAAAGTCTTCGTTATATGATGCAAGTGAATTTTACCCATAAAAGTTGTGGATAAAAAGTGTCTTAATGAATGGATAAAAATCTGTGGTTCATATATGTACAATGAAATATTACTCAGGCATAAGAAATGATGAATTCTTACCATTTACAGCAGCATGGGTAGACCTAGAGGCCATTATGCTAAGTGAAATGAGTCAGAATGGGAAAGACAGATACCATATGATCTCACTTATATGTGGAATCTAGAGAACAATTTAAACAAACAAGCAAATGGAAACAGATTCATAGATACAGAGAGCAAACTGATGGTTTTCAGAGGGGATGGGAGCTGGGGGCTGGATGAAAAAGGTGAAGGAATTAAGAAGTACAAATTGGTAGTTACAAAATAGTTACATCATGGGTATGTAAAGTACAGCCTAGGGAATATAGTCAATTATATTTTCATAACTATGTGTGGTGCCAGGTGGGTATGTGCAGTATTGGGAGGGGAGACACTTGGTAAAATTTATGATTGTCTTAACCACTAAGATGTACACCTGAAACTAATATAAAATGATATAGAATGTAAATTGTAATTGAAAAAAAAGGAAGAAAATGAAAGTGAAAAACATGCCAAGTGATTAGTGTCTATATCCAACTCAAAAAATAAAGAGTATTGCCATGTAAAAAGAAGAGTCTTAAAATATAAGAAGCAGAAGGCCATTTTAAAAAGTATGCTAAGAATCTCTCACTCCCATGCTATCATGGAGAATGTTCTAGATGTTCTCTCTGGTCAAGAATCCAAGGCTTCTTTGTTTGTGAAGCTATTTCCTTCTCTGATTTGCAATAAAATAAGATGCTCATTTACTTGTATTGACCACTGTCAAATATACTTTGCCCCTGTTCAGTAGGTTTATAAAAGTATGTGTATTTTTATGCTTGAAAAGGGTTGGTCTTTAAAACAGTGAAAGTCATATCTCTAGATAATTGGAAAAAATAGCCAAAGGATAAAAAACAAGAAAGTGGAAATTGTAGTCACATTTTGCTCAGATGTTGTAACTTCTGCAAAGAGAAAGGATTTGCTAAGATAGGGCATTTGTTTTCCTGCTGGGGAAACACTCCCTTAATTGCACATATGCCTGGCTCATTGCTTTTGAGAGCTGAGTGTTCACAGACCATATTGGAGAGGCAAACTTGTCTTAAAACTTGTCCATTTCTAAAACCTAAGTTTGTCTGAGGATATAAAAGTGTGCTGATAAATGGATAGTGGAAACTACCAACGACCCCAAAAGTAGAATGACTATACCTAATACCTTCCAAGGGAACTGAAAAGTCCTCAACATGCTAAATTTTCCCGGTAAAAGGGCTATAAATTGACTAATCCATGGACAGTTCCTAACCAGTCTTTGCTATAAACTTCCCTTTCAGGATAAGTAATTCTCAGCATTTCTCATTTACCAACTAGATGCTCGATGCATGAAAACTCGTGCAAGAGTAGGCCTTCCTTCCCCTAGCTGCTGGCACCAGCTTCCCTCCTGCAGCCAGGATCTGGGCTTTGATTAGGCTGCTGGCAGGCACCTGGGACCTGGACTTTGCTCCGGCCCCAGCTTTGTCCGGATGGACATCTGGAATGATGCCCAGAGGCACGTTCTGTCTTATTAGCATATTACCCTTTTATTATTATAGATTAAGAATGTTTATCATTAGATGAATGGATATAAAAGCTATGATACTGTTTGGCTATAAAAAAGAAGGAAATATTGCCTTTTGCAATAGCATGGAGGGACCTGGAGAGTATTATGCTAAATAAAATAAGCCAAACAGAGAAAGACAAATACCATATGATTTCACTTATATATGGAATTCAATGAGCAAAATAAGCTTACAAACAGAACAGAACCAGGCTCACCAATACAGAACACGGACTGCAGTTGTCAGAGGGAAGGGGCATTGGGGGAAATGGGTGAAAACAGTGAAGTGACTAAGCAAAATCTCATAGACACACACAAAACCTCATAGACACAGACAAAAGTAGGGTGATTACTAGAGGGAACGGTGTGGGTGAGAGCTGGGAGGTAGAAAAGAGAGTAAAGGTGGATAAATGGTGATGAAAGGAGACTTGACTTTGGGTGGTAAAGACACACACACACACACCACACACACACACACACACACACACACACACACACACACAGCACACAGACCCTGGCTAAGTCTGCCCACCTGTAGAAAATACTGGCTTTTGCTCTCTGAGACTGCCATTTTTCATCAACAATGTATCTGTAGAGGCATATGGAGAATCATTAAAAGAAGTCCCAAAGCAAGACAATTTATGGAAGTAGCATAAATATTTTCAAGAAATAAAGGCTGTGGAAAAAAAAGGCCTTTTTGCCCTGTGATGACAGGCACACCCAGGTCATTGCCTGTTGCCAGGAGAGACCATTTGTGAAAATAGCTGAGATCTACTGACCACAGATATGAGGTCATCGAAGGAAAGCTCACTCAGGTGGGTCTACTGAGCTCCAACATGGGACATGGGAGATTTTACTTCCTTATGAAAGGCCAAGTAGTTTCTAGATTTTGCTTATTTAATAAAGTCAAATTTAAAAATGATGTTCAGAGCTTTTTCTTCCACAGGAGTGAACATAAGCCCTTTAGCTCCACATTTCTTTCATCTCGTCTAATCTCACCCTATGACCAGCACCCTTCTCCCCTTACTTGGGTTAAGGCAACATGTCCCAAATGGTGTCCCTGCTTCCCATCTCACACTTCCAAAACTTTCTGTTTTCCATAGAGCAGGAAAAATTTTCTTTCAAAGACATGCATCAGGACAGGATAATCCCTTACTGAAACCTCCAATGAAATTTCACGCACTCAACAACAACTCCTAACCCGTCACCAGGTCTGTAAGTCTCCAAGCTCATCCTTCGCACTCTAACTCAAGGCGTCCTGCCTTTGTCATAGCTCAGTGTGTCAGAGACAAGCCTCTTTTTTCACCGGTAACCACATCAGTTCCTGCTGAGTCTCTTCCCCCTACCTGGAGTTTATTGACCCACATCTTTTTCAAATATGGCTTTCCTGTAGTTCAGATCTCAGCTCAGACATTATCTCCTCAGATAGATTCTCCTTGGATTGCAAAGTGACTCCTAATCTTCAGCAGCCATCATCAGCCTCTCAGATATCATCTTGTTCCATTTCCTCTAATTTGCAGTGACTGACAGTATATTTCTCATTTATTTATATTCTTATTTAGTGTTGTGCTTCATTTTATTAGTTTTTGGGGACTTTGACTAGACTTGTATCTCCTGCAGCTAGAAGAGTGTTGGGTGAATAGTGAATGGAGAATAAATATTTCTTGACTTAATATTTAATATTTAATCATTTAAAGGATTATTCATTTAATCATTAAATGAATTAATGATTTTAAAAACACTACCTTTTGGCCCTAGCTGGTCTGGCTCAGTGGATAGAGCATTGGCCTGGGGACTGAAAGGTCCCAGGTTCAATTCCAGTCAAGGGCACCTGCCTGGGTTTGTGGGCTCGATCCCAAGTGTGGGTACACAGGAGGCAGCTAATCAATAATTCTCTCTCATTATTGGTGTTTCTATCTCTCTCCCACTCTCTTCCTCTCTGAGATCAATGAAAACATATTACAAAATAATAATAAAAAAACAAACAAATGATAGGCCTAAAGAAACTATCTATGTGCAGACACCAGGACACAAATCCTGTATAATAAAAAGCTAATATTCAAATTAACCAAATGGTAGAAGAAATGGAACAACTGAACAACTGAACAACTGGTTGCTATGATGTGCTGACCACCAGGGAGCATGTGTGGAACATGGAGGGCTTCAGCTGTGGTGGGATGGTGGAGCAGGTAAGCCAGGTCGCTAGACCAAAGCAGGGTGCTGATCATTGCCATCGGGGCAAGCCTCTGGTGGTTACTGAAAATTCTTTTCTCCTGTGTACTGTGGTCCCACCCAATGCTTGTGCCCACTGCCAGTACCAGAACCACCGCTTGCACTCACTGCTGGTGCCCCATGCCAGCCCCAATTGCTCAGTGCCATCAACAGGTGTGAGCAGTGGCTGCCAGCCCTAATCACCCCTCAGGGCTTCTCAACCTCCTCCTGCTCCTGAGGGAAGATCGGGGCTGGCAGCTGTCGCTCACACCTGCTGCCAGTGCCAGAGCTGCCTTTTGTACCCCACAGCCGGTGTAGGAGCTGCCCTTCGCCCCTGCTGCTGATGCCCAGTGCCAGTCCTGATTATTTGACGCCATCAGCGGGTGCGAGTGATTGCTGGTCCTGATTGTCCCTGAGGGCTTCTCCACCTCCCCCTGGTCCTGAGGGCTTATTGGGGCAGTAGCTGCTGCTTGCACCCACTGATGGCACTGGCCCACTCACACCTGCTGCTGGTGCTGGCCCCAATTGCTCTATACCTTCAGTGGGTGTGAGTGGGGCTGGCACTGTGAGCACATGAGAGTGGCAGTGGTGGGATCAGGGCCGTTGGCAGACAGGGGACCGGGGGTACGGTGGGAGAGTCCCTGGGTGGGTGCGTGCAGAATGGGCTGAAATCCACCTCTTACCCACTGCAGCCTTGTGGCCCACAGTTTCTTTCAAGGTGCATGAACCTGTGTAACAGGCCCCTAGTCTATTATAAGTCAGAGAAGGTTTATTATTTTTTATTGTTTTTTTAAAAAATGATGCAGTTGCCGAAACTTGTTTGGCTCAGTGGATAGAGCATCGGTCTGTGGACTGAAGGGTCCCAGGTTCAATTCCAGTCAAGGGCATGTACCTTGGTTGCAGGCACATCCCCAGGAGGGGATTTGCCAGAGGCAGCCGATTGATGTCTCTCTCATCGATGTTTCTAACTCTCTATCCCTCTCTCTTCTTCTCTATAAAAAATCAATAAAATATATATAAAAATAAATAAAAATAGATAAATGATGATGATATTATTTAATTTTATTATTATTGTAAATTTGATTTACTTGGTTATCTGGGCTTGCAGTAATCTTTGTGATATATATATATATCTCACATATATATATATGACTAATATGCAAAGTGTCCCTATGGGTGTTTGACCAGGAGTTCTATTGTTCACTATGATGTGCACTGACCACCAGGGGGAGCACAAAATGAAGGAATGCCTAAGCCGGCAAATGGTAGGCAAGGAAAAGCGGCCCCAGCTGGCAGCCGGAAGGCTCAATTGGCCCTGCTCGCCAGCCAGGCCTAGGACTCTACCTGTGCACAAATTTTGTGCATCAGGCCTCTCGTTATATACAAAGGACAGATAATGACAAAAAAACATGCGGTTACTGTAATAAAGAGGTGACAATGGCTGCCCTGACCAGCGTGGCTTAGTTGGGCAGTCCTGAGCACTGAAAGTTGTTGGTTGGGTTCCTGGTCAAGGCACATGCCCAGGTTCTTGGCTCGACTTTCAGTGGGGGGCACGTAGGAGAGTGTAAACTATGTTACACTCTTATATCGATGTTTCTCTCTCATTCCCTTCCTTTCTTTAAAAATCAATAAAAACTATATATTTTTTTAAAGTGACAATGGCAAACATCGATGGGACCAATACAAAGCTTGCCAACTGACTATGATCAGAGAACTTAATACTTGAGCAAACCTGTTCTCAGGGCTGATAATCATCTCAAAATCAAACCCTTTCTTGTTGGCATGCATGCTAGGAAAACATTCCAACAAGTGTTAGTGGGCACGGAAAGCAATGTCTCTTTCCAAATTATTATTCAAACTCTCTTATCTCTAAATCTCTTTTTGCTTGCAAAGAATAAGAAGCACAGCTCCGGAGACAATGCACCTGCATGGAAATGCGGCAACATGAAGCTCCAGTTATGAGGAATGGCAGCGAAGCATGCACGCCTCTCATGAAACAAAGTGTTCAGTGGCCACATTAATAATCAATTAGCCGGAGAGCCACCTGATGCTGCTCATTTGGCTGAGCCTCCAGTGGTCAGCAGCTTTTTGCTTTGGCAGTATTGGCTTTTAAAAAATCTGTTTCCTGCTTATCAGGACTAAACCCAGTGAAATAATCTATTCCTTTGCATGTCACCCCATATTTCCCCACTTGCTAATTAAAGATGCAAATGTTGATAAATAAGATGCCATTTTTGGAGCACAACTGGGTCAATAAGTTGAACACTGTGCCCTGTTCCTCCAATTAAACTCCTGTGAGAAATAGCTCCATTATAATTAGAGGAGCAATTATCCCCTTGTTAAAGGTGAAACAAATTGCGGGTTTTAGTGCAAAATTCAGTGCCGTTCCTTCTGCCATGCCAACAAACCTTGTATCCATTGCTATTCTGATCCCGGTATTCTCCAAAAGAGACATTTCAAGGACATAAAGCATCTCTGGGTGTATTTCTGGCTCACCAAGTGACAGTAACATTTTCTAGGCATAAACTACAAGGAGCAAAGAGGGGTTCATTTCATAAGTGTGCGGGCGGAGCCACCCCGCACCTGCGCCTGGAAGCATTCATTTCCTGGCCTCATCAGGGAGATGGGGAGGTTTTTGTTGAAAGCGGGGCAAATGCCTCCCCAGAATATTTTTGCAGAGATCCTAGCAAAAGAATTATTAAAAATACTGAGCAATACCACTCTAGAGTATTTCTAGTCATCCTTTTTCTTTCTTTCGCTCAGTCTAGACTTTTAACTTTAATATGATTACTATTAACCTGCTCTATAGTCCTCGAACGAAAGTAACTCTCAATGGCCTTTTAGCTCCCGTCCTGGTGGGTTGGAACCTTCACTGCGTTCCCTCTGTAGGTTGCATCGTCAGAGGTGACAAATATCCTTTTTCTGGAATGTCCCATTCCCCAAGTTGCAGCCTCTGTGCCACATCCATTGGGGACTCTTTATTTCTTAGTTAAACATACTTAAGAGAATCTACTGAGGAACCTACAGTCAGCTGGTGTTAGAGATAAACATAAAAACCCCTTTTGCTCCTATTTTATTGCCATCTAATTAAGCAGCCAAGGAGTAAACAGACACATTTGAACACTAGTTGCAGTCAGAGCTACTTAAAGTCATGGTACAGAGGGACTGACATTCAGCCAGTCACACTGGTTGGTCCACACCAAATGTTGAGTAGCATTGTTCTGTATCTGCTGCTAAATAATGGGGTGCCCCTCTGGTCCCCCCCTACCCTTCGCACCCCTCCCTTCCCCTGTGTACCAGTTGACTCCCTGGGATTAAGCAGCTGACGTGTTTATAGCTGTTCTAGCACAAGGCCCTTGGACCCTGTCCTGTGTTAAGAAAGCAGTGTGCTTGTCAAGTATTTTATTTAATTTAAATACGTTTTTATGGATTTTAGCGAGCGATGAAGGGAGAAGGATAGAGATAGAAACATGGATGAGAGAGAGACATCTATGGGCTGCGTCCTGCATGCCCCCTTACTAGTGATGGAGCCTACAACCTGGGCATGTGCCCTGACTGGGAATTGAACTGGTGACCTCCTGGTTCATGGATCAATGCTCAACCACTGAGCCACACTGACTGGGCTGTTAAATATTTCAAATATATAAAATAGATATAAAGACAGGGCTTAGTAAGGAGACTAGAGGAGGAAACAACCAGGTCTAGAACCCCGAACCACGGTGCCCACTACATCCGTTTCTTTCACCAATGACTATGGAGACCAGTCTCAGTCAAAACTGTTGCCACCTGGAGACATGGAGTAGAAGGACCCTGGTTGGGCTTCTTTCCTCCCCTAAGACTTTCCTTGTCACCTCTTTTCCTCTCTTTGAAAAGAACTACCAGAAATGTCCCCCAGCCCCAATTTCCTCATACTCAGGAAATAAGGGCTGGGCCAGTCTCTTGGGATCATAATGACTAAATGGAGAACAGTAACTTTAAAAATCAGAGTAAGGATAGCAATACACCATGACCTATTGTAGGTATTGGTCATCGAGACATTATACATTTACATTAATAAGGGTGTTTCCTTACTTCACAGCTCACAATACCTTCTTCTGTAGCATTTATGGATTCTAACCAGAGCAACTGGCTGGAGAGCACAGGAGGGCATCTTGGTGACCCTTCGCAGGACACAGGCTTTGCTCCTCAAACCCGCAGCTCACAGCAGAGGTACAATGTGCTCAGTGACTGTTTTGAGTTCTAGAGGTTGAAGTCAGTGTTCTGTGAATCAATAGGTGATAACAGAATACTAGCACTAATCATGGCTGATATTCTTGAGTGCTTTCCACATGTTAGCATATATTGTCTCATTTAAACCTTACAACTATGCTCTGGATAGGTACTATCATTATCTCCATTTTGTAACGAAGGAAACTTAGGTAAGGAGAATTGAAATACCTTGCTCAAAGTCAGAGTTTGAAATGGTGATGGTTGGGCTTAAACCTAGAGTTTTGTAAGGAAATTAGTTTAATATTCTGCAGTTAAGACTAAAGCCAAGAGAGGGGAGGAAGGGAAATGTTATTTATTACCTTAGAAATTCCTCAGACATTCCTCTGCACCAAACATTTAACTTAAGATTAGGAGAGTTCTTTAGAAACTTACCAACTTGCATGGAAGAAAGAAAAATATTGCTTTCTGATATTCTGTAAAGAATGTACCTGACTACTTCTCCAATGGAGTGAAACATAAACCAAAGATCAATTGATTCCCTGGGTTCATTGGGCATTTACTATTCCAATTCTAAAGCATCATTTACTTTTGGCACAAAAGGAGCAAAAATTCTTCCCCTGTGGCCTGATAGCTTAAGGACAGATTTTATTCATGGTAAAATGTAAGATTTTTACCTGCTGTTTTTTCTTTAAGATTAATAGTCCACCCTATACTACTTTTATGCATTTAGATTCCTCAAAAAACGGAGTATTAAATAATAATTGCATTTATCATTAAGTTAAAATAATCTTATGACCTTTAAACTCACAAAATGACATTAAAAAATTTATCTGCCACTCGAGTAAATCATTGTTGTAATGTGTCACGTTAAGATACTCATTAGCTTTCAGATCTTGGTTGATTTTAAAGATTTGAAAAAAAATCTACATAGGAGTTTATTAGCCTGCTTTCCAGTATGTGTGATTGATCACTCCTCTGACTTCCCCTCCAAAAAAGAAAATGCATTACATATAGTTCTTTGAGCGCCAATGGGCATATGATTTTTGAGCTTGCCAAGTGTTAATTGGTCTCTTCCTAGCGGTGATACAAATAAAATTTATAGCCATTTCATTTGCAGTCACAAATCCTTTTACTCCTTGACAAAGTGAACCACTAAAACATGAAAAAGTTACTAGGCTCTTGCACTGAATGTCTTTGCAGCGATCAGCTATCTTTAAGAAACATCAAGTCAAAATGAGGCTACGGATACCCATGTTCCCCAAGATGTGTTTTGGTCTTTAAGGTAGTTTAGTGGATGAGTTTGCATTAGAATTTTAGAAATACAATTGGGAGACAGATGCACTATTGTAATATGTGAAATGAAATATTGACTAGAGTTGCCTCCTTTTTAATCATAGTAAGTCATTTTGCATGTCAGGGTTGGAAGATCATTTTGTATGGTGGGGCAAAGCAGCTCTAACTATGCAAAAATCTCTGATAAGATGCTAGGAAATGCCATGGAATGCCAGTTACAAGGCAAAAAATAACTCTTTTATTTCAAAGTAGGAAAGGAAATTTTATTAAGAGCGTCACTTGTGTCTTTTCATTGACACATGAAGATAGGAATGGCTGTGACAGAAAAGTTGAGTCATTCTCTAAAGGCACTGCCTAAATTTCTAATTAATTCATTATTATTAAATAGTGAAGAGCAATCAGATGTTTAATTTTGTTGCGTATGGGACCAGTTAACTGAGCTGGCTCCTATCTTTGCTTCAATCTTCAGAAAAGTAAAAAACAACGGAAACCTAATAGTAAGTATACTGTTAGCTGTTAAACAATGTTTTAGGACAAGTTGTAAGTCAAAGAAGTAGTATTTTGCAATTTCTTCAATAGGATTAATTCAGGGCTTACTTTTACAAAATATCATCTGACCCATATTTAGGTTCAAATTGTAACAATTTCAGAAATGCCTCTTTCCATATATGCAGTAACGAGTAAAAATTCCAAAGGACTCAAGGTAGTTTGGAGGCTAACACGATCCACCATTTGTCAAATTAAAGTTTTTCTGGGTTTCTAGGATACTGGATGAGCTAGGGTAATAATGTCTTCATGCATATTAGGATATTTCTCAATAATTATAAAAGGGTGATCTTTTTCAGTTTGTTAAAATTATTTGTTAACAAAAGACATAGCGTTAGATGATTTTCCTCAATAGTATGGTTCTCAACCTTCTTAAGGCTGCCACCCTTGCATACAGTTCCTCATGTGGTGGTGCCCCCCAACCATGAAATTTTGCTACTGTTATGCATTGTGATGTAAATATCTGCATTTTCCGATGGTCTTAGGTGACCCCTGTGAAAGGGTCGTTTGATCCCCAAAGGGGTCGTGACCCACAGGTTGAGAACCACTGCTCTAGGATGATGAGAGTATCTCAAGAAGAGCATGGTGCGCCCTGGTTGGCCTGTCCCCCATAGACAGGCATTTTAAAAGAACATTGGATTGCACGATTCTAATGAAAAGTCATGATATGAATCATAATACTTTATTAGCAATCAATAGGCTTTGTTTTAGCAAAAACAGAAAATTAACATGAAGAGTTTGATGGAAAACTTATAGGTTGAAATTAATTGACACGTGTCATTCTTTTTTTTAAATATATTTTATTGATTTTTCACAGAGAAGAAGGGAGAGAGATAGAAAGTCAGAAACATCAATGAGAGAGAGACATTGATCAGCCGCCTCCTGCACGCCCCACAGTGGAGATGTGCCCGCAAGCAAGGTATATGCCCCCAACCGGAATCGAACCTGGGACCTTTCAGTCCACAAGCTGACGCTCTATCCACTGAGCCAAACCGGTCTCGGCAACATGTGTCATTCTTCAAGCATGTTTTTATTCCTGGTGTTTGAATATGGCTCTTAGGTATATGTACATGATTAAATCATGGAATGGGAAATAAATATGTGGAGTGCAAAGGCTCACTGATATACACACATACACATAAACACACATGCATATACACACATTTTGCATATTTATCAAGAATAGTACTAAAATTGATGGTACATTTTTAAGATATGCCATTTCTCTCTATGATAAGCTGCAGATAAAATAAAGCAGGATTTCTGAATTTCTGAAAGAGAATGACAAAAATCAAGCCACTCTGACTGGTTGTGTCCAGTGGGGCATTCTAATTGACTCCCAAGTCATTAATCAGTTCCCAATCAATCTATTTTGCCAGCAGCAGGCAGTTAGGACTCCATTACCAACCATTCATCATTCCATACCCTAATTCACTGCGCCATTAGCCACGGATTAGGCCTCTGTTAGAATAACTCAGTGCCAGTTGCTAAATGCAAAGAATTTTTGTTACCTCTGCCATTGGGATCCCTTCAGGTGGTCGACACTGAAGCAAAACTTCCTGCTCCAAGGATACTTCCTTCCCCAGGGGCTCCTGTTCAAATGTCTTGCGTAGATCTGGAAAGCGGAGGCAATGAAATACATGACAAAACTAATCTGCATGTATTCATCTATAGAAAATGCAATACATTTTTCCAGCTTTTTATTTCATGTGCCTTTTTTTAAACCACATGTTGTTAATACTGTACTGCCACCTGGGTGACTATATTCTGTGTGGTAGAAATTATTAAACTCAGGGGTTATTAACAGTTCCTGCTTTAATCTGGAATGCTTTGAAGATCATATTAACAATTAGTGAAATTATTTCCTTGCATTTCATTATGATGATGATCTCATTTTTAATCAAAAGAACCCCATTGTCATGATTTTTATACATACAGGGTCCTTATGTACTTAAATATTTTCCTCTCTCTTCACAAAGAATAATATAAGAGTTGTAATAACTCTGATATCTTTTGCTCAATAGCTCAAAATCAAGTTTAAAATAAAAATTCTGGAATTCTAAAATCATGTATATAACCTCTTGAAGTAGCTCAAACATAAGGCAGGGGAAAGAGTTACTGTTCAAATAAGTCTAAACATCTCTTACTATAGAATAATGTGGCCATTCTTTAATTAGAAAATTGAATAGCCTTTTCTGCCCAAATATACCAAGTACCTCGTTATGCATTTATATAGCTGTAGTTGCCACAGCAATATGGAGACTTTTAAAAATTATTATAGATGGACACAAAATGTTAGAAACTAGCTTGTCATTTTAAATACCAATGTTAAAAAAATAAATGATTCAGCCATAGAGCTTTGAAGCAGCACACCAAAATTTTTTATTTCATACTTGTATAATTCAGCTCCTTTCAATAAAAAGTTATTGGAATTTTATCCACTTCATGTTAATAAAAATTAATGTCTCTGTCCTTTTAACTCATATCCCTGATAAAAACTTAAGAACCTAAAAGCACCATTTTAGCCATTGAACTAATAAATAAAAACCCCAAAGCTCTAGAAGAATATGTCTCTGTCTTTCATGGAGCTATCAGAAAGCACCACTGAAAAAAAGCACTTAGAAAAAAATCTATTGTTACATACTTGTCATTTTGTTGAATTTCTTGGCAAAAGAAAACCTTCAAGAGCTTAGGGATTGTGAGAAAATTATGAATGTGTGTGCGTCTGAGGTAAGACAAGAGACTTTCCAAATAGAAAAGTCATTGGATTATCAAAAATTGAGTATATTGTACAAGTGAGCATTGAATGGAAAGTTATTTAAATCATGCCCTTAATTTACACATAAGGAACATGTTTATCAAATTACTCAAAGCCTCACAGCAAAAAAAATGGGTGCTGCATTAGAATGTGGTGACCCTGATTTGATACTTATTTTGCCATCACAATCACTTTAACATCTCTTTTGGTTAAGCCATGACATTCCAACAGAAATATTAAAAATACTCCTATTCTTTCTCTTCTGATATTGTAGCTTTTCTGTTTCAATCTGCGTTAAGATAACAATTTTGGTAAAATATTAACTACTAATAAAAGTAAGAGCAGTAATGAATCATTTTATGGGATAAAAGGTTCCTGATGGAGTATATCTACTTTTTGAAATATGATTCTGAAAACATCCATCTGATGTGGGGTAGAGTGAAAACATAATGAATGGAGTTAGTTCTCAAATAATATTTTGACTCCCTTCTGGTAAAATTTATTAGCATATCACAAAATGAAGGCTGAGAATGAGAAAAAGTGAAGCACATATGTATCTAAATAATCAAAACAAATTCCTTTATTTATTTAATTTATTGATTGTTTACAAAGAGGGATAGAGAGTTAGAAACATTGATGAGAGAGAAACATCAGCTGCCTCCTGCACTCTTCTGCTGGGGATGTGACTGCAACCAAGGTACATGCTCTTGACCAGAATTGAACCTGGGACCCTTCAGTCCACAGACCAATGCTCTATCCACTGAGCCAAACCAGTTAGGGCCAAAACAAATTCCTTTAATATTTGTTAGTTATCTACTTAAGATAAACACTCTACTAGGTGCTTAGGATGAAGATGTAAAAAGTACAGAATCAAGACGAGAAAGGTAAGTTGATATCTATTTATGAAAAGCCTTTCTGCCATGCGAAGGAATGGCAAACTCTAAAAGGTTTTTAAGCAAATGAAAGAGATCAGATGTCATATTGCCCTCAGTGTGACAGATGGACTGAGACAGAAAGTAGTTTGGGAAACATCTGAGTAGACCACAAAGGATGATCAGGTCCTCTCATAATGGACAGAAAGAGGAGAAAGCAAATTCTAGAAATAAAGAGGTTACACATTCAAAAGAAGACCTAGGTGTTTGAAAAATGTCAGTTGGCAAAGATAATACTATATTTTTAGCTATTGCAATTGTTAAGTTGGAACCATTATTAAATACTACTAATGAATTGAGCAGTAAAGCAAGGAGAAAGAGCAAATTAATTCTGGTCCATTTTCAGTTTGGTGCATCTGTGGGATATGCAAATGAAAAAATCCAGTATATCCAGGTCATGATTTCCCAACCTCAACACGATGTTTGGCACTGGGTAATTCTCTATGCATAGCACTTAGCAGCATCCCCAGAATCCATCCATTAGAAGCCAGTAACACCTCTCCCAGCCATGACAAACTAAATTGTTCCAGACAATGCTGTCTTCTGAGAGGAAAAAACAACAATGCACCCAACTTGAGAATCACTGGATCTAGAGCTTGGAAAAGAGGTTGGGGTAGAAGATTTGTGCTTTGTTGTCTAGGAGATAGCTGAAGTACTAGAACAGATGACACCACAGGGGAAAGACTGAAGCACAAAAACAACAACAACAACAACAATAAACACACACACAAAAAAACAAGACATCAGCATTCAAGAGCTGCCAGTAAATATGATGTGGTGCGAAACAGGAAGTGAGTGAAAGAAGCAAAGACAAGTGTCAGAGGAACCAAGAGAAAAATACATTTTTAAGAAGATGGGAGGCCAACAGGACAAATATAGCGAAGAATCAAAGGGGAGAAGTTATTGGTTTGGGAAATTTAGGAGAGACTGGAATAGACTCCAAGCTGAGTGGACAGGAACTCAGAAAATTACCATTATGAGAAGCTAGTGCTCTTTTACAAAATTTTATGGTGACAAAAATCAGCAGCACCATTAATAGAGGGTGGATTTGAATGATGATTGTTATAATTTTTCTTAAAATATAGTGTCGGTTTTTTGGCACAGCTTTTACATTCCTCCCCCGTGAGGGCACATCTTAGGAGATTCCTTGCTTCCTAATTGAGAATACAGTAATGACCGTATGACAGAGGTATGTACTGCAAGAGACAGGTTTAACTGAACTACCATGGAATACCATATAATTATTTTGTTTTAATGGTTTGACTTCAAATTCACTATAAATATTATCTAATTTCTAAAATGATCTCACATGTAACCCTCCACAAAGCAATTCTTCTTCTAGAAAAATCCTTTTAATTCCTGCCATAAAACTTCCTTTCTAGCTTTCAGGTAGAATAATAAGCTTAGAAAATATTGTGGCTGCCCAGCTCAGCAGCTGCTCATTTCAGTATGCCTCCACATTACTCTGCAAGCAGGGGAGGGGTACCGTTCTAAGCATATCCTGTATTGTGGGAAGATGTGATAGAAGGCAGGCCGGATGCCTTGCAGGCAGACAGAACACATGGGTGATAAATGAATAAGCATGAAAAACGGACACTTGTTAGCCAGGTATTAGATGTAAAACAGAATGGTTCAGAATAATGTGGGCACTCTTGTCAGGAAAAAAGATGAATTTCAGCCCTTATAAGACCTTTATGATTCTAAATTTCTGTTTTCTTTCCATTAGTTCTAGGGTGCTACCAAAATAAGTCTAAAGTCCTTTCATTATACCTAGATGACTTTTACAAAGCCAACTTGCCTTCCTCTGATTTGGTTATTGATTCTACCAATTAAAAGAAAAATCAGCTTTGTCACAGGCATGGGATCAGAGAGCTGTTTACTCAGGTACATGAATATTGGCTTACTAAATCTATAAAGAGAAATCCAATTAGCAGGTGTAGAATTAGGCCTGAAACATAAAGATTTCTATTTACCATTTACACAGTTATCAAAGAAAGGCTTTTAGAATATGAACACATGTGTGGGTTCAAACAATGTCTTATTTTCTCTTGGAGAATTCTGATGCATTTGATGATTTTTTTGCACAATAATAACACTGCAGTTCCAAATTATTTATGATGTGGAATACCTTAATTCATGGCATTCTCCAAATGTGACCTCTGCTCATAGACATTGTGGTAAATAGAAAGGGAGATTAATCAGGAGTTCAAAGACTTTGGGGCCTTCACCTTCCTCATTTGTAAAATGAAAGGGAATGACTTTTCATTCGTAAAATGAAAGGGATCCTTTTGCAGGTCTCCTTTGTCATAAGAGTCTATGACTGAATAAACTAACATTTTAAATGTATATTTTAGGGGGGGGAGCTTATCCTTTGTTAAATAAAACATACCTTGGCTATTGGCTATATATTTAGGGAAATATACCAATTATCAGTATCCAATAGTAATAATAGAATAAATTATTATATATATATATATATAGTTTTTAGAATGAGAGGCAGGAGGGGGAAATAAAAAGAGAAACATCTTGGTGAGAGTGGAACATCAATCAGCTGCCCCTGCACACCTTCTACCAGGAATTAAGCTCATAACCTGGCATGTGCCCTGACCATGAATGGAACAGGCAAACTTTTTGGTGTGTGGGCTGATGCCCAACGAACTGAGCCACAATGTCCAGGGCAAGAAATTATTTTGGTGCATCTTTGAAGAGAACAGCTAATAATTTTCCTGTCAGGACAATTTTCATGAATTTTTAGAAACTTAGATAGACAGGTATGGGTAAGTGCGTGACAATGGGAAAAGGGTGGGTTTCAAAAGATTCAGTGTTACAAAAATTAGAAAATTCTTCAGACAAATCCAAGGAAGAATCACAAAAGCAGATGAATCCTGTATAATAAAGATGCAATATGCAAATGGTAGTTATCCAATTGCATAACAACTGGATCACAGATCAACAGGAGGGTGGGGCAGCAGAAAGCTACGGGAGGGGGCAGGGCACCAAGCTATAGGAGGGGTGTGGGGGCAGAGGGAGCTACAGAAGGGTAGGAGAGTGGGACAGCAGGCAGAGAGCTACTGGTACACAGATTCATGTGCAGGGCTACTATTTTAAAGGTTGGATAATTATGAATGAATAATTTGGGATTATTTTGAGAAAACGAAATTTCTGACTCCATGGAGAGATGGGAAGAGAAATGCCTACTCAAAACTGCATGCCAGAAAGCCACCATGTCAATGTGAATATTTATGAAATGGGCAGAAAATCACATCCCTGTACTGAACCGACATCCCTCAGGCTACTTTGCCCTACACCATCTGAAAGGGTGAGTGTGACCTACACTAGGAAAGTCGAGGGTAGACAAGCCACAGCTAGAGTATAATACCACCCAAGCTCCCCTGAGCCCTGCTGAGTTTGGAAGGAAACTAGAGAAAAAATACCTGCAAAAAGGTCTCCCTATGGTACAGCAGGCAGGTTGCTGATGCAATTGTCTTTGGAAAAGTTAATCAACGTGTCCTTACTCCAAGTTTTAAAACATTATTTACATTTATTAAAAATTTACATTTATTATCCCATCAGCAATGCTACTTCATTATGCTGAACTATTTATTAGAATTAAATATTTTTTAAAAGACAAAATCTTGATGATATGACAGATGGGTACTATGAACACAAGTAGTCTCTGATGGGAATATTTCAATATATATTTCTAGTGGAAATTAAATCTTAAATTCCACAAAATAAGATAAACAAAATATTATATTACTAATGTTGTTTGTTTTTGTTTGTAAACCTCAGAGGGTTAGGTGAGTATTAAAAGATAGTAAATCTGAAAATGCTTTGGAAGAATATAAAGGACAAAACACATGTAATAAATAATTACAAGTATTTCTATTTTTGTTACTCAGAGTGTTCTGGCATGAAAGATGTATAATATGAGTAGATTTTCAGTATGTCATGCCCTTACATAATTTGGCCATATAACCCATAAACCATAGCATGTTATATTCTTTACTATTCTTATGGAATTTAGGGTTTATTGCTATATTTTCCAAATGTGAGTCATGACTCCTTAGATCAGTGGTTCTCAACCCCTGATGCCTCTATCCTTTGTGTGGTTCTAATGACTCTACTCTTTATGGGGTTGCTACTTCAGAACTGTAATTTTGCTACTGTTAATGAATCATAATGTAAATATCTGTGTTTTCTAATGATCTTGGCTCTAAAGCAGCAGCTCTCAACCTGTGGGTCCATCGGCAAACACAGATTATTTACATTACGATTCATAACAGTAGCAAAATTACAGTTATGAAATAGCAACAAAAGTAACTTTATGGTTGGGGGTTACCACAACATGAGGAACTGTATTAAAGGGTCATGGCATTAGAAAGATTGAGGACCACTATCATAGAGGGTTATATATCAATTTAAAGGATGTATTAAAAACCAGCATTAAAATATGAAATTGAATAAATAGAAGATGTCAAAGTATATATTACACAGTGTTATATATAATCTGGCCACTTAGTGTGTGTGGGTGTGTGTATGTGTATGTATACATCCTGGCCAGGGGAAGGGGACATGGACAGTTGGCTGGCCTGCCTGCTGGTCGAACTCCTGGTCGAGGGGACAATTTTCATATTAGCCTTTTATTATATAGGATATACATTGAGTGGCCAGATTATTATGCATTCAGAGATCATAATAATCTGGCCATTCAGCGTATATGTACTAATAGCCAAACACACACACACACACACACACACACACACACACACACACACATACACACGAGATCTGTGTATATTGCTATGTGTGAAAAGATGGGTATTATTTAGTAGATCATGATATAAACATATTTTTTATTGTAGATCACTGTGAAAATGATCTGAAAACAACTGGGAAGCAAAATAACATTGTGGTGGAGAGCAGGATTCAGGTCCTAACTCTACCTTTTGATGAGGTGTGTAACCTTGAGCACTTTGCTTAACTTCTTCTTACCTTAGTTTATTCCACTGAAAAAAAATGTCTCTGATACTAGGAACTGTCATCCTATCCTATATAATAAAAGCCTAATATGCTAAGTGTCCATTCAACCAATCAAAGCATAATATGCTAATGATATGCTAAGGCCGCTGAACCACTAGCTATGATGTGCCCTGACTACCAGGGGGCAGTCAACCAGTCACTATAACATGTACTGACCACCAGAGGGCAGTCGACCAGTTGCTATAACTGACTACCAGGGAGTAGACACTTTGATCAGTAGATTAGCTTGCTTCTGGGGTCTGGCCAATCAGGACTGAGTGAGACAGGCTAGACACACCCTGGAGCCCTCCCACAATCCCTCTCCCCCCCCCACCCCCCCATAGCTGGCCAACCTCCTGTGTCCCTCTCCAGCCCTGATCATGCACTGGTGGGATCTCTCGGCCTGGCCTGTGCCCTCTTGCAATCCAGGCTGAGGGAAGCTCCCCTTTCACACCAGTGAATGAATTTCAAGCACCAGACCTCTAGTATATAATAAAGTTATATAGGAAGAAGCATCTATAAAATTCTATTATCATGCCTTGAATATAATCTGTGTTCAAAAGAGAGTAATTCCCTCATCTCATCTTTTCCCATAGTATTAGTAAATTTTATTATGCTACACAAACTTTAGGCATTATCACGCCAGACAAAGAGTGAAAGAAAATAATTAGGAGTGTGGGAGGACGAATGATTGAAGGTGATATATCACAAAGAGAAACCCAGGGACTACTAAGCTGTGCTTGAAAAAAACAAAAAAACAAAAACCACACAAACAAAAACTGATTTCATCCTTAGGTTGGGCCCTGGGAATCTATAGTTTTAACCATGCTTTTATTGATTTAAGAGAGAGAGAAAAGAAGAGGAAGAGAGAAAGAGAAATATCAATGTGAGAGAGAAACATTGATTGGGTAATCAGTTGCCTTCTCCAACCAGGCGTCTAGCCCAAAACCTGGCCAAGTGAAGTTTAACTGGGATCCTTCAGTGCACAGGCAACACCCATCCAATGAAGCCACACTGGCCAAGGCAGAATCTGCAATTTTAACTGGTCCCACAGGTGTGTTTTATGCACAACACTAATATCTGAGAACCACAGATTGACTGACTGCTTATTTATGGCACTGTGCTAGATCCTGAAGGCTGTGGGAGGGGAGCTTGGGAGCCTGTGGGAACCGAGCTGACCTGCTTCTGCACTGTGGTTCTTACCACCTGGTTTCCAGTGAGTTCCAACTGTTGTTTCCACAGTGTCAGTAGGAATCCTTTTGCACAGGCTGATGGCTTGCATTATCTAGCACAGGACTTGAAATTTTATTTGTATCTAGAGGCCATAACCAAGAGAATGTTAAGAACAATCTTTTTTTTCCCCCAGAAACATGGCACCCACATGATTTTTCTATTATTTTATAAATTTTAAGAGAGTCATGGGTATAAAATCAACCCCCTTAACTTTTTCCTTTTGTTGCTCAGCTCTAGCTGTATGTTGCCATACCAGAATGCAGGCTTGGTGGATCACAGGTAGTATATATGATTGGTAACAAAAGTTAGTAATGTATCTTATTATGTAAAATTTTAAAATTGTTGTTAACTGCTTAAAAGTTTATCAAAATACCTATATGAGCAAACATTTTAAGGGGCAAAAAGTTAGTGGGTTATACTGGGAATGTGAACTGCCATGTTGAGATATTGGTCTAGCAAGTTCAGTGCTGTCAGGACTTTAGAAGATTAAGCAATATTTCTTTTAAAAATGCAAGCTATTAGCACCTCTATCAGAAGAAACAAAAGTTTCTTGATGTCTGAAAAGGCACTTTGTTATTATTCTTGTAATTCCTGATGACTATATGGAATAAAAATGTCCCCACATTCTTTTCTGAAGCAATATGTTCATTGCTACAGTTCCTATGTCTGAAAACCTGAAGCTCTTTCATGTACAGAAGTAAACTATCAAAGGGGATTATGATCTCTGCTCAATTCTTATTTTTAGAGTGGGAAAGGCTGCTTTCCCTTTTGGCTAGTGTGCCCATAAGTAATCAATAGTGATATTCTTCTCTGTAGTCTGAACTTGACCTCAGGATCCTTCCCTGCATGGGCCCCTGGGAGGCCACAGCTGAGCAGCAGTTAGCATTCAAGATGTGGTACATTTGCATCTTCCACCTAAAGTTCACTGTCCAGAGCTTCCTGATATGGGCTATGTCTGCAGAGTTGTGACTGTCTTTCTGTCACATATTACATTGCTGCTAAATTTCATTTCAAAAAGGTGAACTAATCCCAGCCCATTGCTTAATTTATAAATTCTAGAGTTTTTTGAAGTCATATATATGTTGGTGCTTAGTGCATTATACATCCTGAATAAATGCCAAATTCAATTCAATTTCCAAAATAATCTTCCATCTCCTTTACTGAAGGTCTGAAGAAACCAACGTCTCTAGTGGTGCAATACAACTAGGACCTTAAGAAGCTAACTCACTTGTTCCAGATCCCAAGCTTTCTGGAAGCATGTGACCCCAAGATATGGGTCTGCTTAGTGACTTTATTTCTTGTAAATACATAAAAACAACACCTTTTGTGCTTTAAAACAACTAATATATATTTTCTCACAGTTTCACTAGGCCGTAATCAATGGATCAGCAAAACTGTGCTCACTCCAGATTCTCAGAGAGCATCCATCCATAGCTTGCCTCTTCCAGATTCTGGTGGCTGCCAGTCTTCCTTGGGTTATGGCTGCACCCTCCAATTTCTGCCTCTGTGGTCACATGGGCTCCTCTTCTGTCTGTGTCCAGTCACCCTATGTCTTTCTCTTAAAAGGACACTTGTAATGGCATCTAAGGCCCACCTGGATAATCCATGATAATCTCCCCATCTCAAGATCATTATTTTAAGCACATCCGAAAAGGCCCCTTTTCCATGGAAAGTAAGATTTAAAGGATCCAGGGTTTAGGACCACTATCCAGCCTACCACAGGGCTTTAGAGTGTGGAGCCTGGATCCATGTGCCTTACTTTAATCCTAGTTCTGTACTTAATAAGGTTCATGTTCTTTGGTTTTCTTATGCTAAAATGAAGGCAATTCCAGTATGGATAGGATTATTGTGAAGGTTAAATAAGGTGATACATATAGTAAACACACTTAAGTCCTGTGCTGTTACATAGAAACCCTCTATAAATGTCCTCATTTAGATAACCGATCCATTCAGTTTCCATCAGTATAGCTGTCAAACTTTCAGAATTCATGGTTGTATTGATACTTAAATAAATTAATTATTTTATTTATTTATTTATTTCTACCAAGAGGCCACACTGCATGTATCAGAATTAAGCCTCTTGCCTCCCAAATTGAGCTGGTCTTGACAAAACGAATCTAGATTTTGGGAAATTCTGTAGAAGAGATTCATGTGGAATTATCTGCTGCTGGCCATCTATACTTTGTGACTCAGGCCTGACCTTGCATTAAGCAAGTACAGCTGCTTTACAATGATTCACATTTTCCTATTTTCAAATTATTTTTCAATTAATTCTTCTTCATGCTTAATGAATAGAGGTGCTAAATACACTTTTAACTTTTTAAAAAATTGCTTTAATGTACTTTCAAAGTACTCCTCTAGTGAATAAAATAATTCTATAGTCACATATAGTAATAATACTTGTGTCATTAAAGGGGAAAATGTGCCTTTCTTTTAATAATGGTAAAAGAGGCTAATTATGTTGTCATAGTAGAGTACAACGTCTGCTTAAATCACCAGATATGGCTGCTAACAGGAAATCACTGCTGTGAACAGACCAGTACAGCACATTTTGTGAGAACTAAATTAGTCTTCTGTGCTTTGGGCACTTATTAAAAGTGAGAAATGCCTGAGTTTAGGCCACAGAACCTTAAAAAGTTCATCATAGTCTCATTTTTCAGGAATTGAGCATCTTACCTTTGCTGGATTTCTTTTTAAATCATGAAAATTTTTATTTTTTTCATTTATTTTTTAAATACATTTTTATTGATTTCAGAGAGGAAGGGAGAGGGAGAGAATGATAAGAACATCAATGATGAGAGAGAATAATCTATCAGCTGCCTCCTGCAGGCCCAACATTGGGGATTGAGGCCCAAACCCAGGCACGTGCCCTCATTGGGAATTGAACCATAATCTCTAGGTTTGTAAGTCTACCACTGAGCCTCGCCAGCTGCGTAAAACATGAAAATGTTTATAATCAGAAAGCCTGTAATTTTTAAATGTAAGGAATACAGTATGTAAAAAACAGATGGATTTTTTTTCCACTTGCTTTTTCTTCTAGATGTTGGAAACTATAAAATAAAGTAGACAAAAGCCAACCAACCGACCAACCAACAAAAACAAACTACATGAAGTTTCCTCTATGGTTAGATAGAAAAGTCAAGAATTGTCACGTTTCTGAAAATCTGCACAATGAACTGAACTGTAAAGAGAAGAGTTTGCTTAAAACTCAGATTTACCATTTCCTAAACAAATGACTCAGGCAAGATACCTGCTTCCATGCCTCTGTTTTGTTATTTGCAGAATAAGGATTATATCAGGATCTCTCTCAGAATCGTTGGGGGCATAGAGACTGTTAATAGGCACAGGGTCTTTACAACAAAATTGGGCACACAGTAAGGACACCATAAATGTGGGCTAATAGAACAGAGAATTTTTAAAAGTTTAATGAAGATGAAACACTTTGATTGGTTTCTGTTATTTTGTAACCTCATCTCACCTTTGAAAAAGCTGTTTTTCATGACTCTTAAGAATTTACCACCACACCTTTCATTATACCATAATCCAAACCTAGGGATAGAGGTTAGAATGATCTTTAAACAAATGAGCTGAAGATTATTGTGGTAAAGGCTTAAATTGTGCAGAGGTATGGCTACTTCCTTACTGCACTGAGGTCATTTCAACAGAGAAATATCATGTGAACATAGTCCCTGCAGAAGGGAAGGACCATTTCAAGCCATTCTTCTTTATTTCTTGGCTTTGAGGAATTTATAGGACATATTTGTATTCACAGAGTTCTGCTAAAGGTTTTTTTTTCAAATAAGTATTTTAGAGCTAAAACTCCAAATGACATCCATTACAGAGAAGAGGACGTGAAAAAACTCATACGAGCCATTCTTTTATAATTCACACTGCATCTTTCATTTCAGAAAAAAAATGATTATATGTCATCACAACATTTTTTAAGGCATGTCTTAAGGATAAATAATAAGAAACATGCCAACTTTATGGATGAGTAACTGACATATCAAAAAGTTAGCACTCTTTTTCTCAGAGTACAAAAAAAAGTATGCAATGATTGCAGACAAGCTTTTTTGCAAATAAGCCTTTTAGCCATAAACTTCCCTTTTCACATAGGGAAATGTCACATTTTAGTCTGGTGGATTACCAGCTCTTCCTATAGCAAATAAATGAATGATTTCCCCCAAAATATAACTTATAAGACAGTTTTCAATCAATTGGATGTCTAGCTCTCAAAATAAATATGGGCTGTAAATGTCTACAGATTTGTGGTCTTCTACAAATTTTAGAACTTTCTATCCATATATAAAAGCAAATATGTTTGGAAAAACATAGATTGATACTATTATAGCATTTAATCTTAAAATAGAAACAACATGATTAAATACTATTTAATATAATAGCTGAGATTTATATAACACAAGAAGAAATTAATTGTTAAAATTTTCTCTTATTGAAAAAGTCTAAATTCTACAATTAATCTCCTTTATTTCAAATTCTGGCCTCTGTGGTTTATAATGGGCTTATTAGGACTTAAATTGTTGTACAAAGAATCAAACAACACTTTAATAAATAGATGATTTATTCCAATGTGTTGGCAAGCCTGCTAAATTTTATCAAGACATTTGGCATTAAACATCTAGATACTTTCATAGTATAATATAAATCTTTCAGAATAACTGTTAAAGAAATACATTATTTGGCTAAATTCCATAATTAATTAATTAATTTTGTTTTTTTGCTAGGTAGAGTAGATAGAAAATGAAAAAAAAATGACATTAAAGACCATGAATAATGAGCTCTATATTTAAATCAACACAATAATTCACAAGATTACATATACCTTGAGTGGCCAGATTATTATGATCTCTGTACAAATAATAATCTGGCCAATCAGTGTATATCATATATAATAAAAGACTACTATGCAAATTGTCCCCTCGACCAGGAGTTCAACCAACAGGCAGGCCGGACAAACGCACACACACACACACACACACACACACACACACACACACACACAGAGTGGCCAGATTGTTATGCGCGTTCAGAGATCATAATAATAATCTGGCCACTCAGTGTATATTTAATTGGAGATGTTATTACCACTACTATAGAAAAATCAATTCATTCATTCCTTTAAGATATTTATTAAGTTTCCACAGTGTGCCCAGCATCATTGTAGGCATTTTGAATTCATCAGTGAAAACAAACAAACAAAAATCTTTGTCCATAGGGATCTTATTCTCCAAGGGAGTGGGAATGATAAACCAAAAAGCATAAACATAATAAATAAGTAAATATGTAAGAGTTTAGGAGTTAATAAGCACTATGGAGAAAATAAATAAGACCAGAACTGTAATGAAGTGTATGTGTGTGAGTGGGGGGAGAGGAGCACAGATCAATCACTTCAGGCTATCTGATATCCTTAATTCCTTATGCAATAAATGCATTAAATTTCTTGGGCAATAAAAAGAACAAATGATTAGGATTCAATAGCATCATCACTTTGCCCTATTATATGTTTTCAATTTAATTTCAGCCTTCATTTACTTAGTGCCATCTACATGCAAAAAAACTAATTTTAGGTATTGGGGATGTTAACCTTTAATGAATAGACACGCAGATATTTCTGCAGTAAAACAGTTTGTTTGGAGAACAAACAATTGCAACTCAGGAGATGCAGTCTAATGGCAAATTCAGAGAAACAAAGGAGCAGATGTTCTTCTACAGACTTGGGAGGGTCGACTGTAAATAAAGAGTCCATTGGAGGAAATAGAAATTTTGAAGCATAATAACTTTTAATTCACTGAGTTACATCATTTTCCCATTGGCTGAACTGTTATGAGCAAAGAGGAATTTTCTTCTACCTGCTGAGATGGTAAAGTAGTGTCACTTTTTATGATTTAGGGCAGGTCACTTCCTGTTGGAGTCAGTTGGGTGCCCATATCTAAGAATTTTATCTTCTAGCCTCCTGAATGCATTTTAAATGAATTTTCTTAATTTTCACAGGGATATAATGAAGAAACTAAAGAGCCTTTCCTTGGGAAGCTTATATTACAGTGATTCACACAGTCAACATAAAATGGAAAAAAAATAATGATTAAGAGAAGTTTTCTCAAGGAAAAAAAAAAGCAAGCTTGGGGTTTGGGGTTAGGAGAATGACAGAGCTAATGTCAGTAGGTTTTAGGTAAATTGGTTAAGGTTTGCATCTCTGTAGAAGTGACCCCAGCCCCCTCCCCTCTGTGATTTGTCAGTCTATTTCAAGCTCCATGCCTCAGGCAAGATTTTTAATCCCTGTTGGTTCTCAATTTACTCATCTGTAGCATGATGATAATAACATCTATTGCACAGAGTTGTCCCAAGGATGGAATGAGGTCATCCATGTAAATGTTGGTCAAAAGTTACAAACTTTCAATTATATGATGAGCAAAATTTGGCAATGTAATATACAGCATGGTGACTATTGTTAATAATACCATATTATGTACTTGAAATTTTCTAAGACAGTAGATCTTAAGTATTGTCACCATAAAAAAATGGTAACCAATTGAGGTGAAAAATAAAGTTAATTGGAACATTGCCTCCATAATTATCATTAATCTAGAATTCATCTGCCCAAAAACAAGCACATGTGCCTCTTGAGTAATTGATCTGTGGCTACTTTTAATTGAGAAGTACTATTGATGTAAGCACACCAGATCTCAAGGATTAGCATGGAAAAAAATTGTGTTTATTACTTGTTTATATCAATTATTTAGAAAGATTGGACTAATTAAAATATAATTTCAAAATTAATTTTGCCTCATTATTATTATTTTTTATTTTAATTTTAACTTTTTCGGTTAATCCTCACCGAAGGATATTTTTCTACTAATGTTTAGATTGGAGGGGAGGGGGAGAATACCATCCCATAGCACTGCTTAATACCATTCCTTGCTTGTTCATAGAACTTACCAATTGTGTGTATCTGATTATTAATGATTAAATTTAGAGTTTTCTCTTCCTCATCAGAACATAAGCTCCATGAGGGCAGGGGTTATCACATTTTGTATTTGTTTGTTTCATATCATACTAAATACCTACAACTGTTCCAAGAAAGACAACATGTTTGCTAAATATTTGTTAAATAATTGACTTTTTATAAATAATGAAGGGAAGTAAGAGAAGGGTGAGATCCTGCAGTATGAACAGTTGCTGGGAAGCATAGAAATCAAGATATTTCTAATGTAGCATGATTAATATGGAGAAATTCTTGGTCAGAGTTGGAAACATAGGGTGGATATATAAAACATGAAATATGTAGTTATGGACTGTGTTGTGTCTCCCAAAATTTGTGTTGAAGTCCTAATCCCCAGTACCTCGGAATATGATTTTATTTGGAGATAAGGCCTTTCAAGAGGTAATTTAGTTAAAATGAGGCCTTAGGGTGGCCCTAATTCAAAATGACTACTAGTTGTTTCTTTTTAATATTTTTATTATTGATTTTTAGAGAGAGAGGAAGAGAGAGAAATAGAAAGATGGAAACATCGATGAGAGAAAACGTCATTGATTAGATGCCTTCTGCACACTCCCACTGCAGCAGAAATCTGGGCATGTGGCCTTACCAGGAATCGAAATGTGACCTCTTGGTTCCTGGGTTGACTCTCAACCACTGAGCAATACTGGATGAAATAACTAATAATCACATTAAGAAAACAAATCTGGACCTGGATTGTTATAGATGAAAGTCCATGTGAAGACAAAGAAAAGAGGACTATCTACAAGCCAAGGACAGAGGCTTCAAAAGAAATCAATACTGTTGGCATCTTGATCTTAGACTTCTAGCTTTCAAAACAGTGAGAAAAGATGTTTCTGTTGTTTAATCTACATGTTCTGTAGTGTTTTGTTTTGGCAGCCTTAAAACACTAACATAATGATATATGCCATTATAAGGAATGTTGACTTTTCCCATGAGCCCCTGTAAATTTTAAGCAGGGAGAGATGAGATAAGGCCTGGGCTTTAGGAAGATTGCATTTGGTTAATATGGAAGAAGGTTGGAGGAGGGCAAAGGCTTGAACCCCAGACTCTAACTGGAACTATTTACAGTGGTTGTGGTCTACATCATGGTGAAGGGAAGGAAGAGGCAAGTATGGAATTGGGGAAGCATCTAAGCCAGGACTGTTGGAAACTTAGTGACACCATAGAGATAAGTGATATTGACATCTGCTACAAAGAGAGATTTAGAAAAATGCAGACCTGCAAAGGGATTCAGAAACTAAAGCTTGCATAGATTGTAAATTTTGGTTTCATACTTGAGAAAATTTCTCAAAATGGAACCTTAAAGCAGATTATAGCAGCATTTATGAGACTCAGGATGTGAGTAGTATTCATTGAGAAAAGGAGTCTGCAGAAAGAGCTGCAGGTTATATCTCCTTTGTTGGATAATAATAGCACACTACTATGTTAACAGCAGCATATTAAAGAATCTGGGAAGTTCTGCAATGAAGAAACTTCTATAACTTTGGCCAAAAAAATAAAGGGGGGGGGTCATTTTGAACATTGATTTGATTATACAACCCTTTTTATGAGGCACTGCTGAACCTCTCCCTGAACATGAATACTCTAGAAATTAACACACATGGAAAATAGTGGTAATTTTGATGCAGTAGAAATTTTCCAAAATAAACAGAGAAGCTTTGTCTGGGTAATCTTTGTCCCCAATAGTAAATCTAGTTAACATTGTCTTAAATTGGCAGCATAAACTCATTAAAGGAATATAGTTGGTTTTCCCATAACCTAATTATTACCAGATTTTCAAAATATCAGAATCTGTTGAAAGTAGCACTATTTTTTTTCACATCCCAAAAGGAAAGCTACTCAGTGCCTTGAAACAAATAAACAAAAAATAATAATATTCTGCTAACTTAAGGAAAAAGTGTAGCTCAAATGCAGAAATCTGAGAGCCATTTTTGCCCAGGTTTCTTTGATGCTAGAGCAGCTGTAGTCTAAGTTTGCCCACATTCCACCGGCCCCCGCAGACCCACAGGATCCACAAACAATGACTCACATGCGATGCGCACGTAGGCCTTCCGGCTCTTAGTGGTGCCCGCTGAGCTCCAGGCCACACACTGGCACCAATAATCATCAGGTCCAAAGAGTTCTTCCACTTGTTGGCGCGAAATCTCAATGCTCACTTCCCGGACAATGAGACCTAAGCAGAGAAAGGAAGATTTGAGTCAGGAGAAGATTTGTACTAAAGAAATACAAAAAATCATACCATGATTTTTTTCACTTCGTGATACTTCTTGATACCATAGACCAACATCCCAGATATTGCCTCTCATCTCCTCTGATTTTCCTCTGGCTCCTGTAACTTGATTCACAATTTTTTCATTCTCTTATTTGCTTTTTCAAATCTTCTGGATTCATCAGAAGATGAAAGTGAAGATCTATTGTTCCACAAAATTACATTTTTCCCCATATGGTCTAATAATCATCCTCCACAGAGTTATCTCCTCCTATATATTTAAGTGTGAACTTGAATTTCACAGCTTCTAAGTATTCTATCACAATTATATAGGCTGTGGATAAGAGACCCACATGCTATACACAGAATTACATATCTAAATCTTCCTAAGAAGATTTAATGCACATGAAATGAGAGAGAACCACCTAAAACTATAATCGTAAGTGCATAAGTTCAAAATATATATATACCTATATATAATGTTTTATCATATCAGCAAGTAATTTATAAACATGTGGTGATTATTTAACAGTTAAATTATGTTAGCAGATGTGTTTCTGTTATTAGGCACACTTTTTCTTGAAAGATATAGTAGCCCCATATATCAAACCTCTACTATTCTATCCAAAAAAGTATGACTTTAAGGTTTTCAGGCATAGTATTTTGAAAACCCAAATGTTTCTCTATAATTGTAATGTAACCAAAATCCTGTTAAAGATAAAGTGGTCTCCAGCTAAAATGCTCGAATACTTAGAATTTGTTTCACAGAATTACGTAATCCTACATAACATAAATTGTTCTGAGAATCTGGGATTTTCATTTTAGGGTGTTTATCTTGAGGATTCAAAGCCTATTTCAGAGATTCATTCTGCAGTTTGCATCTTTGCACTGAGCAACAACAGAGATCTATAAGATATATGTGCGGGACTGTCAGTTCTCCTAGAGACTGAACTTGCACTTTCCAGATGGAGTGTCTATTGAGAGAGCTAACAGGGGCACCCTTGGGGAGTAGAAGAATTTGCTCTGCATCAAGTATGAGCACGGGAAGAAAGTTTAAACATTTTGTTTTCTACCATCCATCCATCCATCCATCCATCCATTCAACAAATATTTATTATGTATCCATTATATAAAAGACGCTGCACTAGGCTGTTGGGGAATGAGAGTAAGATGGTGATTTTCCTCAATGAACTGATATTATTGTGAGGATGGAACATATTAACTACAGATCATGTAATTTATTATTTAATTATAATTGTGTTCAGTGCTGCAAAGGAGACATATAGGGACACAGATGAATAACAAGGGGAATAAAAGACACAACATGAGTTATATTTGTTAAATTATATGGGGAGAGGGAAAGGACATATGGAAAGAAGCAGGAGAGAGAATGGGAAGATTGAGTCCCTGGAGAAGATAAGCCCCAAACACAGAGAATAATGGCATAGAAGCAGCTAGAGATGAAAAAAGGACCAGTTTTTACAGTCTTGTGGACCAGTGGTTCTCAATGTGGACCCTGGTACAGCTGTGCTAACATCACCTGGAATTTGTTAGAAAAGTGAATTCTTGGGTCTCACTTAAGACTAACTGGGTAAATAACCTTAAGAATCAGGCCCAGCAATCTATATTTTAACAAACCCCCCAAGAATTCTGGTGCGTTTGAAAACCACTGTTGTATAGCATGATTAGGATTTTTAATTTCTTCCCAAGATCATGGATATTATTAAATTGTTTTAAGCAAGTAGATGATATAATCAGATGATAATTTTTAAAAATACATATATGATAAGTACAATATATAGTTTAAATGGTTCTTTGGAGTTTAATTAGTTCCTCAAAGCTATGATTTCTTAAAATGTTTGATTATGGCTTCTTAGTATAGGTGACATGAAAAGGTGTCATCTAGAGATTAAAAAAAAATGTATCCCAGAACTTACCCTAAAAACCAAAGATAACAGCACTCAGGGAAACAAACACTTACCCAATAAAAGTAGTTGCTGACCTGCTGGGGAATAAACAAAAGCTGATGGGACTTGAGTCACATCAGTGATTAAGTCCTTAGATCCATTCATGAATCTGAACTGGGATAAAGCCCAGGAAAGTGGATTTACAATCCTCAGTCAAGGAAAGACCCTGAAGGGCAAGTCTATTATCAAGACTTACTGAATATATTTAACATTATTTTGAAAACTAGTAATTCTCTTATGTTTATATAATGATCAGTTTAAAATTATTTTTCAAGTAACTGGAATATCCCAATCCCTCACTCCTCTATGAAAAGATTAATATATATTTTAGCCAATGTGCAACTAACAAAATATCCTACATAGCAAAAATTCCAATTTATTAGCAAATACTACTTGCCTTCCTCTTTCCTGGCCCCTGCCTAAGCCCCTCATTTTCCTATCTTTTTGTAATTATTGTCATTTTCCCGACATCTAGAAATCCATGCAAAGATGGATCACTACTTTTCTGTCCCTCCCCCAACCTTTTAACAAATTCAACTTTCTGGTCTTTAATACTTTTGCCTGTTTTACTTGTTTATACCTTCTCTCTTCATGCAGAAATTCACTTACTGGAAACAAAGCTCTTCCTATAAAGTTGTTGCAGTAATTTACAGTCACCAAAGGGCTGATAAACTCGCTGTCTGTGTTTCCTTAGACCTATTATGACTCTTTCCAAAATGCAGAGCAGCCACAAATGGGCTCAGGATATTAAAACCACATACACATATTTTCTGCCCCAAGATGATAACTTTAGGTTTCATTCCCCTCACCCTTTTACTTAAAGCAATTACAGGAAACCTAATTAAATGCTAAGGGAACTTCACTAGGGCCACTGTAACCTTTTAGCTCAAGTACATTCTTCTGATCACGGATCTGAAGCTTTTTAAGAAGCCACAGACTGACCCTACTGTACAGGAATTACTCGTAGTATGAATGTTCTGAATTGTGTGGCCCAGGCTCCCTGTGGGCACTGGAGTCAAGCACACACCAATTTTCGTCCTCAGCTTCTCAGACGCCCCATTCAGAAGGGGATGGATGACAGTTGTGTACAGTTGTCCTACCACATGCTCAAAGATTACATTCCAAATTTTGGTCAGCAACACAAGAATAAGAAAGAACTGAACACAAAAATAATTAAACACAACTTAGAATGCCTTAGAAACTGCTGCATTACTCAAACTCTAAGCTACTTGGTTACATACCACCTTTACATTTACCACAGGTACATTCATTCCCTATCCCATTTCGCTCATCAAACCAGAAGCTAGTGGTGTGGGTAAAAGCAGGTAATATCCTTTCTCTCTGAAAGTAAAATTGCAAATCTGCTTGAAGTCTTGAGACAGAAAAAAACAAGCTGCCTTGAAATTTGAAATGTCATCGGCATTACTTCCAATGTTGGCTGCTTTGAAGAGCATTTGGGAACTTGAAATTGGTTTCAGGTTATTTAAAGGTGGGGAGGAAATGCTTCAATCTACAGGACTTACTCAAATACAAATATGTATTTCCCATCACATCTGATAACATCAAAGACTTCCCATCACTGTTCTTCCTCTAATAGTGGCATCTCACGGAGGCATGTTGTTTGAAGTTTGCAGTGATTTGCTTTTATAATGGGATTCATTGTGGTTTGGGAACCAGAGTACAGGAAAGTAATTAGCATGGCATACCAAGAAGTCTTATAATGAGTATAAATATGTACTTGTTAATAGCGAGTTTCAAATGGTTTTAAAAATTCAGATGCAAGTGCAACTCTCTGGTTGGATTGTTGTGAGGTTATCCATGATTATGGCAATAAAATTCGCTAATTGACACTTATACGTTATCTCTAGCACAATTTTAATTTCATAAGAGTGGTCAGGTACCACAAATAGTGCTGTTTTTTAAAGAAAATGCTATAAAGGTATCACAAATACATGATTAATCTTGTAGTATAATTATTTAAAACATGATCCATATTTCCCCAGAAATGTAACCTAAAATGCTTCCAACAGCTATGGAAAGTCCATGAATGTCAGAATTACATTAAATTCCAGTAATGTAAAGATGGGTCAAACATCACCTACAGCCTTCAGCTGTTCATTGATCTTATTTATTAGGTGATATTTATTTATTTATATATTTATTTATTTATCTACTTATTTATAAATATTGTATTGATTTCAGAAAGGGAGAGAGAGATTGAAACATCAATGATGAGTGAGAAAAATTAATTGGCTGCCTCTTGCACGCCTCACACCAGGGATATGCCCTGACTGGACATCAAATTGTGACCTAGTTCATAGGTAGATGCTCAACCACTGAGCAACATTGGCTGGGCAATTACGTGATATTTAAAAAAATCGTGCATCATCCTAAAAGATTTTTAAAATGTGGCTATTAAATTTGTACCTTCTGATATCCAATGCATGTTCCACTAAAAAGCACCCTAGCCCCACATTAGATTTAGATGTCTGAGTTGTATTTCTCATTCCTCCTAATTGCTTTATCTTTCATCTGGCAAATTGAAGTTCTGAGATTTCATGTTCTGCAGAATCACTCCCACCCTCTTCTTATTGCGAGAAGAGCTGCAGAGGTCACTGGACAAAATCTCATTATGATACATTCACAGTTAGGGGTTGGTGGACAATGTACAAAACTGCAGGTAGGGATGTTCTGAAATATATTACATTTTATTGAATTAGTGTGGTCTCTTTTTCATGTTTTCTACTAGAGCCTAATCCTATTTGTTTTCACTAATATGATCTAAAGTATGAAACATATCAGTTCTAGATCTCTTAATATAAATGAAACCACACAAAACACCATCATTATTTAAAAGGATGTCATGCCATAAAAACTGACAATTATTTTCACAATTTGTAACTCAATAAAATAACCAAAATACGATGACTTGAAAGGCAGAACTTTATAATCAAGACACTGTTTCATGTTACATGAAATCATCTGACAACAAACTACATCCGGAAAAGGAGACACTGTGGACACATAATTACAAACTTTTCTCTGAAATGTTTTCCTCAAATTTTTAATATAATATTTAATATGTAAGTCGACTGTCTAATGAACTAAAATTACTTTGTGAATTGGGAATTAGAACTTACTGGTGCATTAGATTTATCATGAGTACAATTTTGTCTCAGTTATATTTACTGTCTTTGTGATCCAGATCAATTTACTGAAAAGTTAAAAGATGATACTGCTGGGACTGAATGGTTCAAGGAATTTGTTTGGAAATATGTCATACCTAGGTGATTGACTTGATTCCTTTTTATGTGGTGGGTCTGGTCACTTAGTTCTGTCTGACATCCTGTGTCCAATGAGGATCTGTGGTTTTTGTTGTTGTTGTTATATTTTGTTTTGTCTAGAACTAAGAAGAAAATATTCATTGATTGTTCATCTGGAATGAGGAGACCAGGCCTGCAAGGGAGGGAAGTTGGGGGTGATCAAGCTGGCAGAGGAGGGAAGTTGGGGGTGACTGGGCCTGCAAAGAAGGGCAATTAGGAGTGACCAGGCCCACAGGGGAGGGCAGTTAGGGGCAAACAGGCTGGCAAGGGAGCAGTTAGGCATCAATCATTCTGGCAAGGTAGTGGCTAGGGGATAATCAGGCTGGCAGGCAGAAGTGGTTAGGGGAAATCAGGAAGGCAGGCAGGTAAGCAGTTGGAAGCCAGCCATCCTGGATTGTGAGAGGGATGTCCGACTGCTTGTTTAGGCCCGATCTGGACATCCCTCATGGGGTCTCAGATTGGATAAGGAGCAGGCTGGGCTGAAGGACACCCCCTCTGTCCCTCTCATGCATGAATTTCATGCACTGGGCCTCTAGTGTGTGTGTGTGTGTGTGTATGCACATATATATGTATATATATGAATGTATAATTCAAACACTTTTTTCAAAAGTATAGTGTTTAATAATTATCTAAATGTAACAATATGCATTTCTATATGACATAATTTTATGTAATTTATTAGTAATATTAATGGAAGTAATTTTAACAAAACATTAAAAAATATTCCTTTCAAAAAGGGTTAGGAATAATAACATGTTTTTGTTGACTGTATATGTGTGAATTACTCTTGTTCATTTATTCATTCAATAGGTATTTATTGAGATTTTACATGCCATGCACTCCTCTATGCACTGTGAACACAGTGGTAAAGAAGACAGAGAAGATTTCTATCATTCCAACATCCCATTGTGGAGGTAGTTCTTGAGCATCTATTTTGTGCACAGTCATTTCTAAGATAGCTATAGAAACGAATTGCTTATGGATTCTTCCAAGTGTACTCTCTAATACTAGAGATAAAAATAGAAGTTTACTGAGTAAAGTAACTCTGTCATATGCATTGTATATCAATACTAGTGACCTGGTGCATGAAATTTGTGCATGGTCGGCAGTTCCCTCAGCCCCGCCTGCCCTCTCTCATGTCTGGCTGCTCTCAGGAGATGTCCTACTGACAGCTGAGGTGGGCCTCAGCCACAGTCTGTCCACCCTCTGTGGGAGGTGACTGGGCTGATCAAAGGAAGGTGCCAGCCTCATCACCCCGCTGCTGCAGCCACTGTCAGCCACTGCAGCTGCCAACGTGTTTTCATCAACATGGACTCTTAGTCCCTTCACTGTGAAAAAATGATAACTTTTAGGCATTTTCAAGATGTGTCTTTCATAGGAATGACATTTCTTTCTTTTTTATTTATCCTCACCTGAGGATATGTTTCCATTGATTTTTAGAGTGTGGAAGAGAGAGGGAGAGACAGAGAGAAACATCAATGTGAGAGGGATACTTTGATTGGTTGCCTCCTGCATGAGCCCTGACCTGGGAGGAGTCTGTAACCTAGGTACATGCCTTTGGTCAGAAACAAACCCAGACCCTGCAGTCAGCAGGCTGAGGTTCTATCCACTGAGCCAAACTAGCTAGGCCAGGATATGACATTTCTTAGCTCCTCCAGCAGCAGATCTTCGTTTTTTCCTCCAGGAGTGTGGTGGAAAAAAAATGAGATCACCTTCTTGGATTCTTATTACCCAAATTACCAAGAATACTGCAAGTGGTGGGATATAAGAGCTTAGCCAATGAGCAGTCAGAAAAGATGTTTGCGCTGGAACTGGTTGGCTCAGTGGATAGACCGTGGGCCTGCAGACTGAAGGGTCCCAGGTTTTATTCCTGTTAAGGGCATGTATTTTGGTTGGAAGCACATCCCCAGTGGGGAGTTGTAGGAGGCAGCTAATCCATGTTTCTCTATCATTGATGTTTCCAACTATCTATCCCTCTCCCCTTTTCTCTGTAAAAAAAATCAATAAAATATATATTTTTAAAAAAATGGTGTTTCCTCTGTAGCTCATTCGGCCCCTGCATTGTATCCACTGGGCTAAGGGGGTGTTCCTGACACCCAGTGGTGGCCACCAGAGTCTCCACACACCCTAGAGACTGGCAGCTATCCCCCCATCATGGGCCCAGAGCTGGAAGCATGGACTCAAACTGCCGCTTGGCTCCTGATTACATGCAAGTAGTGAGGGTGGGGCGGGAACATCCCTGTCTCTGAATGCCCTGGAGGCCAGAAGCCAGCCCCCGGGCTTGAGGCATGGGTCCAAAACTGCTTGGCGCTGGGAGGGAACATCCCCATCTCCAAATGCCTTGGAGGTCATCAGCCACCCCCATCGTGGGTGCTGGGCTGAAGTGTGGGCCTGAAATGCCGTTTGGTGCCAGAACACATGCAAGCAGCTGGGGGCGGGGTGGGAACATTGTGGCACGGTCCTGCCTTGCCCCCAGCTGCTTGGCTGCTACACCCATAGTCCCAGAGTGGCTGGGGTGTTCTGGGACCCCTGCTGCTCAGGGACTAAATGCAGGCCTCCAGGCTAGAAGCGGCCTGGGTCCCAAGTATGTCCCAAGCCACTCAGTGCCTGCATATGCAAGTTAACAACCATCTTTGTTGGGTTAATTTGCATATTTTCTCTCTGATTGGCTGGTGGGTGTGGCTTGTGGTTGTAGTGGAGATAGGGTCAATTTGCATGTTTCTCTTTTATTAGATAGTAATGAGGGAATAATTTGTATTTTTTGTATTTTTGTAGCCATAACACACAGTGTTGTTAAATTCCAGATATTAAGTAAATTAAATGCTAATTCACAAGAGTAAAGGTAAGTGGTATTTACTGAGCATCTACCATGTATCTCAATTAACCTGTAAAATAAACCTTAAGGATTAGTATTGCTATATCTTTAATATGGGCAAGTAGCAGATGTCAGAATTGAAACAATGGTTTGCACAGGCAATTACCGAAATCAGGATTAGCACTTGTCTAAATCCAATATTTTTTGTCTTTTCACTGCACCAAATATCCTTCACACTGTATCTCCAAAAAGTATTCTCTGGTCAAGTGAGATAGGGGATTTCTGTTTAGTACACTCTCCTCTTAGAAGCTCAGCATGCTCATCAGTATATTGAGGCATTGGTCAGAACCTCTGCCATAAACATGTCTATTTAATTTATATTGCCAATATTTTCCCCAAATTCATTAAATCATAGAATCCTATAGTTAACATAAACACAGAACCCCATCTTATCATGGCTTTGAATGTGATTTTGTTTTCATTCTCTATACATTGATTTATTGGAAAATTCTAATAACCCTATGAAGAAAGCTGTAGTGAAATGGGTAAGAGGGGGTGATCAGGGGAAACAGGGAAATAGAATATTTGAGTGTGATGCTATAGCATGGTTTGGGTTTAAAGATTCAGAGAGGAATCAGTGATACTTCAGGAGGAGAGAGTAGCAGGAAGCCAAAGGGAAAAGATGAAAAAGCATGGAATACTAGAGGGAAGAGTAATTTATATAAAATAGAATTTGATGGAACAGAGATTCACTGAGAGCCTTGAATGACAGCTAGAGAGATTTGTTGTGTGGAGCAGGGAGCCTCTGAAAATTGTAAATTGGTGAAATGACATTTTAAAAAATGACATATGCTTTAGGAAGATTAATCTGTGTCTACTAGTAAACAAGACTAATCTGATTTATTTAAATAAGTTTAATTATTATTACAAACTTTGTTTTCATATCTCTGATCTTACATTGTCATTAATCAGAAGTGTTAACAGCAATATTCTGGACCCTCTCAAAACACTGTCTGACAATGAAAGCCAGGCACATGTCAGGTATAGAGAGAACAGTAATTACTTGTCCTATTGGGCTTTCCTTTTGTAGTTCAAATGATTTAGGAAAAAGAATTAAGAGCTATCACCTCTGGAGTTATTGCCACTCATAACAGTTCAAATACATAATATGTATTTGGGACAGCTATTTGTTTATACTAAAAGCAATATATTTCATATTCTTTTAAAAATTTCTTTATTGATTAAGGTGTTACATATGTGTCCTATTCCCCCATTAGTCCCCCCCCCCAGTTATGCCATCACCGCCCTGTTATCTGTGTCCATTGGTTAGGCTTATATGCATGCATACAAGTCCTTGGGTTGATCTCTTCCTCTTATCCCCACTCTTCCCTACCTTCCCTTTATATACTTTACATACTTCTAAACCCAACTTTAAAATTTAACTCATCCAAAAATATTGTTACAGCTGGGGGCTAGACAAATATTCATCCATTAAACAATAACCTACTGATTTATTGATAAGACAATAAATTCCTACCCTATCAGACTTTTGGAAAATCATTTTGGAAAGTCAAAGTTGTTCTGAGAATGAAACTACATCCTATTCACAAAGTTACCATTGGAGGTACTAATGTGAGGAGCACCTTGATTAGAAATTATATTTGGCACATGTCCAGCTGAGAAAGAAATAACTGGTTTTAAAATTCTTCAACAGAGTTGGGAGAGTTAGATCTGGGTAAGGACTTTAAGTTTCCCTGGAAATGCAGAAATGGCTACCACATTTAGACATGGTATTCAAGCAGCAGGAACCAGTTCTAGTGAATGGCCCTGAAGTTTCTTATACTTCAGCCAGTTCACTCTGGATCTCACTGATATCTTAAGTCCCTCACTACTGAAGTACAAGTGGCAGGAATGGTGCTACCGTGACACAGTGAGCAGAAGAGTCCACTTATTTTGGCAACTGAAATACTTGCACAGCTCATCTACTAGGAATTCCTTATATCATCATTCCACCACACAGGTGAGACAAGAACATTCAATGACTGGATGGGAATTACTAAGTGAGCTCTGAGTCATTTGGAGCAGCATAAGCAAACTTTCAAACTTTAAATGAAGATCTAAAATTGATGGGCTCAGTGATGTCTTCTAGGGTCTTCACTTTCCAACTAGAATGTGAGTGCCATCTGGGTAGAGGGTTTTGTTTGTCACATGCTATCGCTGTGGCGTGGGATAATGCCTGGCCCAGATTATAAGCATACAATACATATTTGTTGACTTGTTAGAAGAATATTTCCCCAGGACTCTAGTATATATATTTATTGAAAATATATGTTGTTGTGTCTAGTTATATTGTAGAAGAAGGGAACTTGGAGTCATGATGGCAGCTGTAGCTCCTACTCTGCCAGAAAAATATCATGACACACAATTTTTTACTTAAACTTTGAACATGCTTGGCCTTTACACTAAGAATCGGGGGTTGGGGGGTAAGATATCATAATGCTTTTTTTAGGACCTCCAAAATTGTTCAAAATGGCTGAGTAAATATAGATTAAGTACCAATAAAAATATTGTTTATCTTTTTTTAAAAAAGAGCTCCAATATATAAGAATGACTAATTCACAAGAAGAAAAAATATAACTTTGAAGTTCCAAGCAGTGATGAAAAATATTAGCATTTAATATTTTCAAGCCCAGACCATGGATTTTCATTTTCTACAGAAAAACAAATTTTAATTTTAGCTTTATGTACGGTCTGAGAAATAACTACAAGTGTGGGCAGAAGTAGGTTTACAATTATAGTACAGGTAAATAATGCAATAATTAATAAATAGCAATTCAAGAATTAACTTCCACATACTCACAACTGTAAACCTACTTTTTCCCAATCTGTATGTGTTCACATATTTCCAAAACATTTCTATATATTCTGAGATCATTCTTTTAACTTTCCAAAGAGAGAGATAATTTAATAAAAACAACGCAACCAAGTATAAAGCACTTAAATCCTCACGCAGACTTTTTTTTAAATATAGATAATGTCTCCTTCCTTTTTTGATGATTCTGTGTTAGATATACTTTATTTTTGATAAACACAAACCTTTAGATAGAATTCCAGAAGATCATACTGCTACAGATATGCTCGTAAAACCTGATTTTCAATTAATCCTTGGTCATTAACTTAATTGAGAGTATGATCTTTGAAGAGGTTTTGGTTCAAATTCTGATTCTTGCAATGACTACATGTATGAAATTGAGAAAGTTCCTTTGCCTCGCTAAATATCACTTTCCATAATAGGAAATAAGAATCAAAATTCCTAACTCAATGGGTTGTTTTAAGGATTAAATGAAGTGATACATATAAAACACTTAGCAGAATAAGCCCTTAAGTAATCTAATTTTAGGAACTGGAATGGTTTATGCTATGCTGTGTATTAAATAGCACCCCACATTTCAGGAGCTTTATAAAGTAAAAGCTTATTTTTCTATCACAAAAGTCCCCAGGGAAGCTTCCCACATGACCTTTCTTAGTGATTCAGGATGCATCTATGTTGAATCTACATCCTCTTAATCCTGGCTACTAGGGTCTCTGAGTGATGGGAAGAGAGAATAAAAAACTCATACCGGCTCTTAAAATGACCTGGCTCAGCAATGGCGACATAGCTTTAGCTCATAACCTGTTGACTAGAAGTAATCAATTGGTGTGGCTGAATAGCAAGGATGCCAAGACTTCCAGTATTCCAGTGTGCCCAGGAGGGATAGCAGAATTGGACCTATTAGAAATCCTACTCCAGTAGAGTTGATACAGCTACTTAAATAGAAAACCCAAGGAATTTAATTTTTAAGAAATCTTAATGACATTAAAATATTCATAGTTATCAAGTAAAAATAAATTTAGGTTTGTTTTCTGTGGTGTGAAAGATTTTATTGATAGAAACAGCTAAATGTAGAAAAACAGAATATTTGACCAGAAGGAAGAACATAAACCAGATTTTTGGTCTTAGCTTGGCTACCATCCTGAGTAATTTTGGGCAGGTCTTTACATTTCTTATTTTCTTAGTTTAAATCAATAAAAACACACATTTCTTCACAAGATTTTTACTTAACAGGAAAATAAGAACAGATAGTTCTTTAAAAAAAGATAGATCAAAAGAAATCTGTGAGAAAGTACTTTTATAGACAGACTGCATGTCAAAGACTACCGGCTCCTTGCCTCTTCTTAGGAACATGACTTGATCACAATTTTCTAGCCTCCTTGGTTTCATAAGTGGCCACAGAAACAATTCCAGTCAATAGACGATGAGTGGAAGGAACGTCCTCCCTTTTCTTGGCCACTCTGCTGAAGAAGCAGGTGGATGTCCTCCTGGCTGTCTTTCCTTTTCTGCTGGATGGAGGCAGAAGAGGATGAGGCTTTATTTAGAGGATGGCAAAGCCATAGATAAAAGGTGTGTGGGTCCATGTCTGACCAAAAGGAACTGTGCTGTCCTGCAAAAAAGGGTACCTTCCTGCAGGACAGATGTACCATTCTACCGTGGTTGAGCCATTCTATTTTGTGGTGTTCTAACTGTTACTGCAGTTTAGCGTAGCACAGACTTAAATGATATACTCTGATGTGCTTAGAACAACACAATGGGTCTTCATAAATGACTATTGAATAAGTGGATGGAGAAAATACATATAAATCTCATGATTGGTTCAAGTTTTACTATTGAGGTAGGAAATTAAGAAGCTAGGAAAATTCCTTTGCAAGTGGAATGGGAAAACTGATACAGATAGCTGATTCTAACTGACCTCATCCAGCACCCTGACTCATAGGCCTTCTTCCTCCTTACAGACCACTCCCTTGTGCATAAAGCCCTCTGGACAAAGAGGTTCTGATCAGCATCAAATAATCTTAGGAACAAAGCCGCAAGATGGCTGTACACAGAGACAGAGTTTTGATCAAACTAGAGATAACATCTAGGCCTCAGTTATGTTTCAGGTCCAGGCCCAGCCAAGCAGCAAAATCAAATGAAGTGATGTCATGGCTGCATCAGGACCAGATGCAATGATCAATGAGCCCCTTCTTTAGCTACCAAAATCAGTACAGATCAAAACCTTGAGCATATGAGCTCATTTTGTTGAGTCAGCATATCAAAGGATACCCCTGGAAAGCCACTCAATATTATATTGAGATCCTCCTTTGAGACCTCTCCTAAAATTACTATCTTTAGAAAACATAAAAAAAACTCTTAAGATAAAGGACACAGCCTCTCTCTCCCCCTCCCTCCTATTACTTTCTCCCTTTCTCCCTCCCTCCTGTTCCTCTCTCCCCCCTCCTGTTCCTCTCTCTCTCTCTCAAAATCAATAAATAAAAAATTTTAAAAGAAAAAAAAGATAAAGGACACATTGCATGCCCTTGCACCTTCCTTCTTCAGGTGTGTATCTTAGCTTCCTTTTCTCCTAATCTCTAAAGCCACTTATTTTGCCTCTGTAACTTATTTCCTGAGTCCAAGCAGCCTACTTGGTTCACTTCTGTCTCTGTGACTTTCTCTCTACAAGGCCAGGGCAGCTCTCTAAGCAGCACACTTAACTATTCTCTTTGAGTGTACTTTCCTTTTGCATGCTACATAAACTTCCTTTTGTGCTAGAGTACTTGTGTGGGAATTCTTTCTTTGCTGAACTCAAGAACACAGAACTCACATTGCAGGTAACACCATGATTTAGAGCTTAGCTCCAAATCATTAAATTATTTTTTATTCAGCAAAGTCTACACAGAGAAGCATTTATATTCCTTACAACTTCTCAAATATCTGAACGTGTAATATGCTCAAATATGCTCAAAATGCTATAAAACAGAGGAATTTGCTTATTTTGTAACAAAATAGGAGTTTCAAAATATTAGAAGAGGGATACCTGATTCTGGCTGCTGTGTGTTGCTTGTCTTCAGATCCATTCTGTATTAACATCATAAAGAAAAAGAAGGAAAGAAAAATGCCTGTTTCCCACTCTGAGCTCTGATTTCCTGATATATTTATGTGATTATATAATGCTGCCAACTGAATAAACAGCTTCAATCATGTGTTGTTCATATCTCTAGGCAAAGTTTTGTACTCTTTTCTTCCTTTTATAAATGTATTCCCTTCAAAGGACACATACCTACTGTATAAACAATCTCCATTGGGAAACAGGAAAGCTAGCTATTTACTATGTGCGGTTCAGTGTCATGAGGTGTGGAGACACAGTAAATAATATTTTGTTATGGCACTCATGCTAATAAAGATGATGACACTTTCATGATTAGCTATGTTTTTAGTAAAGGGAAATTAATGGATAAGACTATTTTGTCTGAAGGATGCTTACAACATGCTGACAAAAGAAACAGAGCTTCAGCAGAAAATGGATATGTTACATAGGCAGTATACACATGCACCTAACATTGCTATGTCTATTTATATGCATATCATTCGATCTGTATTTCCTTTTTACCTACAAGTTGAAATGCATTTACTTCATACCCTACCAGGAGCCCATTTAGTCACATTTCTGTCAAGTCCAACTTGCATATGAAGTGTTGAATAAGTCAGAGTTTAATAAATGTCCTAGAAAATATATTTAGAAGTAAATAATGAATTACTATATCTGGTCATAAATCCATACTTTTTACTCTCATAATCCTAAAAGAAACATAACCCAACCTATTATCCTATCAAATAAAGACAGAATATGCAAATTGACCATCATACTATCACAAAAGATGGCACTGCCCATAGGCACAAGATGGTAGCACCCAGTTCTTTCAGCCCCTCCAGAGGAGGGTGAGGGTGGCAGGTGTGTAGTGCAGCTGGACCTGCTCTCAGCACACCGGCCACCCAGGGCCAGTCCAAGATGCAGACAAGCCTCAGATTGCAGCTGCCCAGCTGCTGAGGACTACCCGAAGCTCAGGTAACCAGAGCTGGCCGAGGCTTGTGATGCCAGCAGTGGCAGCAGCAGAGGTGTGATGGAGGCATTGCCTTTCCCTAGTCGCCACATCAACTCCCACCCCTGAGGGTTCCCAGACTGTGAGAGGGGAAAGACTGGGCTGAGGGAGCCACAACTCCAGTGCATGAATTTTCATGCACTGGGCCTCTAGTATACATATATATATATATAAAAAAAGAAAAAAAATTAGCGCAGTCATGTAAAAGAATTCTGGTTTATTCTTCTTAAATGGATACACTGTAGAGAAAAATATCCTATCTAATAAAAGAGTAATATGCAAACTAACATAACTTGTCACACCCACCAGCCACACCCACCAGCCAATCAGGAGTGACTATGCAAATTAACCCCAACCAAGCTGGCTGTGGCCACATAGCAAGCAGGAGGCCTGGGTTTCCTGGGCAATGAGGAAGCCAAGCTTTCCACACATCCTGGTGGGCCCAGGCCTCTGCGCAAGGCTACAAAGTTTCAATTATAGAAGATAAATCTCAACAAAAATGGCAGCAGCCACAGAGCTAGATAGAGCAGGAGGCTTGAGTTGCCCCCAGCAATGGAGGAAGCTAAGCTTTCCAACACCCTGGCAGGCCCAGGCTTCTGCTCAAGGCTACAAAGTTTCAATTATAGAAGATAAATAAATCCCAACAAAAATGGCTGTGGTCATAGAGAAAGCAGAAGGCTCGGCTCTGATCCAGGCTACAAAATTTCAATTATAAAAGATAAATAAACCCCAGATAGCACAACCTCCACTTGGTTCACCAGGGGAAGTGCTGGCCTGCAAACCACCACAGGCCTCTCGCCCAGCCCACCCCACACCCCAAAGGAACCCACACCCTGATCTGGGACACTCTTCAGGGTAAACTACCTGGCCCCCACCTGTGCACCAGGCCTCTATCCTATCTAATAAAAGAATAACATGCAAATTGACTGTCACTTCAACACACAAGATGGCTGCTTTTATGTGGTCAAAGATCCTGCTCCCATGTGGACACAAGATGGCCACTAGCAGGGGAGGACAGCTGGGAGGGACTAGACCTCAAGGGAGGGCAGTTGGGTGCTATCAAGCCTGAAGGAGAGGGCAGTTAGGGGTAACCAGGCCAGGAGAGGAGGGCAGTTGGGGGCAAACAGACTGGCAGGGGAGCAGTTATGCATCAATAGGTTGGCTAGGGAGTGGTTAGGGGGTGATCAGGCTGGTAGGCAGAAGTGGTTAGGGGCAATAAAGCAGGCAGGCAGGCAAGCAATTGGGAGCCAGCAGTCCTGGATTGTGAGAGGGATGTCTAACTGCCCATTTAGGCCCAATCCCAGTAGAGGTCCCAGATTGGGGAAGGTGAAGGCTGGGCTGATGAACACCCCCTCCCCACATGCAAAAACTTTGTGCAGCAGGCCTCTAGTGTTATCATAACAGTTCAAAAATACTCCTGCAAAGGAAATACTGAATGAAGTGGAGGGTTAACCTTTCCATCATAAGTGTTTGTTTTTTTCCCCCTCCATAGGCTTGAGGCCCTGGGTCAGCCTGGCAGCAGAGAGCTGCAGGGCACTCCAAATGCCAACCCTTCCATGCCTGTCCTCTCAAGAATACTGCTCCAGCTGACCAGCAGCACACTTTCAATTTGCAGCAAGGTGGTTTGGCAAGCAGACTGAGGGCAGATCAAGTACTCGTAAAAATTGCTCACCTTGATAAATAAAAACAAGACTTCTGGCAATAATGTACATGATGTAGTTAATAAAGAGTGAGAAGGGCCCTGGCCAGAGTAGGTCAGTTGGTTACAGTGTCATCCCAATGTTACTGTCGTAACTAGCTAGTTGATATTAATAATAGAAAAGGAGTAAGGGGGGGGGGCAAAGGTAATAAGCATGGTCATCTGGGCAGCTTCACTAGGAAGCTGCAGGTTTACACTCCCCAGGGAAATGGGTCCATTCCCTGAAATTCATTAGGGAAAGTGGTCCAACAAAGTGGAAGATGAGCATGTGCTGGGATGATATAGGGAATGTGCATGTGTAGCAATCAACTTGGAAACAAAGATAATTGGCTAGGGGGTGAGCTACTGCAAGATAATTGGCTAGGGGGTGAGCTACTGCAAGTGCAGAGAAATTTGGGAATACAAGATCTCCAGAAACAAAGGCATTCTCCCTCGTGCTCTCTCATCCCTCTTGGTACTTGTGCTGCTATATCTCGTTGGTCCTATGACCCAGACTAGCCACCATATGGTCCTAGAAGCAGTGTAGCCCATGGCCAGGCAGACCCCAAAGCCAGCCAGATATTGGACTGGACTGTGACTTAATAATACAGAAACTCTGGGAAATGGCTTTGGTTCTATCTCTGTTGAAGTAAAAATGGATTTTTTCTATGGTGAGATGGAGGGAGATGAGACCTTGGAAACCCAGGGGTTTAATTCCATAGAAATAAAGCTTTCCACACTACCTCATCCTCCCCTGGGGGCCTCAGGAAATTCATATTTCCCCAGTACCCCAAAAACTTATCTTCCACCAGCAACAAGTGAGAACCCAAAGGCGGCCTCACCAATAATGCAATACTCCAAGGTTGTGGTCCATCCCTGGTCAGGGCATATATAAGAATCAAGCAATGAATGCATAAATGAGTGGAATAACAAAATTGATATCTCTCTCTCTCTCTCTCTCTTTCTCTCTCTCTCTCTCTCTCTCCCTTTCGATCAATTAAAAGAGAAAAATAAGCCCTAGCTTAGCGAATAGAGCATTGGCCTGCAAACTGAAGGATCCCAGGTTTTATTCCAGTCAGGGGCACATGTGTGGGTTGTGTGCTTGATCTCCCCCATGCAGAAGGCAGTTGATCAGTGATTCTCATCATTGATGTTTCTATCTCTCTCTCCTTCTCCCCTCCTCTCTGAAATAAAAAAATATATTTAAAAAAGGAAAAATAGTACAATTTCTTTCTCATGAATAATTTTCACAACCACCTTTACATTCTACCCCAACTTCTCTCCATAATCCAATACCTGTCCACTTCCTACATCTATGCTTCCTAAATAATAGAGATTTATGTCCCCTACACATGCCTCAAAAATGTCACCCATCCCCTTGCAAGCTTCTTGCTACTCATCCAGTTTCAGGTCTGTTTTAATTATCTATAATGTGACTTATCCCTTAGCAATACTTTGAAATTCCATCCCTATTAAAGCGAAGTGAGATCTAGTGTCCTAAGAAGAGAACTAATAGCAGTCCATGGCTATTATTTCCTATGTTCTTGACTCTGAAATAAATCTCACTATGTTTTTGTTTTTTTTTAAGAGACCACATGGGCCAAAGTTAAAAAATAAAAGGCAAAAGTAAAATGTAGAAAGTTAAAAGAAAACACATACAATCTCGCCAAAGGTTTGTGTTTTCCATAAAGCTGCAGTTGGGACTTCACAAAGGAAGTGTCTGCGCTTTTTATTTCTGGTTCAGAGGATTTACATGCTCTTTCTAATGATCTGGGCCTTCAGCACTGGTAATGCCTCCCAGTCCCCAGCTTAGGGCTCATGCAAAATTGAAGCACTTTGGAGGCAGTTTAGTAGCTGCAGATGAATCTCAATGTTCAGGAAAAGGCATAATGGCTGTTTAGCACTTGCTAAGAGAAGCTGAGGAAATCAGGGGGAAAAATCTATTGAACTTAAGCCATCTGGGAAGCCAACTGAGAGCGACTGCATTAACACCCTGTTTACATTCCCATTTGTTGTTAGGTCAGGCAGGAGTGTGTGTGTGTGTGTGTGTCCTTGTGTGCAGACAATTACCAAGTGAAGCCCTTTTGATTATTTTGGCTATTTTTTGGTTTAATTTTGGCAACTCTGTCAGGAAAATGTTTCCTAAGCATCGTGGACATGAGAATTTTTAGGTCGCCATGAGGGCAGGATGATTGCTAAAGTGCAGAGGTTGGCAAGGATGCCCTGGGCATAAGGGGAGTGAGCGATATGCAGGAGCCTGGCTGAGTAGTGCTTTTTCTGTATCTGGCTCACAGTACAATGCAACAGATTGGGGGAGGCTTCAGCAAGCTGGTAAACACCACTAGGGAATGCTTTCATTGCCTGTTCCATTTATAGTTCATTTAGAGATTACTCACTAAATGAGGGAAATTAGCTAGGTAATGCCTTCACTTTCAGCTCCTACCATCCCTACTCCCTGCCTCCATCATCATGGTCTTTTTTTTCTCATGGTATTCAATAGAGCAGCTATAGGTTTCTAGCAACACTGAGAGGAAGGCACAGTGATTTCCCATATACCATCTACCCCAACACATGCATGGCATCCCTATTATCTACATCCTCCACTACAGTGGTATGTTTGTTAGGCTACATTGACATATCCTTATCACCCAAAGTCCTCATTTAACATTCATTCTTACAATTGTGTGTTCTATGGACCTGGACAAATGTATAATAACACGTATCCATTATTATAATACCATATGAGTACCACTGCCCTAAACATTCTCTGTGCTCCACCTATTCACGCCTCCTTCCCTGTAAATCCCATCAACCACAGATCCTTTTACCAACTCCATTATTTTGCCTTTTCTAGAATGGCATATTGTTGGAATCATATAGTATGTAGCCTTTTCACATTGGCTTCTTTCACTTAGTAATATGCATTTAAATTTCCTCCGTGTATTTTCATGACTTCACAGCTCGTTTCTTTTTAGTGCTGAATACTATTCCATTACCTGGAAATATCACGTTTATTTATGCAATCACTTACTTAAGGACATCTTGCTTGCTCCCTAGTTTTGGGAATTATAAATACAGCTGCTATAAACATTTGTGTTTTTGTGTCGATATAAGTTTTCAACTCCTTTGAGAAATACCAGGGAGTGTAATAACTATATCATATGGTAAGAGTATGTTTAATTTTGTAAGAAACTGCCAAACTGCGCTCCAAGTGGTTGTCCCATTTTCCTTTCTCCCCAGCAATGCATACGAGTTCTGGGTGTCCCACATCCTTGCCAGGATTGCTTGTTTTCAGCGTTCTGGATTTCGGCCAGTCTAATAGGTAGGTATAGTGTCTCATTGTTGTTCCAATTCGCACTTCCCTGAAGATGTATAATGTGGAACAACTTTTCAGATGCTTACTTGCCATCTACATACCTTCTTGATGAAATGTCTGTTAAGATTCGTTGCTTTTTGAATAGTGATATTAAGTGACATTTTCTTAATAAATGCTTGATGACCGTAGCGGGCTGAATGGGGGCCCCTAAAAATGTATGTCCACAAATAAATCCCCAGAACAGATGAATATTTAAATTAAGGATCTTGCAACCCTGAATCACCCAGGTGGATCCTAAATCTAATGATGTGTCAATATAAGAGATATACAAGGAAGGAAGCTACAGAAGAGATAACGATGGGAAGGCGAGGCAGAGATTGGGGTGATGCTGCCACAGGCCCAGTAAGGTCAGACCAGCCACCAGAAGCTGGGAACAAGAAACACCTTTTCCTCTGGCGTCTCCTTAGGTAGTGAGGCAGTGCTGGATTTCGGACTTCTAGGCTCCAGAACCGAGGGAGTACATATCCGTTGGATTAAGCCATGGCTTTGATGGTAAATCACTGTGGCAGCCCTGAGAAGCTAATACAGTGACTAAGGGCATTTTCTCTCTGTCTCTACATTTGAAGAGGGGCCTCAAGAATCTGACAGAGCAGAGGGTGAGGAAAACTAGCCTCTCGTGTGGTGTTTTTCTGGTCTCACAAATCCCCAGTGGAATGGGTGTGGGGAGGTAGCCTTTTAGTCAGGAATGTCCCTTCATACAGAGGGCATCATTGTCTAGGATCACCACGGCCGTGGTTATGAAAAGAGGCATGTCATTCATTCCCTGCCATTCCTGGAATTGCCTTGTACAGAACATTCCCCTGGGTTTTTCCAGCTACATTTTAATTCACTCAAGCCCGAGCGTTCCCCCCTTCTCCCTCAGGAGGCTGCTCTCCCTCAGCCTGAGAAGCTTAATAGGCAGAGACAGACGGAAGGATATTGAAGGAAGCAGGGCCGCTCTGCCAGGTAACAGGATACCACGGGACCTCCAGAAGGTTTCATGAATGCTCACAAAGAGAGGAGGACCCGGGCAAGTGGTAAAGCATACACTGTGTTCCCTATCTCTCTCTTCTCCCCTCTCGCTTTTGGCCCCTCCAGGCTGTGATATTAAGTGCATAAGTCTTACTTGTGTCTCTGCTTACAGCACCCAGTCATAGCTGGGCCACAGTTTTTGAATAGCACTTCTCTGTACTGCCTCTATGCTGTGTTTTCACTTCCCCAGGCTGGTTAACCGGTGTTACTGGAGAGCTTGAAACATGCACACAGGTAGGCCAAAAAAAAAAAAAAAGAGCGATGCCTTGTTCCCAGTTAAGTCTTGGGGTCAGCCCAGGCCATAGGCTATTCAGCTGTCAATTCTCCCTTCATATGATATGCAGCCAGGTTGACAGCTAATGCCCTAGCAGTTCCTTGTTGATCTTGACTTCATGTTCTTAGAAATTTCATCCAAAACAGAATGTTAAATGAGACCAAGAGGTCACTAATCTTAATAGTTTTTCATTGCCGTATATTATATTTCCTACCTGCTATACTTGCTTGTAGACCAGGTCCTGATATTTTGCTAATTGTAGCCCTCATGTTATGCATGCTAGCTAAGTATCTCCAAATAGTGCTTTTTAGAGGAAGTGGCAATAGTGCATATTTCAACAGGCATCCACAGGAGGGCTCTGAGAATCCCTAGATGAGGGACTCCTGGGATTGGGGGAGAAGACTAAAGGGTCCAGACCCAGTAAAGCCCCACCCTACAAGGTTAGCATTATATTACTCATTGATGGTTGCATTTTTAACTAAAACAATCTCTGCTGTGTCTTTTAAAATGCCCCCAAATGTGTTCGAGGTAAGAAGAGAAAATAGGATCAGAATTTTAAGCAAATGATTGAGAGAATATTGGATAGTAAGAATTAGTGACCAGAACCTCAAAGAGAATGGGTAATATTTGATGACATCACAGAATAAAAAGGGCAACAATCTAGGCTATTATCTCATATTTATTAACCAGATTTATTTATATTTAACACAATAGGTACAGACACCAAAAAGAACACTTATATTTTGAGAAAAAATCATGCTCTTTTAGAAAGCTCTCTCTTTTAAACTGAAATTTTTCTTCAAGTCCCTTAAACAAGATGATCAATCTATTGCATGTTGCAATCCAGAAATCTGTTAAGCCACGTTTTTTCCTATGAGAATGAAGAAGATACTCTCCTTAAAACCTTCACATGGTTTAGCCAAAGGTTAGCTTAGAAATCCATCATGACTTTTAACACTTGTGTTATCCTGGCGTTGAAGAGGGCATATTAAAACCAAAAGCCACAGCATAGGCATGGTTGCTGAATACATGGCAAAATTGCTATAGCAACACAGTCACTAGTTTTGTTCCTGAAATGCTCTGTTTGGGTAGCAAGTAATATAGATGAAGAATGGGCCTTGGACTCTTGCTTCTTAATGTAGCCTTTGTGTGGGCCTGAAGATGGGTAGCACTGGATTTCACTATTTTCTAGTAGATGTGCTGCCAAAGTGAACACATTTTTTACTCTTTTCTAAATTTAGAAAAATACACACACACACACATACACACACACTTATGTATGTACCTACATATCTACATATTCTTAACTGAGCTGTATTAGTCAATGTTTTCATTTTAGCTGTGGGGAGAAAAAAGAGAAATACATCACAAGCAACTTTGCCCTAAGTGTTAATTGCCAGGAGAGAATTCCTTTGTGTTTATTACATTAAAAAGTCTCCTTGTATATAATTTTAGAAAATTTCTGTTTTCCTCTAATGAAACACAGCTTGCTTAAAACTGCATTGAAAGGTGTAATGTTTTCTTGCTTCTACTTTACAATCATATTCTGGGCTGTATCTGTTCAATAAATACATGCTATTAACATTTTCTATACAGTATGTAATGCAAACATTAAAAATCTTCCCCATGGGATATAATTAAGTTAAATTACACAGTTCTACAAATATGGTATACTCAGGGTGTTTTGGAGTATATGCAGGGTCTATACAATTAATATTTTCAAATATGGAAGTTAATAAAAATTAATAAATCACAACAATTAAATAATTCACAACAAAAGTAGATTTAAAACAAAAAAAATTTCCAAATGTGTAGCATAAACTTTTTTAAGCATTCACTTCTGTTTGTAAGTTAGGAAAAGAGCAGAGATACATACCAGATTTATAGATAGTGAGAGAGCCCAAGCCATGCAGCTAGCTGACAGTATCTTTGAGCTAGCACAGAATGACAACAACAGCTAAAAAGCTAAGTTCTGGGACTCTGATCCAATCAATTGCAATGTTTTTATAATTGCAGCTGAGATTATACAGGCAATGTCAACCTAGGTGTTTACGTCCTTAATATCAATGTGAAATTAGGATGAATCAATTGTGAGCACTAACAGATGAAGACTATGAGAAAGTATTTATTTCAGGATCATTGATACTGTGTTATCACCAGCTACTTTCTTGCCAAGTTATAAGACTGACTAAGTGGAAATGCCTTCACGTACTAAATGGAACTTTGCCTATTTTCTACTTTTATTTTGGGGCCAGCCTCATACTGAAAAGAAAAAAGAAAGTTAGTTTCTGGTGTTAAAATAAATACCTCTGAGAAGGATATAAGCAATATATTAATTGATTTATATATTCTAGAATAATTTCTCATCATTGTCAGACACATATCTATACTAATAAAAGGGTAATAATATGCTAATTAGTGTGGATGTGTTCTGGATGACCATCTGGACATTTCTTCTGGACAAAGCCACAGCAGCAGCAGCCTGGGCAGTTAGGGACAATAAGGCCAGCAGGGGGACAAGGTAGGGGCAAGCAGGCTGGCAGAGGGGGCAGGGTTGGGGCAATCAGGCTGGCCGGGGGGGGAGTAGAAGCAGGAGGGGGCAATTAACAGCAATCAGGCTGGCAGACAGGGAGAGTGGTTAGGGGAGATCAGGCAGGCAGTCAGAGGGGTTGGGATGATCAGGCAGGCAGGCAAGTAGTTAGGAGCCAGTGGTCTGAGATTGCGAGAGGGATGGCTGTCTGCCAGGTTAGGCCTTGAGGGATCAGGCCTAAACTGGCAGTCAGACATCTCCTGAGGGGCCCCAGATTGTAAGGATGAAGGCCTGGCTGAGGGATCCCTTCCATGCATGAATTTCATGCACCAGGCCTCTGATATTATAGATATTAGCCTCCATTCTTGCAAAGGCAATACTCCTATTGACTTAAATTTAAAAAAGATTATGGAATACAATTCCAACAGAGCTTACAAATTTTATGCATCATTTACTAAAATGTAAATAAAGCCCATCTAATTTTCTTTTGAAAATGTTCACTATGTCAATAAGAACTGAATTGAAAGTAATTATTTTGCATGGGGAATAATGATTGGTCTGATATGTGTATTTAATGTGTAAAATAACTCTTCTTACAGAAGATTATCTTATCTTAATGTATTCCTTAAGTGACCTATTCATGAAATATTCCAAATAAAACATAATCAGTATGCCTCACTAAATATGAGTTCCCTATATTTAGTAGGATGAGTGGCTATAACCCCACAAAACAAAATTTTATTAATCATCCCCTGTGTTCAGTGGCTTGTGTTATAAATTTCAGAAAAATAAAAGCTTTAGAAAACATAGATCATATCATACCATTCCAATCTAGTTGAAGAGACTGAATTTATTTTTAATCCTCACCCAAAGATATGTTTATTGATTTTACAGATAGAGGAATGGAAAGAGAGAAAGAAAGAGAGAGAGAGAGAGAGAGAGAGAGAGAGAGAGAAAGAGAGATCATATGTTCATATGTGCCCCAAATGGGAATTGAACTCAATACCTAGGTTTGTGCCTTGAATGAGAATTGAACTGCAAACTTTTGGTGTACAGGATTTTGCTCCAACCAACTGAGCCACCAAGCCTGGATGAGACAGAGGTTATATATATAAAATATGTACGTAAACATATGTATTTATAATATACTAGGGGCCCAATATACAAAATTTGCATGGGGGGGGGTGTCACTCAACCCGGCCTGTACCATCTCACAATCTGGAACTCCTCAGGGGATGTCTGACTGCCGGTTTAGGATTGGGCGTAAACCGGCAGTCGGACATCCCTATTGCAATCTGGGACCACTTGCTCTCCTGCCTGCCTGATTGCCCCTAACCGCTTGCCTGCCTACCTGAGTGGCCCAACCACCTCTGCCTTGGCCCCTACCATGGTGGCTTTGTCTGGAAGAATGTCTAGAATGATGTCCAAAAGGTCATTTGCCTGTCCGATCTAATAAGCATATTATTATTTTATTATTATAGATGTATATAATGTTTTAAAAATAACATGATATTAAATTATAAGAAATTACCATTTTGTTCCTCAAAATGGTTGAATATTGATGATTTCATATGGCTTAACCTACTACACATTTACACTTCACATTTATAAATATAATGAAAATGGAAGTACAAATAAGAGAAATGTGGACATGTATGACTTGGGTTTTATAGAAAGATTCATCCTTGAGTTTTCATTTGAGATACTTCTTTAAAAATGAGTAGGATTTTTTAACAGAGGTGGGAGGGGAGCAAGTATGGTATTAACTCATTCATTCATGCAATATTTATTTATTGAGCACCTATAAGTACCCAACACCAAGTTATGCATGAACTAAAATAGTGAAAAAGACACAAAGCTATGATTTCACAGAGCTTATGCTTTAACTCAATGTTTACCCTGAAAAGGAGCAATAACTTGGGAAAGGAGACTGATAAGAGAACCTTTTAACTATTAAAGATTAGTAAGAGGCCAGAAGGTGAATAGACCTATTTCCTAAAGTTCCATGTGCCCTAAGTAGGAACACTAAGTCAAGATAACGATAATTCAGAGTTTAAATTACTGTTGTAGTCTTACAACTTAGTTTCTATGATTCTAAGATATAGTAGTATAAAAAGTGTTTGCCTTCATTTAATAAATTTCTTTAAATCCGACCTAATTTCCTACTGAAATTATATAAACAGCATTTTCTAAATCATGTAATGGAGTGACATTAAGTTCTCAAGATAAAGGTTCTGTGAAGAAGATTTCAGTTGCCAAATATGAGGTTTAAAAAAAGTTTTTTTCACTGCAGAACTGCAGGACTTTTACATGCAAATACTTTTTTTTTCTCAAAAAGGGGAATATAACTATTGAAATTTCCTAAAGCTTTTTTTTTTTTTTTTTACGAAATAGCATTGATAAGACACTGGTGGTTCATTGAATGAAGTTTAAAGGGAAAATCATATTGACCTAGTATATGGGGCATGTGCTGGGGGAGAAGCTATTAAAATAAGGCTAGAGAGTTTGATTAGGAACAGACTATACTGAAGCATTTGATTATATTACTAGAGAAGATGTACTTTGTTAAATGGAGAAAGGACAGCCATTATGTATTTTAAGAAATTAAAATGATTTAATCACTTAGACCTATAAATACATAGAGAATGGATGGCTAGAAGAAAGGCTGAAATCAAGAAGGGATGGAAGGCCTCATAAGTAAACTGAGGAAAATATAATTGAGGACTATAATAGGGAACAGCAGCAAGAATTAAAATTGAAGTTCGTTTTGTGGAAGAATTCTGAGGTGAAACTGTTTGTATTTGATAATAACTTTGTCCATTGGAGTAAAAGATGAAGCTGTGGGGTCTATTTTTGGTGGTAGAATGGAGAGAAGATGCGTATGAGACAGAAATACAAGAGTAGAAAGAATATCAACTGTGCCATTCCTGCAATAAACAAGGAATTGAGTGAGCACAGCATATCTGTGAGAACTCGATCTTAAGAAATGCAGTTCACTTAAATATGTGCCCATTTATAACTTCGCTTCATCAATTTCTTTTCCTGTCAGTGCTCACCTTTTGTTTTCTGGACAAATGTTAAATACACTCAAGAATAAAAAGAATCAAAACATAAGCACTATCTTAAGTTATTACATTAAAAATCACAAAAGTCCATATTTGGAAAACTCGGCATAAGGCAAGGAAGGCAGATAAAAGCACAAAAGATAAAAGTTTAACTGACATACTGAATCAGATTTTATTTTCCTGAGAAAAATGGTCATTATATTACATTAGAAGCTTGGTGCATGAATTTGTGTGCCAGTGAGGTCCCTCAGCCCGGCCTATGGAATCGGGCTGAAACCAGCTCTCTGACATCCCCGAGGGGTCCTGGATTGTGAGAAGGCACAAGCCGGGCTGAGGGACTCCATGGTACATGATTGGGGCCAGGGAGAGACTCTGCAGGTTGGCCAGCTGGGAGGGACCTTAGGAAGGCTCCAGGGTGTGTCTGGCCTGTCTCTCTCAGTCCTGATCTGTCTGACCCCAACAGGAAGCTAGCCTACTGGTTGGAGTGTCTGCCCCCTGATGGTCAGTGCACATTATAATGAGCAGGTGAGTGGCCTTAGCATATCATTAGCATACCGAACACTTATGCTTATTGGGGTTTTGTTATATTGGACTAGAGGCCCAGTGCATGGGGGTTTTATTATATTGGACTAGAGGCCCAGTCCCTCAGCCTGGCTGGCGCCCTCTTGCAATCTGGGACCCTTCGGGTAGAGTCCTAGCTGCCACTGCTTGCCATCTGTGTGGTGCTACCCGCCCCTACCCCCACCACCTGTTTCCTTCTTCTGTGGGTGACAGGTGTGGGGTGTAATCACTTGGCTGGCTTAGGCTTTCCTCTGCGAGGAGATTGCTGGCCGGCCCCGCACACCCGCCACAGTGTCACTGGCCATGGCCTGAGCCTCCTTCTGTGGGGCGGTCAATTGTGGGGCCCCCAGATTGATTTCCCTACAAAGGGAGGCCCCACCCATCTGCTGCAGCTCTGCCAGGTAGGTGACCTGGGCCTTCTCTGTGGCTACCAGCTGAATAGCCTGTGCCTCCCATGATCTATCACCCAGTAGAAGGAGGCCCTGCCCACCAGGCCGGGGCTCTGAGATTGATTACCGTGCAGAGGCTGGCTAGGCCTCCCCCTGCGGGACAACCATGAGGCGATGAGGAGGCCCCCCTACCAATCGCTTCGCACCCACCTAGGCTGGCCTCACGCTAGTGCATGTCATAGCGTGGTCATCTGGATATTTGTTCTTCGGTTTGGTTGTTCGGCAAATTTACATATTACACTTTTATTATTATAGATAGCTCTTTTTATTTTTATTTTTGTCTAGTCTGTGTATAGTAATTTGGGCAGAATTTAGGGAGACACTGGATAAAAGGGCCAAGAGGAAGGGCTTTGAAATCAGAGTTCACCTCCTGCCTCTGTCTTCTCTTACCTGTATGAGTTGGGCAAGTTAGTTTATCCTGCTGGGCCCCAGTATTCTCATTTACAAACAAACTCTAAAATTATCTGATGCAATTGTTGTGGTGACTAAATGTGTAAAGCATCCAGCATAAAGCTTGGCACTCATTTTATTGTTGTTGTGCTGCTCCTATTGATAACATTTTGCTAATGTAGGATGTAAAGGGAAAATCTTTTTAAACTCTCTTCCTTCTTTATGGAGGGGCAATAGTTGCTTTTTGATGATGAATCTTAGGTACCCTAGAAACAAGGGTTGAAAAGACTTTAAGTAAATAGAAAGAAAGCAAATAGCCAAGCCTGAGTTTTTCTTAAAAATGTAACCTTACATTTTTGAGCAGATCAAGATTTCAGTGGAACTCTGAAAAAACATAGTTACTTATTAGTTTATTACCAAATCAAGAGCTTCTGTGCATTGAAAATTTCTAAACCATCTGATCTGTTTTCCACTTTTCAGTTTCTAATATTATGTATTTGCAAGAAATGCAAATGTGGTTTAAGTGATAGAAAGGCAAACAATACCCGTAGTGAATGAACTTGAATCAATACATTTTATGATCAGTGGTATAGCTTTGCTCAGTGAGTAAAATAATAGCTTGCTTCATACTTCAGAACAAGTGAATCTATTTATAATTCCTTATTTAAAAGTAATCATTTTGTGAGTTGGAGAATAACTGTCATTATTATTCTGTAGTTTTTCAATGTGAAGTTATCTTTGATGAGGATATATTTGAATGCAGTTGATTATTTTCAGCTGCAGGGCAATATATATGATTGCCACTAAACATGCTTTCAATATCATTATTCTAAAGTGGAGATATCTATAAAAATTAATTGGTTTGCAATGACTTCTCTCTGTCCTGTCATTTGAGAACCAATTTGATCTGTTCAATACCAAGAAGACTTCTCCAATTTGTAATATATTTCAAGATTTAATGTATTCTAACATGTCTTGTGATTAGGAATCATTAAGACCCCAACAAAACTATAATCAGACTATTTTAAGTGGAAATTTGAGGATCAAATTTTCAGGTGTATCCAGCTTCAGAGGGAAAAACACACACCAATAAAACCAAGCAGTTCAATTTCAGTACCATTCACAGTATTTCTGATTTCACAGAAAAGCCAAAAGCTTTAAATATTAGAGACCTACACATTTCCCCCAATACTGTAGGGACTGGAGATTTATGATAGCAGGCAAAGAGATGCAATAAAGTGCTTTGGGCTTATCCCCTCTCCCCCCGATTTCATTATTTATTATGAAAATAACACATTTACAGAATTGGGAAAAAAGAATAAAAGAAATCTCCTATCACCCCAGATTCTGAGCTGCCGACTACTTGCTATAATTCTTTAGAAAATCCCAACATATAGGCAAATGTATGTGTATCCTCGTACCTACATAATGAGAAATATACACAGTTCTATACTTCAGTTTTCACTTAAAATGTTATCCAAGAGATTTTACTACAGCGTTATATATGGTGAAACCTCCTTGCTTTAAAAAGCATCATAATATTCCAGCCTAGAAATGAACAAGGGGAAGATGAACAACCTTGCATGCAATCTTTTATCTTTAGACTGTCTAAATTTGTAATTAGTAGAGAAAGGGTATATACGTTTAAGTATTGATAGATACTTTCAAAATGTCCTTAAAAAAGATTGTACCAATCACATCAACAAAGTATGAGATATCCTCTATCCACTCCTTCTTCAGCACTGTATACTAACGCCTGTTTTAATCTGGACAGCATCTCCTTAGATGCCTTTTAATAATTTCCATTTTTTCCTATATCTGCATGCTCAAATTCTGCTCAACTTTCTAATGGGTGGCTGATCTTTTGATTAAATATCTTTTAAGAGAGGGAGGAATGTTGAAGGGCTGGACGGAAAAAAAGGGATTAAGCAAAACAAACAAATAAAACACCACATAAATATAAACAACAGTATGGCTAATACCAGAGGAAAGGAGGTTAGAGGGAGATAAAAGAGGATAAAGGGAGGATAAATGGGGACAGAAGGAAACTTGACTTGGGTGAGCACATAGTACAATATACAGATGATGTATTATAGAATTGTACACCTGAAACCTATATAATTTTATTATCCAATATCATCCCAATCCTATATAATAAAAGTGTAGTACAAAAACTGTCTCCTCCACTGGAGTTCTTCTGAGAGTTTGACTGGAGGCAGGGCTGGCCAGGGGACAGGAGGGAGTACCTAGCCAGCAGGAGCAGCCGTCAGGGACCCTGCCAGTGCACTAATTTTGTGCATGGGACCTCTAGTAAATTCAATAAAAAAGAGAGTTATATATTAATTAAATTAGCCCTTTAATTTATATATGTTCACATATATAACCAGGTGATTTTTGTTTGTTTTAGGGTTGTTTGTTTGTTTTTTTGCAGAGGGAGGGTCTGTACCTTTGAGGCTTTGTGGTTTTCTTTGGATGTTCAAATTAATAATCTATAATAATAAAAGGGTAATATGCTAATTAGACCGGACATAGTGGAGATATCTATAAAAATTAATTGGTTTGCAATTACTTCTCTCTGTCATTCCTAAGGAAGCCCAGGCCAGAGGGAAGCCAGCCTGGATCCCAGATGCCTGCCGGTGGCCAAAGGAGGGAAGCCTGGGTCCCGGATGTCAGAGGGAAGCCAGTGCTGGCAGCCAGAGGAAGGAAGGCCTACTCTTGCATGAATGTTTGTACATCAGGCCTTTAGTGCTTTCTAATAAGACTTCTCCATGTTATCTTCATTAAAAAGGCTTTGTCCACCACTGAAACCAATCAGCCAACCAACCAATTGAATTTGTCTCCTAGTGATGCTGGGGGTAATGATGACATTAAAGCCCTAAAATCTATAATTTATTTTATTTTAAATATATTTTTTTTATTGATTTCAGAAAGGAGGGGAGAGGAAGAGAAAGATAGAAACATCGATGATGAGACAGAATCATTGAATGGTTGCCTCCTACACTCCTTACACTGGGTATTGAACTTACAATCTGGCATGAGTTCTGACCAGAAATTAAACTGTGACCTTTTTTACTTTTCCACCTGCTTACCTTGTAGGTTAAAAAATCATCTTTATTGCATTGTAAAATACCTTAGAAGTGTGAGTATTTTTTGGTCAGACATTCTCAATATCAGAGCATTTTTGTTTTTATTTCTAATACTAGAGGCCCTGTGTATGAAATTCATGCATGAGTAGGGTCCCTAGGCCTAGCCAGCGATCAGAGCTCAGGGCCTTCTAGCTGCCGGCTGGGGCCTTCCTTCATTCCATACTGCCTGTTGTCATAGCAAGTGATCGAGTGCCAAGTCTCCGGGTGGAACTCCCGAGGGGATACTTTGCATATTAGCCTGTTATATGTATAGATTCCTATGTAGGCATTTTCATTAATTTAGTAAAGAGAAGCCTAAATATGTTTGTGGCTTCCGTTTTAGCTTTTATGATTTTCTTTTCTTATTACCATTAAAACTTCTGTGTTTGAAATCTGTACAAATAAATGAGCTAAAACAAATAAAATTCATTTCACTTGAGATTTTGAAGACATCTGATAAAGTTATTTTCTGAGTAATTAGACCAAGAAATGGGACAGTTCACTAAAGTCAGCTACCCTACAGTTGGCTACCCAGTCATTTCTGTAGTCATCAGCTCGCATGCAGTGAGCATATTGATTCACAAATTGTCAAACAATTGCATTGAGCTGCCACCTGAGTTTTCTCAGACCATTTGTATTATAGAAACATATGCCTCACATGCGTTTTAGAAAGATGCCTCTTCTCAGCCCACCCATAGTCTATTTCTTTATGTCCCATCACCTCAATATGCTCTTTATGTTTTGAGACACATTAAAAGCAGACCCCCTCAAGTGCTGGTCTTTGTTTTCCATTGGTGAATCCCACATTTGGATACAAATATGATCAATTAAAATTTTGAACACATGTATCCATATTTAAGAATGAAAATGAAGATATTTCAATGCTTCCACGTTTGTCATATATGGCACTCTTTAGCTTGGAAATATAGATTAGCAAAGTCTTAATATTTAAAATATATGTTTTCATCTTATAAAATCATAGATCTGGAAGTGATCTGAAAGTTCACATTATTATTCTCTCTGCTGGAGAGCAAAAACACTTAAATCACTGCAGAAAGATATATATCTTCCCAATTTAAAATAACTCTAGGAGATTCCACAACTCTCTTAAGTTTCCCACTGTGGAGTAAATAATTGCTATTAAGAAAGTTTCCTTTATAGCCAATCTAAATTTCACAGGTTATTAAAATCAACTTCATTTTCTCTATGCTTTTATAATTACTGTTAAGAATATTTACAGAGCAATACAAGCAGGAGTTTTAACCATGCCAGGAGCAAAGATATGCAGATCAAGATGCATCTTAATAGATGGTGGCTGCACTCACCATTTTTCCTCTTCTCAATCTATTCTACCTCTATTTTCAATCACCCTGTATTTTCAATCACCCTCAGTCTAACTTTAGCTAAGTTAAGTAACTAGGATTCATTTATTTAGATGTAAGTTAAGAATATAGGATACTTTGAATCTGCAATATTTTAGATTATTTGAGAAAGTATAAGGAAAAATTATCCATGTGAATTAACATTGGAGAGTCATGTACACAAGTACAATTTATCCTGAGTTGAATATGTACCGCAATCACAGGCTATTTAGACCTGATACCAGTCTTGGCACAGAAGTGAAATCCAACAGCATCTTTCACTAGGGCATTTACCACTTCTTCAGTCTATTCATTTTCATTATTTATCTTAGCATGAACCATGCTTTAGCTCCATGTAATTCAATAGGAATCAAGTCAGGATTTATTTATCACATATTTCTTTGCAATGCATGAAAGATCACCAAATGCTAACCAAACTGATTCAAACTTTTGTTCACAGAATAATCCAATTTTCAGTTTTCCGAATTGAAAGGACAGTCTGATAACTACTTACTAAAGTAGTAAGTAGTAGTCCACATGCAATGGAAAACTTACCAGAGGTTTCATCTACTCTCTCATCTACTATGTGGTCCTTCTGATGAACCCACTCACTATTGCACTTGAAGTAGATCTGGGTGGCGGGGCTGGCTTTACAATACAGGTTCACAGGCTTGTTCTTCACAATATAAGCTTCTTCAGGCTCGATCAGGAAGTGTGGCAAAGGTTCCGGGGGGTCAGATGGAAAAGTTTCTGGCAGTTCATGAAAAAAGTCATCATCTGATAAAACAAGAAGAAAGTAAAAATGTTCAAAACATAGTACACACCTGCATTTAACTTGCCACTCACTTATAAATACTGCCTTCTAATCCAATTAAGCAATGTGAATGACTGCTATGCACAGGCAGTACACTAGGTCTGTTGACTGGTTACTCAATTAAGGATTTAGATTAGTTTCCATTTTAGGCATGGCAAAACCAGGGAGAATAAGTGTCTTACCCTGAGCACAAAGATAGAAAATAGCAGAAGTGCCCTCAGGACCGAGGTATATCTTTCTCTAAAACTGTGATCTTCCCAATATAGTACTACACCTCCCATTATACAGTGTTATCCTTGAGAGCTGATAAAAGCAAAAGCTAATTTTGAAAAATTCTTTTGAAAAGTACAAGGTTCACAGGTAAATCTTTGCAAGGAGCTGAGAAGAAATATTAGAAACATGAATTAAGGATCAAATCTACCATTATTTTAAAAAATGCACCACATTACATATTCATTCACTCAACCACAAATACTTACTGAATTCAGAATTATGCTAAGTACTAGAAATATAGATGATAACTTCAATTCAGGCAACAGGAGAGCCACAAAGGAACCTAGAAGCTAGCAATACTGTTTGATCTTATTTTGAAACTATACCTCAAATGTCCTATGTGTTATATGATTAGTCAAACCTATTTTCATTATATTACTAAATATTATTATGAAGAACAACAGTCTCCTTTTTATATCACTGAAAATTTTTAAGTATATTGCTGTCACTTGCAACATCGATGGGTGAACAAAACCTAAAACCCTGGAAATATTTGCACATGTTAAGGTACATTTTTTAAAATTTGGGTTATACATATTTCTAAATTAAAAAAATAATGAAAGTGCCTTTAAAAAAATTCTGTTACATTTCATGGAAGTGAAATAAAAAAAAATAGTCTTCCAGCCTGGCCAGTGTGGCTAAGTGGATTGAGCGTCATCCCATGCACCAAGAGGTCATGGGTTTGGTTCCCGATAAGAGCACATGCCTGGGTTTGTGGGCTCCTTCCCCATTAGGGGACATGCAGGAGGTAGCAACTGATGTTTCCCATCAATGTTTCTCTCTCCCTCTCTTTTATTCTCTCTAAAGTCAATAAAAATATATTTTTAAAGAAAAGTCTTCCCATACACTATAAATAAGTTAAGCTAGATAATTCTCTTCCCACGATGGACAGAGGAGACTAAAATTATTTTTAATTCTCTATGTTGATTAAGCACCCCAGGTTAATATGTAAATTTAAAACTCCGAGGTCAAAATTAAAAGTTTTTACAAGTCCTATAAAGTTATGTATAGTCAGTAGCAAATAGAGGGTATGGTATTGGTAGTTAAAGACTAATTGCTCAGATGTTACCTTGAAACTCATTTCATCGGTCACTCAGTTGTTGACCTGTTTCGACACACAGCCATTGACTATGTGAATTTTTGTCCACTAAGACTTTTCATGTAGGTCATGAGATAGCTGTCAATCAGTAACACATCTGGTCTTTGACTATTTGTTTGGCAGTAAAAAATGGCTTTACTTACATCACAGACAAAACTAGCTTTCAAAGCAGCTCTACAATGATAAATTCCTGACACTGGATGTCAATGATATTTCTTGTGGCTAGCTTCCTTTCTCACTTTATTTTCTTAATTTGCTTTCTTTAGGAAGAGCATCATTTCTGGTTTTTATATTGTTCAACAGCAGGATCCAAACTGTCAGGGAACCACAGGAAAACTTTGCCTCTGTCACTTTTCAGCTTCTTTAGTCAATATGCAAGAACACTCAAAACTGCTTAAATAAACAATAGTTCAGAAAGGCATGGGAATGGGGAATTGAGGTATTAGATCCATCAGCACGGAGTTGATGTCTTGAAGGCATTGTTCAATTTTTTTCTTTTGAAGCACTTCCTGTTATATGTAATGACAGACTGCAGGTAATCAATAAAGCTTCATAAAATATCAGACTCGAATGCTGTAAAATGTCAGCTATTGTTTTTAATTATTGTTCATGAAGGCAGAGGGTCAATTGTATTTATTTTTACTATTGGTGTATATTCAGACACACAAGAACTTGCACATGCCTTTCATAACAATATATTTATTTAGGTATGCAAAATATAAAAAGCCTTCCAAGTCATTGATTTAGAAAGTGAGACTTGTTCCTTTAGAAGGAATGATTACAAGACATCTGAAGGTTATATATCTCCTTACCATATTCAATAATGTAACAAAAGTACTTATACATTTACATTCTACAGAAAGGTAGAGAGGCACTAAACATTTATTACCCTGCCTCTCCAAAGCATATATTTCTTTTTCTGATTATTTACTGTAAACTACTGTGAGGCCTAAGGAAAGCCGAGGAAGGCACACATATGTCTTCTAGTCAAAAGAGACACTGTTAAGTTCAGTGGGGAAATGTAATTATTCAATAATGTACTTTAAAAAATATATGGACAAACTAACTTTGTATTTCCTTAATTTGGGGTTTTAAGACAAGAGGATTACTACAAATAAAGAAAAATAATTTCTATGTCTTGGTTTGAGGCTTTATAAAGTGCTGCTTTTTCAATATGCTTAATAACATTTAAGGTGCAAGCTATAATAGGAATTATTTCTATCATTTGAAATGTTTTCATCATAGGGTAAATCCAGTGTTTCTTTTGCATATCATTCTAGCTCAGTAGGAATCTCATGTCTTAAATTTGATCTAGAAAGATACTTTAACTAACCACAGCATATTAGCTTATTGATATTTCTCATAATATGCATATAATATATTTAAGTCTATGCTCTAGAATCTAGATGAATATGGCACATGATTTGCAGTACTCAAGTCAGGTATTGGGAATGACATTTATGAAGATAATTTTCGAGATTCTGTGTCAGTAAAGTATGTGTAGTGGGAAAGATATAACAAAATGCAAATAGGCTGCTGAGAAAGCGCTCACTTCTCCATTCAGCACTGTTAGCCTGGGTACCAGGCCCAGCCACGGAAATTGGTCCAGATAACTGCTCCCCGGCCATCAGGATAAGCCTGCTAAGAGGACACTTTCCTTGCTCTAGACAAACATGGTGTCAGCATTAAATTTAAAATAAAATGGTATTTCAGAAATTGTCTTTTTATGAAATGTTCTCTGGATTTCTTTTTTCTGATGCAAGTTTTAAAAATCAAACAAGCAACCCAATTCTCTTCAACCAAACATAAAGGAGAACTGCTGAGTATTTAAACAACCAGCATGGTTACATTTATATGTATTTAACAAGGAAAAAAATGATCCTAGCTAAATACCATGGGTATTTAGCAAGAAAAAAGAACCATGTACTAATTCCTCTTCATGAACATTTAGTTCCTTTGCACTAGGCATTTGCCTCGCACGTATGTGGAAAAATCTACTTCTCAGTTTTTGCAACCAGTTTCATGCAACTATTCTAGGATTATATAGAAACAAATGCTTAACACTAGAATAAATGCTCTTTGGAGACAGGGACTATGTTGTTTTCATGTTTACTTTCCATAAGTCTGGCGTAGTGTCAGGCACATTACAGGAGGTCAATAAAAATCTTATAGAAGCATACATATTATTGACAACTTTGATCATTCCTAAAAGATTCACAAGGTATTTTAGACCTTAGAATGCCTCAAATTCAATTATAAATATAGTGTTATAACAGTAAAATCTACAAACTAACTGGCTACAAAATTTGTGTGGCCCATTGCAGAGTGAAAATCCAGGAATCCTTGTTAAAAATGTATTAATAATTCAGAACTAATGATGGCAGAGCAGTAAACCAAGTCCAGGTCCTGGAGGAGAGGATGGGCCCCACAGCCAGGAAGCTAACTCTGTCTTCAATGTCAGTTACTGTGCGTTCTACTTCACAGGATGTCTGAGAAATGACATTACATCTCTGTTAGTGAATATTCGTTTTGGAATGCATTTGGTGTTTCTCAGATTCTTAATGGTGATTAAATGTTTTCTGGAAGAAGACATGGCTTTTCAAAGTATGAAACTGAGACTCCAATCAATTCTCTAAGCACGTGTGTCTCTAATGGTGCGCAAGTGAAAGCATGCGGTTTTATCTCTTTATGTTTTTCTTTTGGACGTACCCCAGCGCCCATCTTGAGCCTGATCCAAAACTAGGAAATCCCTGCCCCACTGAGGGAAATTCTGTCAGGTCACTAGGGGACTATAATACAAGAGATAATACACTTGGAGAGTCTTTTTTGAGCTGGTAGACTGTTTACTGAGATCAGCTCCTAGCATGCACTTCATTTTATTATACAAGTAAGCCAGCTTTCTGATATTATTAAGGTCATGCTAAAAACCTGGATGCTATGAAATAATGATTTAATTTTTCAGTAGGGAGAACATTGAGTGCTTCCTCTTACCACTTTATTTCTTAATAAAAATATCTGAAGAGGCTTTAGAAGTCTTCGGGTGATCATAGGAATTCAATGTGTAAGCAACAACCTCAGACTGGAAACTCATTTCTGGTAGCAGGCCACAGTTATTCCAAATTTTTATGGTGTATAAAGGCACACCTAGATGCTGACATTGACTACATGATGCTATTTGGGCAAAATGACTGATTAATTACATTGCTAAATACATTTTCTACATGAAGTTCATTCAAGTTAACAAAATAAAATTTTCTGAGTTGGCTTTGTGTTGTACATTGAATTCAGTATTAACTTCAAGCTATCATTGTCTTTTTGATTTAGATATAATTATTCATTTTGCTCACCTCTAATACTTGACTTAATTTTCTGCTTTCTACTATTACTCAATAGTGCTATTAGCATTCTAATCTAGAACTCAGGTAAATCTCAGTATTTCCTTTCTCTGTTATCACACACAGCCTTTTGTTTGGTCATTTATATACAAGAAAAGAAAGCTTTGCACCATGTATTATTTTTATAGACTTTCATTGCACCTAATTCTTGACAGGAAAATATTGTGCTAGGCACATCAATCTAGGAAGCTTTGGTTGCTGATTTTATTGCTGTATATCAAGCCTTAATTTTCACCAACTTAATACATAAGTTTTTGTATTTCAGAATCATAAGACTTAAACTATTATTGCTTATATCATAAAATATAGTACTATTATCTCTTTGTCAGAGACCTGAAGCATATTCTGCTGAAATGGAATTTACTTCCAAATGATTCAAGAGCAATTTAAAATGAATGACTGCAAAGCTAATTTTATCTGCATTTGGCTGCCCATCCATCAGAGAGATAATTCATGATATATTACAACAAAAGGCAGCTGGAATTAACTATTTGAATGAGACTCCAGCTTATTTTTTAATATTTTGATTAAAATATCCTTTGGAAGACAAAGACTATGGTCTATATTTCAAGCAACATATTAATGGATTCATCATTTAAATTTAAGTAGCTGAATATATAATGCCTTAAATGTATTGTGCAATTTGGAGATACTGAATAATTTCCAACTTCACAAGAAAAAAACTTTTCTTCTTTTAAAGACACACTTTCTAAGCCATGTCCATACACTATTCACAGTGACATGAAGTCAACATTCTGACATGTACTTATCCATGAAACAGAGGCACCTCCTTCTGTCTCAGTTTCCCTTTCTGTCCCAGTTTAAGCCTTTATGATCTCTGACTTTTACTAATATAACATTTTTCTATGGTTTTCCTGCCTACCCTTTCTACTTCTGCCATATGAATATATTGTGCTCTTAGACAATTTATTTACTATCTCCCTCAAGTAATTTAATAAATACAATATAAAGCAAGATGGCAAGTTTGTTTTGTTTTTTCCCTTTAAGATTAGTTCAAAAATATTGACTGATTGAACTGGGGTTAAGGTAATGTGAACTTCTATATACTGACTATGGTGTAAATTGGTATTATAGTAGAGATAATTTCACAATATAAATAAAAGTTAAATCTCTGCATACCTCCAAATAGGTTGTCCTCCTTGGAATTAACAGACACAATCACACACACACACACACACACACACACACACACACACACAAAGATGCTCATTGCAGCATTTTTTATTTAGAAAATAAGTGTAATATAACAACAAAATGCAGTTTTAACTATTTGAATGAAACTGAGACCAACTAAAAATCACTTGAGGAATGGTTAGATAATTATTTGTAATTAGAGTCCCAGTGCATGAAATTTGTGCATGGGGGTGTTTCCCTCAACCTGGCCTACATCTTCCAGTAATGTGGGACCATTGGCTCCTAATCTCTTTGCTACCTGCCTGCCTGCCTGATCACCCCTAACCACTTGCATGCCTGCCTGATCGTCCCTAACCCCTCTGCCTGCTTGCTTGATTGGCCTTAACCACACTTGCCTCACCACCATGGCTTCATCAGGAAATATGTTCAGAGTGACATCCAGAAGGCAGTTCAGTTGTCCAGTTTAGTTAGCATACTACACTTTTATTATTATAGATATGTCCTCCCTAGAGAATACTGTTTCAACAGTAAAAATAAGGAAGCAGATATTTTTATGTATAAAATTAGAAGGACAACCATTATCTACAAAGAAAATAAAGCAAGTTCTTAGCCAACCTATATTAAAATGATGCCACTCTTTGTAAAGCAAGGAAGGAAGATGAAGAAAAGAAGCATGTTAGTGTGTTTGTGTGTGTGTGTAAATGGCTGCTTCAGTAAGTCACAGGAAGTATAAGTAAAGCTTACAAGCTGTACACACAGAAATATTAACAGGAATTACTTCCTGGAAGAGGACTTGAAAGCCTTAAGGGGAAACTTTACCTTCTATTTGAACTAGTTTTACAAATACCACATCATCCTCCCCCCCACCCTCCTCCCGCCATACTACATTATTGTTGATTTCTATACACTTAATGTATTTCTTTAGTTTTTATTCAAATTAATAAAATTAAATAACCCTATGTGCAGACAATTGCTTCTGTATAGAATAACCTCTTCAAGTTTCTTCACTAAATTAGACTTACGCAAATCAATTCTACCGACACTATAAAGCTTTACATGATGTCTTCATCAAAACTCATTACTTGTAGCTATGTAGTATTTATTTCTTTCTGCCTGGTTTACTTCATTTTCCTCTTATTTTCCATTGTCCTAATGTTCCTATTTGTGTGACCTCTAACTTTGAACTAAAATAGTTCACTATCTTTCTTATATTTTGTTCAAAAACAGATATTTGTTGACTGCCTTTTATATGCTAGACCTGTCTGTCACTGCTTGGGTAGTTGAAGCTGCATTTTGTCTCTCAATGAAGTATTTTTACTTATAAAAAATAAAATAAAAACCATTACATTTATGATAATCTGAACTTATATAAAAATTGTTCTGTTAGTCTAATTATGTAAAGGAGATGTTCATAATTTACTAGAGCCTCAGTGCATGGATTCATGCACAGGGGAGAAGGGTGTGTTCCTCAGCTTAGCCTGGGACCCTTCGGGGGGATGAAGCAGTGCATCCAGTGGCAGGTGACCAGAGAAGAGCCCCAGCCAGGGTCACATTACTTGTGCTCATCCCCGCCCACTGTACCTGCCGCCACTGCTGCTTGGTAGCGCAGCCACAGAGGCTCCTGTCACCACAGCTGCACTTTCCAGCCATGAGCCTAGCTTCTGTCTGAGTGGTGCTTTCTCTGTGGGAGTGCACTGCATTGAGTGTCTGCTCCCTGGTGGTCAGTGTGCAACATAGTGACTGGTCAATTAGTCATTCTGGTCATTTGGTCATAAAGGTTACTTAGGTTTTTATCCTATATAATAAAAGCCTAATAAGCTATGTATCTGGTTGTCTGTTCAACCAATCAAAGCTTAATATGCTAATGAAACACTAAGGATGCTTAAACAGCTTGCTATGACATCACTGACCACCAGGGGGGCAGATGATCTGACCAGTAGGTTAGCTTGTTGCTGGAATCCACCAATCAAGACTGAGTGAGATGGGCTGGACACTCCCTGGAGCCTTCCCATGATCCCTCCAGGACTGGTAAACCTTCCGTGTCCCTCCCTGGCCTCAATTGTGCACCAGTGGGGTTCCTCGGCCTGGCCCACACTCTCTCACAATCCGGGACACCTCAGGGGATGTTAGAGAGTTGGTTTCGGCCCGATGCCTTGATCCCAACTTTCCCCTCTTAACTCCATCTATACCACTTTACTATATGACCACTTCTAAATAGAAAGTGGAAACATAACAGCTTCTGCTGGAAATCTTCAGGACTCAACAAAACATGGCTCAAAATTAATTTTATTTTTAGCTTTTTTACCACCTCTTCACCAAATCCAAATTTGGTCATCCCATAGTCCATAAATAGTTCTTTAAATTTCTCCCACATTTGTATATTTACTTTATACATATAATGCCTTATTCCCTATTGAACTTTAGATTTTGAATTTGTAACTTTTTAAGAGTTCCCATTTTTTCTTTTGGGGTATACAGTTTTTTTTGTTTGTTTTTAAAATATATTTTATTGATTTTTTACAGAGAGGAAGGGAGACAGAAAGTCAGAAACATCGATGAGAGAGAGATATCGATCAGCCGCCTCCTGCACGCCCCACAGTGGAGATGTGCAGGCAAGCAAGGTACATGCCCCCAACTGGAATCGAACCCGGGACCCTTCAGTCCGCAAGCCGACGCTTTATCCATTGAGCCAAACAGGTCTCGGCTGGGGTATACAGTTTTATCTCACCTTAGTTTTCTCTATAAATGTTAGACATAACTTATAAGTAAAATTTACAATTTTTTTCATTAATAATCTCCATATACAAACTGCAGTTACAATATCACTTCCTACCATACCACTCCCCAAACCTACCTATGTTGATACTAGTGTGCATTGTTCTGGATCTTTCTCTATACAGTTACTTACGAAGATGTGAGTGTATAAATGTGTGTGGGTACATATATAGCACTAAAAATACAAATGGGATGATGCTTACTTGTTTTGTGTTGACTATGGCTTTTTTAGTTAGTTTGCTTTACTTCTCACATGAGGATACTTTTTTCTATTGTTTTTCAGAGAGAGTGGAAGGCGGGAGTGGAGAAAGAGACAGAAGAGACAGAAAGA